>VZTM01022827.1:262384-295845 GCA_013400555.1 Jacana jacana
TGGGCCCGGCGGCAGGCGCAGGGCCCTGGCCGGCCTCAGCCCCCGGCGGCCGCGGGCCCCGGTGTTTTCGTGCAGAAACGTCTGGGAAGGCGCTGCCGGTGCGTGGGCTCTTTGTTGTGGAGGAGCCGGCTGCGCTCCATCTCGCTGGTTTCTGAGATTGCTAAAGTCTGGGTGTGTTCTTCACCCCTTCCCCCCCCCGCTCCAGCTGCCTTTTGCGAGGTAATTAACATAGTAATTATTTCGTTGTGCTGGCATGCACAGGAGTTCAAATTCGGCCGCTTTAAAAGCCGGTTTTCAGAGCCAGGCCTTTAGAGAACTTCCCAGGTGAAGCAGTGGCTCCTGAGCTTTCCGGGGCCCAGAAGTCAGCAGGCTTAGAACTGAAACCGTCAACTCAACCGGTGTGTAACTGCCACCAGCGTTGGTGACACCGGAGCGCCCCGTTGCGTGTGGCCGGACACGCAGGTGCTGCGGGGTTGAGGCATCGCTTTCACTGCAGGATTCAATCAGTGAGGAAACTGGAGGAGGCTTCTTGGTGGGCAGAAGGTGTAAAAGGCATGAGCCGAGGTTGTGAAGATCTGAGTGGAAGTGTAGAGGGGGGGCAGTGACATAACGACCACTGCATCGGAAACGGGAGTCCATCAGCCACAAAACTGAAAGGCTTCTGCAAAGGGGAAGCCCTTCGTAACGTGCATCTGGGCTGCAAGTGTGGCTGTCGAAGTAATAGCACCCTGAACCTGAGCGGGAGGGTCCTCCCCAACCTGGGGGGGCCTTCGTTGCTGCCCTCGTGCACTGCCATCCTGTTGTGAGCTACGCCGAGGTGTTGTGGTGGCTTCACGGTCACTCAACAGGACTCTTGGGGTAGATTCTTTGTCCATCTGGAAATGTCTGGTGGTGAGGAACCAGCTAGGAGGACTGTCTATCTCGGTGCTGGGGACTCTCTCTTCTCTCTGTCTGGGGACAGTGGGGCCCCCGGCCTGAGGGACGTGCACGGCTCAGTGCCCTCCACAGCCTCGCAGGGTTCCTGTGCCAAAGGGACAATTCTTTGGAGCTTTGTGTCCACCGTGTCCAGTTCAGCTGCCCGATAAACCCATGCAGCCTATCTGGAAGCCATTCAAATATGGAAGCAAACTGAAGATGGAGGAAGATCTACTTTGTAGATTTTTGTATTAGAAATAAATTGGAGCTTCAGGTTTTCATGACGTTTAAAAAAAAAAACCTCCAAGAAACAGTTTTTGCAATTAAAAAGTTCTGCCCCGACCACCATGTGCCACGTAAAAGTTGCTGGGTTATGTTTGTAAGCAGATCTCTGGCATGGTGTAGGCTTATTTAATCATAGCTAAAGATTTAATAATTAAAAGCTGCATCCTCTTCAGATACAAGATAGACTTTTTTTGGGGGGTGTGTTTAAAGAGGTACTTTCTTTAGGAAATGGCTTCTATCTGGCAGGTCAGCCCCTGCTCTGGGCTGGGGAAGGGTTTGGTGCCCATCTGTAAGCTGGTGTTTGTGTGGAGCAGGCCGCTGCAGCTCGTGCTGGAGTTAGGCAGACCTTGTTAGTATCTCATCTGGTCTTACTGAGAACTGTTTTTGAACCAGTTTCAAAAATAACTGGCATGATAATATCTTGGGATGGGTTTCTAGGAATTCTAGACTTGGAGCAGTCTTCTCTCTCTACTCGCTTTCTATTTGCCTCAGCCGTAGCTGAGGCTTTGGGAACTGGAATCGCTGAGTTTAAGCTACTACTAATTTTTAAATACCTTCTTTTCTGCGACAAAGACTGAATCTGTGGTGCTGTTTTGTTGCTTATTGGATGTTAATGGTGTTTCTTACTATGGTTAATTTTGGCAGGTCTTTCTCCTCTACAAAGAAGCATTGTTGCCAAGGTTGGCTCTGAAAATGACCTACACTACTGACTGCAGATGCCTGCAAATGTAGAAGCCAATAAGTCCTATCTCCTCCCCCCCCCGACTTTCCTGTTTCCCGTGGAATTTGTACTTCTAAGCGTTTTTAAGACTAGGCTTCTGATGAAGACGTTTGGATTACAACTGTGAGCATATCTATGCAAAGAGACGAGCTAGCCTGAGCAATCTGGAGGTATGTATGCCCACTGCAG
This sequence comes from Jacana jacana, assembly GCA_013400555.1. NCBI lineage: Eukaryota > Metazoa > Chordata > Aves > Charadriiformes > Jacanidae > Jacana > Jacana jacana. The sequence continues at coordinate 264,495 of VZTM01022827.1, forward strand.
CTTAGAACAAATGGGAAGAAAATGCCATTAGACTACAGGGCAAAGAGAACTTGAAGTCATACCTTGTCTAGATTCAGGTTGATCTGCACCATTATTCATGGTTTTAGCAATGGAATGTGCATGTGCACAGTGAGACTGTAGGAGCACCAGAATATCTAGCTGCTGTTGTACAGAGGGTGAGCTTGTTTGAACCTGCTGTAGGAATATTCAAAAGACTCCTTTTAGAAGAGCAAGTTGCTTGTGTCGTATGACCTGAGCCTTCTCTGCTCGCCCTTTCAGTTCCTAAATGCCTCCAAGGGCTGTAGAGATTTTCTTCTTCCAAGCATGTGACAGCTGTGAAGCAGTCACTGAGGTGCACCTGGGAGGTGGTGGTGGTTAGAGACAGCGTTCAGGTACCTGATTTGGCTTGGAAAGTGTGGTCAGTAAGGCTAGAAAAGAAGCAGGTCTTGCTTGCCATCCTGTACGTGGGTCACAGCCACCCACTAGGGTTGGGTGGTTTGCTTTGTGCCTCTGCAGCTTTGTCCCACCAGGTAACAGGAGATGGAGAACCTCAGCTGCTTCAGCAGTGCAGAAGTTCACTAACTCGCACAGCTGTGTTTTACCTTAAGGCTTTTATCCTGTACTTCCCTATTGAATTCTAAACCTGGAATGAGGAAGTCTAACTTCCTCTGTACAGGCTTAGGAGAGGCCAGAGTGTGCTGATATCATCTGTTGGCTCTCCTTTCGTAAACTGCTTGGGCATGGTTATCTTCTCTGTGGTGCAGGTGTTCATGCTGGCGCTCTGGGGCAGTGGCAGTCCCAACAATTAATTGTGGGGTACAGCAAAAGGTAGCCAAACCCATCTCTATCTTCCAGAAAAGACCAATTTTTCATTAGTCTTACTTTGTTTTTTTAAAGGAAAAATAATGTACTGAAAGTAGATACCTGACCAAATGTATTTAGCAGACAGACTTCCCTTGAGAGGCTTTGAGGATGGGCTCCAGTGAATCAGGTTGAGGTGGTGCTAGAGGGACACAGGTCTAACCTACCTGTCTGGATTCATAGCCTGGTGGTGTTGGTGCTCTAGCAGGAGGCAAAATGGGCTGTGTCTGCGATGCTGGTGCAAATGCTAATTGGCAGGGGAGTGCTGTGCTGGGAAGTGGTCCCTGCCTGTGCTGCAGGTGTTCCTCCCGTCACCCCTACAGGCAGAGCTGGGATCGGGGGGAGACAGTGTCCCTATTACCAGTGACATTGGTTACAGTCCTGGTGTGCATTCTGGGGAGTGCACCAGGGACTTGGACTCTGTGACCCAACTGGGTGCCTTTTTTTCAGTTGGCCTCTGTAATTCCATCAATTAAAATAAAATTGGTGCATGTTTCCCCCAAAAGCTGCTGTTCTGTGGAAATTGAGCAATTCCTGCAGTAGCTCCAAAAACCTGATAGAATTTGCAGCTTCTAAGTCCCTGACTATATCCCTAAGCAAGGTATTAATCTTTATTTCTTATGCCTAAGATGAAGTTGACCTACCTTTATAAACATTCCATTTCATGAAAAGCATCATTTCAGCATCCTCTGCATTAACTGCAGTTTCATTATTCAAACTCATGGCCTAAAAGTGAATACTCAAGTGAGGAGTGGCAAAGAACTTAAGAGGAAGATTTCTTTTGATGTAAAGAAACAGTCTGAAAGGTGAAATTGTGTACACTGGAGAATGTGGCCCTAAAATGCCCCCCAAGGTGTCTAAAACATTTCAAAGAACTGGATGTTGAGACAGATGATAGTGTCATTGATTTAACTTGCGTGATAGGTTATGACAAGAAGTTTGCAGATGCCTCCTTGCCATTCCTTCTCAGATAAATTTGGCAGATTTCGGTGTTTTTCAGATTGGTGTGAGCTGGTTGGTCACCCTTAACAAATTCCTTAGCGGGCTGTCCTTGTCCTGGAGTTGTTGGCTGTTATTTTCCTGGGAGATAGTTGCCATGGCGATTATCCTGTTAAGACATAAACGTGTGTTTTGTGATTTCCTGGTACACTAATTTGGAGCAAAAAGGCTGTAGCCTTTGTTGGGATGGATACAAGTGTTGTACCCATAGAGGCTCAGTACTTGTGAGTCACTGCCTGAGAGAGAGCGCTGGACGAGCAACTTCTGCTTTAATAAGGTGTGATGTCCCTGGTCTGTAAGGAGTGTGTCACTGTGAGTCTGAGCCTGAATAAGGTTACAATTAGAGAAAGGAAGAACAGCAGCTTTTGGTCAGGCTCTTATGATGGAACTTACCTGGTTCAGGCCATCAATGGTTGACTGGCAGGTGAAGTAAGAGTGTTGGTGAAAGAAGGCTGTCCCTTTGGGGTGTATAGCACTGTGGTTCTTCGCTGTGTCAGCTTTCTGCTGGGATAACCTCTAGCTGCTTCAGCGTTCCTGTGTTAGTCTAGAAAGCTGGGACATAAGCTGTGGTCCCAGAGGAACTGGCTGGTGCTGCGGTGTGGGAGCTGCAGCTCGATGCCAAACCCTGCACACCCCTCATCTGGTGCTCCCCCAGAAGCAGGGGTCCATGGTGGGGTTTGCCTGTGTTGTTGTTAGGGGAAAGTGCAGGCTGGTGTGGCTCGGTGGCTGTCAATTCAAGTCCCATTCTTTGCTGGGGAAGAACGTGAGCTGGATAGGTGAGCCTTTTCCTAAGGTGGGGAGGTTTGTGAGCTCATGTGGATCACCTGAGAGGTTTGGCTGCTCAGTCTGCAGTGCCCTTGGGAGCGCAGCGAGGGCTTGTTGCTGGTGGTAGGGATGGAAGGCTGGAGCAGCTCCTGCTTCTACTCTGCAGAGCACTTGCCATCCCTGCTGGTCATGCTTTTGCTGGGAATGTTGGTTTTCAGATGGTTTGTTGTGCTGAAAGTGTAAGTTTTGGTTCTGGTTTACCAAAGTCCTTAAAATGCTTCAGGTGCAGTTTCTGTTTGTGTGAGAAGAAAAAAATCAGGAGTGTTTTTTGGTATAGTGTTGGTCTAACTCATTGGTGAGTGTCTCAAGTTTTTACCTCTCAAAAGAGTCTGCTCTGGTTGAGATAGTTTGAGAAAACATCATTTATTTATTTTTTTAAAGCAAAATTTGTGTGTGTCATAGGTGACAATCCCAGAGTCGCTTGAAGACATCCAGTAGATTTTAGGATCAGCTCGGGTTTAACCCTGGCATCCAAAAGGTGCCTTTTTTGTGCAAGGTAATTAAGGAAGTGCTGGAGTAGCATGGGTTTTCTGTTCTGGGTCATGTTATATGAGACTTGGAAACATAAGCATGTGTTTCAGAAAGAAAAGAACTGTCACTGTCTCTAACCTTGCTTGGTCACTTTGAGGATGGCAGGTTTTAGATTGAGGACATCTGCCACCTGAGCCCCCTTATATAGGCCCCTGGCAAGTAGATAGAGCGGCCACCCCATGGATGTGCTGGGTGCTGGGCTGGCTGGAAAGACCTCTGCAGAAAGCAACCTGGGGGTGCTGGTGGACCCCCAAGTTCACCAGTGGCTCTGTAAGGGGCCATTGATGTGGGTCTTGTTTGCTTTTGTCTCTGGTTACAAGCCTGCATCTTCTCAGGGGCAGGAAGACTTCAGCCTTGTTTCAAACAAATCTGCTCCTTTTTTGTGCTGCTTTGTAAAGATTTTGTGGATTTTCTTTCGTGTGGACTCAGCCATGAATGTGGGAGGAAACATTCTGATTTTGGCTGAGGCTTTAAATGTATGACTACTTCATTCCCATTGGCAAGGCAGTCGTCAAGCCCAATTTCTTTATACCAAAATCACCGAGTTAACTACTGTCTTTGTGCAGTTGGATGTGGAGGTGGATATTGAAGAGCTGGCACATTTGTGCGTGTGGCTGCTTAGCTGGGCTGTTTGTGCAATTTGCGTGTTCTCTCTGAAAAGGCATAATTAGATCTATTAGAAGAAAAGGACCATAGATGGGCATCAGTATTGTCATTGTCCAAGTCCAAAAAGTGTAAGCCTTTGCTCCTTTTAAAAGCCTTCTCAAGACTAGTTAGGCAAAGTTGAATGTGTCTGGCCTGGCAGTGAGATGCTCGTTATATCCCTGCCATGAAAGGTGATTAAAAGTAAGCATGGAAGAGTGATCGTACTGGTGGTGTATCAAAACCTGCGCTGAAGCTCCCATGGTGGTGCACAAGCAGGGCAATAACCCCAGTGTACTTGGGATGCAGGTGTGCCCGTTGGGTGAGCAGAGGGGGATGTCGCAGCTCCTGGGTGGCCAGTGCTGGGCTGGTCTCCAGTGCCCACTGGGGCTGCACTGGTTCCCTTCCTTGGCTGGAGAAGCAGCCAGGAGCGTGTCCGTGTGCCTCTGGGTAGGTACTCTTGACTGCTGGGGCTGTGCTTGGAGGCACCAGGGCTGGCCGGCCACTACTCCTGCGTGGTTGGTACCTGTCTGCTCAGTTACAGTGTTCCTTGTCTCAAGCTGTGCTCGAGCTATCTGAGACTTGGAGAAGTGGCTGTAATGAGTCCAGTTAAAACCACATTATAGCTGTATCCTGTTTCCCTTGGCAGCTGGTAACTCAAGACCCAGCGAGTGTGGGCAAGGAAGTGTGGAGAGGATAGTCCACACTGGTGGGTCCTCCCAGCCTCTCGGGTGTTGGCTGAGGGACTCCAAGTGGAGTTTGTGGCATGGCAGGGAGGGACTTGTTCATGCTTAATTAGGAAAAAATGGGCTGTTTAAACAACCAGCCCCAGATTAAGACCATTACTGCTATACCAATATATTTTTTAAGAGTTACAGGTAATTAAAAGCTCTCTGGCCTAGCTCACTTAAAGAACAGGAAGGACAATTTTGTTCTGAAGAGCAGGGATGAAATTGTCGTATCATGAATATGAAAGACGGTTTGGAAGTGGTAGAGCAATGCGAGCCATCGGTTTGTGAGTGAGTCCTGTTAACCTCTGACGGGAATCTGGCTGTTTTGCCTGCTTTGTGACACGTTTTAAGGAATATTAACACAATGAGCTGCCAGGTTTTGCAGCTTGCAAGCCGCTTGAAAAATGACAGGGTCTTCAGCCAGGAGAGCTTTTCAGGTCTCCTCAACAGCACGGAGGGAACTGTCGCACAAGAGGCATAGGGGCGATCATTGGTGATTTAGATCAGCTGTTTTTTCCTTGTTTTTGGACTGAATATTATGTGAACTAGTGATTGTCAAACATTTAAGTCAAACTTCTGCTTTGTAACTCGTTTGATGCTAAATATCAGTGGAAGGCTTTCATAAACCTAATACCAAGAGCGCCAGGACTGATGGGGAAAGGCATTGTGATTTTGCTGAGCTGAATGAAAACTTCCTTTGATCTGTCTTTTAGTCTCAGTAAGTTCAGTCAACGCTTCTGAAAGATCAGAGAATTAATACTGGTTTTGAGTCATCAGGGGGAGTATTTTACCACTCTGTGCCAGGTTAGTTCTACTTTCTTCTTTCACGAGTCATTGTAAATATGATACTTTTCCAAAATTCAGGGCTAAAAGCACATGTTAAAATGGCATGTAGTGTGGGCTGCTGGTAGGTGATATCTTTCTTTACAAGCCTGTTAATTTAACTTGTTGTAACCCTCTACAATTCCAAGCCTGGAATAAACCTTTCTTTTAGAGCTAGAGGTGCTAAATCTTGCCAGCTTCTGTGCTGGCATTGTTGCAGATGAATCTGCTGGGAGCTAAAATGAGAGGCCATCTCTTCTTTTCCTTTTCCTTTTTTTTTTTTATGGCTAGCATGCTCAAAAGTCTCTCTGAAATGCCTGAAATAGCTGTAGTGTAACCTTTTGTCTTCCGTTGGAAGTGGAACAAAAATACCTGTATTTCTACTGTGCGGTTCACTTGCTCCTGGCGTTTGAGTCAGCTTTGACACCCTGGAAGCTGCAGCATCTTCTGGCAGACAGCGGTGCAGGTGAGAGCAGCTTCGATCTCTTCCTCTCCTGAAAAGGTCCTGCCAAAACCTTTGGCACGGCCTACTACTGTTGCATGTTTCCAGAGGCTGGAGAGTCTGATCCAGATAATGCAGATGCTAATTAATAGCAAAGGTGGAGAGTAGGAGTGTGGTGGACTGCAGAAACCCTTGAGATGCTTCAAGGAATTAAAGCCATTGCAGTAAAAGATTTCTTTAAAGAGGGGGAAGCGAAAAGAAGCTGAATGACTCCTTTTCACCTCTGCGGGTATGGAATTCATCTGGTATTTGAAGGTAGGCTTTTATTGCTGTTGGTCTGAGCAGGCTCAGCATAGGTTCCTGCCTGTGCAGGGGGTACCTCCAGAGCTGGCCTTAACCATGTTAATGAGAGTTGCATCTGCTGAGGTGAAATTGGACATACTTCTGCTACGTGTCCCCACAATAGTGAAAAGTGATAAAGCAGCTGAAAAGAGTTTCTTCCAACAATGAACTGTGGCTTATTTTGACAAACAGGACTCGGTGCTTGCAGCTGCATTTTAAATGAGGCAGACAGAGTATTGCTGTAGCAGTTCTTCCTTCTTACAATCCACATAAGCCTGGAGTTTTCCCAGTCTCCCAGTTCAGAGGGTGCAGATTGTGCCGATGACCATGTTTTCTCTCTGTTTCTTATGTGTTTTCCCAAAACATCGCCCATCTTAACTCATCTTCACCCTCTTCCCACCCTCTGGGCTGTGGAGCTTTCAGTTCCCTTGTGCTTTTGCCCTTGCCCTCAGTGGTTGTGCCTCCAGGAGCTGGGATGGGCCCTGCCACAGCCAGGTCTGGGCCACAGGCTGGGACTGATGTGCTGGTGTCACCCTGTCCCGGTCACTGGAGGAGCCACTGCTGAGCATTCCCACACCAGTCGTGGTGTCACACACACGCTCCCAGGTGCTTCCTCCTTCTCCAGGCTTGACCTTTGGCTTCCCACAGCAAAGTCTTAGATATTGGATTTCATAGAATAGTTAATTTAATTGGAAGATCCTGCAGTCCTGCGGGAAGAATAGCCTGAGCTCGGTGCCATCACAGGGAGGACCCTGAGCCAGGAAATCCCTGGGCAATAGTACCCTATCACCCCCCCACCCCCCCCTCATGCACTGTCTATGTGTCCTTTAGGCCAATGGTGACTTTTTGGTCTGTGCTCTTCTAACAACTGATTGCACTCTTTTTAGTGTGACATTCATAGTATATGCCAAAACCTGAATGATTATGTACTGGTAGCTCTGCGTGGTTCTTGATTCTGGAGAAGTCCTGACCTCTACTTTGTAGCTTTGATTCAGACAACAGTGCAAACACTGAGTTCCTGGCCTGTTGAGAGCAGGGTGGCAGAGACTTCAATGGCAGTTGGTTGTACTGCAGAACAGTAGAAACATTGCAGAAAAACAGTCACTGAGCTTTAAGCCATTGATTTCTTAATAAACAAGGGAAATTACCCAATCTTTGATATTTACATCTCTGGTTCTTACGCTGTGACCTTCTACCTTTGCAGAAGAAGGATTGGTTTTTACATCCACAGCAATCAACAAGCAGTACTTCCAGGACAGCAGTCACTTAGAGGTTGCCCATGGGTGGCAATGAAGACGCTTAATTCTGATGTGGGTGTATTCAGGAAGATGTTTCTTAAAAAGTAATTGGAAGGAGAAAGGGATCTGTTGATCGTGAAGAGAGTGTTTGGTATCTGATTGTCTGTGACTTGACTGCAGTTTTCTCTTATCTACAGGATTAATATTTGAGCTTTTGGGAAGAAAAAACTGTGTGCATTAGTTCTGCTGGTCAGCAGTATTGCATGTGAAGTTGTAGGAAGGAACTATTTCAACAGATAAGGATCTGAGAAGAAGGTGATGTTGAAAAGTGGATGGACTGTATAGATCTATTTTAGGCTCTTGAGGATTCTAGGAGGGGGGGTTGTGCATCTCATGTTTTGTAGGTGCTCAGATATAGTGCCCTTTTTGTCCCTGAATATCTTAACAGATCTTGTTAAGGTTGCTCCTTTGTGATGATAGTGTAATTCGTACATAAATGTGCTGCCAGCTTCCCTGCTACTGAGTTTTTGTGTTCTTTAGTGACACATGCAAGTGGCCTGTGGTTTATTGTTTGAATTTTGGGACTACTAAATGAAGAATCGATTTATAGTGCACGTGTCAGTTGACTTAAATAATCCCTGTACCAGAAGAATGCTGTTGGCTACCTTTCTAAAACTAAGCAGCTTGGCATTCTAAGCGTGAGTGATTCACAACTGCTGTCTGTGCACTTTGCCTTCTAAGGAGTCCAAGTGTTTTGCTCCATTCAGAAGTACCTTCACTGATATTGCCCTCAGTGTTTTTCCCCTTCTTCAGCCCGCTGGTGGTTCGTGTTTGGCCTGTAGGCAGACACCAGGCCACGGGGACTGACTTGCTCAAGATCTGGTAATGACACTGAGGAAGCTGGTTTTGCCCAGGATGTCCGGTCTCTCAGCCAGTACTTGAGCCATCATCGGGGACTGTGCTGTGTCAGCAGTACTGGGGGGAGCGAGGAGAGCAGAGGTGGCACTACTCAGCTGACTCCTTCCTGACTTCTGGGTCATGCTGGGAGTGGGTTGGAGGGTTTAGGGAAATCATTAGGCAGAGATCAATAAAACCTATTATCCTACCACATCGGTTTTGCTGTGTAATGCTGTCATTGGCTGAAAAAACAGGGTGTAGGTCTCTTACTTTGCCCAGTGTCCCTTGTTCCTATTACAGTGGCAGTTTCTCTCCATCCGGTGTGGCCTTTCTTCCTCAACTGAATGGTGCATACTCCAGAGCACTGTGGATAAATTGAATGAATTGAATCCTTGGGCACACCATCAAAAGTAGATGGATTTGGGCTCTTCCCCTTTTCAAAAATCTTGGGTGCAGAATCTCAGCAGAAGTTTGGCTCACTCCACAGGTACTTGAAGTGTTTTTTTCCCCCCCTCATCTCTCAGCTGTGCTATTTAATATGCTGTGTCTTTCTGGCTTTGTCTTTCAGTTTGCTCTCCTAGCCATACTCTGTTTGGGCTTTGCACAGATTACTGTCACTGACAGGGTTGTGGCTGGGTGGGGGCTTTACAGCTGTACCTATATGTTGTCCCTAGTTTTTTCTTCTGGACTTCAGTGGAATTCCAGGTGAATTCTTGAGTGAATTTTGGAGTAGGAAGAGGAAGAATTCTGTCTTGAAAACTATATGTATCCTTTCCATTAAAAATAGTATTATTTTCTGGTCTTTACTAAGTTGTTTTGCCTGTGTTCTATCTTACTGATGTTCTTTGTATTTAATTATTTCTTGTACATCTTTTTCTTCCATTCTTGGGCTAATTCTTCACTCTGGCTTTTTAAAAATTGCTCTGTTATATTACAATAAGTAAAACCACCTTTTTCTTCAGGTATGGGGTAGTCCTGCCAAAACTGTTCTTTTGGGTCAGATTATTTCCTCCATTACCGTTGCCTTCCCCTTTGAATGTTTTCCAAACTGCAGCCCCCTTGTATTTTACACCCATTCTGGTTTCTCCTGAGTTCCCCTTTCTGACAGGATTAGCTGTGAACACCCGGAGCTTTCTCTCAGTGTTTGCTCTGCTGCTTGTTGCTGCTCAACAACGATGCTTTTGAAGTACCTTCATCCTCCTGTGGGTATAAACCACATGCTAGGGTTCCTGGTTCCCGTAGTATGTGGTTTTCTGGTGCATGGCTGTTGCCCCTCTGGTCTTTCTTTCTAAACTGTTTGCCTTGATACATAATCCATTTTGGGCTAAGTTCCTGCAAATTATTTGAGATTTCTCAAACTAAGTTGGAACGTTTCTTAAAAATAATTCTTACCCTGAAGCAACTGAAAAATGTTTTTCTTTTGCTAGATGGGAGGAATGGGAAGCATCTCCTACCTGAGACCCCTGCTAACTGTAATTTGAACCTCTGGGATTGGCTATTAAACTGATCTGGTTATGGAATTAAAAAAAAGTCAGGGTTCCTTTAGGTAATTGTACTTCACCATCAATGTTAAGAGTTCAAGATATGCAAATACAGCATCAGTAATAGGTATTTGAAAAATTCTACAAAAACTCACAATGTTCTCTAAAAAGAATTGTTCTTCCCTGTTTCTGTGGTTCTGTGCTGTTTGCAACAGCTACTCCAGCTGCAGATAAGGCAGCTCCAAGCTGGATTTCACTGGAAACTTCAGAGTTCATTTTATTTCCATGGAGCTTCTGACCAAAACGGGGACATGTGACTTGTGTGTTGGTGAAGGCTGTGATTCACTAGGGAGAAAATACAAGTACTTTTTGTGGCCTCACGTCACCCAGCCTGTCTGTGAGCACTGGGAAGTGGGTTCTGCAGTGTAAAGACTGGGAATTGGCTTGAGACAAAAGCATGCCTTGGTCTGATCTGCAGGGTCCTGTAGTGCTGTAGGGCCCGTCGATGGAGACCTCACTGGCAGAAGCTCTTACAGTTCTTACAAATGAAAGTCAAAAAGACAGGTAGATTGGTTATGAAGTGATGCTGGTGGTGCCCATGTGGTAGCAATACCTTGTGGATTGTGGTTAGTTCTCTGTTCATGCTGTTGTAGAACTGTGAGGGTTTTTTTTTCCAAAAAGATGTTATTTATTATTTTTTTTTAAGTTCTTCATATTTGCTGTCATCTTTTTCTTCATATTTAAGCATCCCACTTCAGTGATTCTTATTAACGTTTTCTTTGTCTCTGCTGTCTGCTTGAAGGTGGGAATGTGGTGTGCAGTAGAATAGTGGAAATGCCCCTCTTGTGCAGTCTTACAGTATTTTCTGAGTCCTAATGTCTTCTGAAGCTTGTATCCCTGTTTGCAAGAACTAGTTGAGTAACCACTCACCTTTGGGAAATATGGGGGATCTAGTTGTGTTTCAGAGCGGTATGGTAGTCTCACGGGAGAGATGTGGTCACTGGGTCTGCCTTCAGCTGTCCTCTTGTCCTCTGTGGTGTCCTGCCAGCTGGCCTCTGGCCTTACCTTGCCCTTGTGGCCAACAAGCTGAGCATCATCAAAATGCCTGGTTCCCTGGTTTGGGCAAGGAGAGGGAGCCGGGATGGTGTCCTCAAGCGTGGTGAGCTTTGCCACGGTTGGCCCCAGAGCTTGGAGTCCCTCTCACATGTTGTGTGTGAAGGCTATGGCTGGGCCCATGGCCATGTTCCCAGGTGGACACGTTGGGCAGTCTGGTGCGGGGGGAGGGCACTGGGCAGGGGCTATGGCCATGGAGGATGGGCTGGTTGTGTTGGCTGCCTGGTGAGGTGGCTGTTTACGTGGCAGCAGTTTGGCCAAGGGGACAGGGTCCCTGGGGAATGAGCTGGATGGTGCTCGTGTTTCAGGGCGCTCCAGTTCCTGTCTGCTGTTGGGCGAGTTCCAGATAAACGAGAGCAAGCGGTTTGACCTGTGCCCAGGGCGTCTGAATGACTAAAGAGGAGGAGGAAACAAAATCTGTGTGCACCAGTCTGACCTTGCAGGCTACAGCCCCGGAGCCTGCCGGGGCTTCCAGCGCAGACTGGTGGCCCTGAGCCCTGAGAGAAAATGTTCCTTCACAAGAACTTCTTGATTAACTCTTGTCAGCTTCTGCTTTAACCTCAGTTATATTTGTATCACTTCAGTTATTTGAAAGAGTTTTAAATAGCCTAGCTTCCAGAGGCACTTACATTTAAATGAAAAATACAAATAATTGTGAGCTGGAACCATGCTCGCTCTGTTGTTTGTGTGCGACTTTCTTCCCCTTTCCAAGAATTGCATCTCATACCCGGTTTCTTTTGCAGTTTTGTTCAGTGGAGGGACTGCTGCATGTCAGCCATGCTAAAGGGCAAGTGATGGAGGCAAGTACTAGTTTATATATTCATAGTTGTCTAATACTGTTTTTGCCAGTTTCTCCTTTTGAACTGTTTTGTTTCCCAGTGCTGCTGTGAAATAATTGCACAAATTAAGGACTATATTAGCATGCTCTGGGGTGTAATAATTTTAAAACCTCTGCTCAGTGTGACTGTATATGGAATTGTTAATTTTGTCCCTGATGTATTGTATTCTCGTATGAATAAGAAACTTGTGGTTTTGAACTTCATGCTATAAAGTACTCCCTCAAACAGAGTATAAAGGTTGTTACAAGTGGGGAAGAAAACAAGCAGAAAACTTGAATCTTAATCCAAATAAACGTGCTAATTAATTCTGACTCACAGTTCTTCACATTTATAAGTAATTTTTTCCCCAGAAGTAGATACTAGGACAAATAAGTAGTTTTAAGGATCCTCATAGCAGGTATGCAGTTTTACAAGCCCTTTTAAAGCTCACAGTAAACTCATCCTATGGGAAATATGAGCAGGCAGGTGAGCACGCCCCGTAGGAACCTCTTAAAGGTAAGAGTCAGTGTGATTGCAGAAACCAGCCACAGGATATTTGGGGTAGTAGTGACTTGTCTGTGAGCTAACTTAGCTTGAATTGTTCCACATGGGTTTGTAAATTGACCTAAGGCTAATTGAAGCAGGTCAAGGGTTTCCAGCAGACAATGCTGGGAGCTCTAGTTAGACTGAAGGGGTGTTCATTAAGCTCAGCCGTGTGGCCAGTGGTAATTTGGATAGAAGAGTGCAAGAGATCAGCAAGGTACTGGTGAGGGAATATATTGGGCATCTTTGTTCTTCAGTGAGCCCTGACTGAGGAATGAATACTGAGTGAATTAGCCAAAATGAAAAAGGCAGTTATGGGTCAACTGTCAGGTTTGTATTTTATACGCCAAATAATTTTGGGACTCTTGCTTTATAACAAGTGAGGTTTTTGTTCAGTGAACCATTTGAACTGTTGGATGAAAAGGAAAATCTAGTTTTGCCTTTTTTTCCCCAAAAAACTTAAATTGAGTGGTGACCTGCAATTCAACTTCCCGGAAAACCTGTTATGTGAGAAAAAAGAAATATTAAGAAAGAGTGAGCTCAAAAGTCAAAGCATGATATTATCATGCACTGAAGGTTGGCTGCACGCTTGTTTGATTCTGCCACACAACTTCTGCATGAATTATGGGTAAATATATTTTCCTGGGAGGTAGATTGTTGCTTTGTATCAAATGTGCTATTGATTATGCTGGCCAGTATGTTTAGACTCGATGCTTATAAGATGCTCATAGTACTGAGAGAAAATCCTGTATGATCCTAGTTTCTTGCCTTCTGCAAGTTCTGAATTTCATCGTGCCTCCAGCTGATGGCAGCGACATTTGGGAAAAAAAAAGAAGTGTGAGGCAGCTCTCTGATATTTTTGGATGCTGATTTGGAAAGTATTTTGGAATATCTGTTTAACCCATTGTGTCAGGTTTCAGATGCACAGAATGGAGAGCACTCTGATTGTAACCTCAATGCGTTACGTTTCTGCAGCTGCTCTAAGATAAAAATGAATGCTCTCAAATCCCAGACATATGTTGCATTTCAAATAAAATGGGTTGGTGTTTTTTTTTTTAAAATGTGGGCTACTTTCTGCCAAGATTGAGGTAGACCTCCCTGATGTGGTTTCTGTATTTATGGAAGCCTAATCAAAGCTTTCTCCTGCAAGAAAACACTGCTCAGCTTCCGAGCGGGTGATCTCATGGTGCTGATGTGAAGCTGTCACACAGCGTGTCCGTCTGTCCGTCCTTTCCCCCGCTGTAGTTCTGCAGGAGCTGGACAGAGCTGCTGTCCTGCCCCGCTGCTTGGTGAGACTCAGCTCTCCCAGAGGTGCTGCCTGTCCCCTCTGCTACCCACCCACACTGCTGCTCCCGCTCAGACCAGTTGCTTAATCTACCTTTAAAAAGGCATTTTTGTTTTCCCTGGGAGCTGTGGACAGACTATGCCAATTGAAACCATTGCACTCGCCTGCTCTTCCTTGGAGACAGATTTTCACATCTAGTTTCCAGTGCCATCAGCAGATGTTGGCAGTAATAAGCCATTTCTTACTATTTGGAAATGCATAACTGATTTGGAAATGTTCTGTTTTCTTCCATATATTAAATACTGTGAAGTTAGGCTTTCTACAGGAAAATCAGGTAGGCAGAGCAGACGTTACTTTTGAAGCCCAAATTATCAGGTCCTTGTTGAGGGACAAAATTAGTTCTGCCACAGAGAGTAACATGCTCCTCAGAAGCTTAACCTCATGTCCTGTTAGATATTATTATGGGCTTGTTCGTAGCAAACAAAACCCCACTGGTTCTTCCTTGCTTCTCCCAGTTTTGAGCAGCCTCTTTACCTTTCTTGCTTTCCTTTCTGCTGGGCTTCTTCCCCCAGGCGCTGACTGACTTGTCTCGTAAGAGCTTTGGCTTCTGCCTACGGCCTAGGTGCAACTAATGCCTCATGGAGGGATGCCTGGACAACTGATGCCTTTTGTTTTGGTTTGTTAATGGCATGTCTTGTGCATTGGATTTTTTAACCCACTACTTTCTGCATGGAGGTATAATAATGACTCTTTTGTTTAACATTAGATAAGCATGAGATCACCGTGGCACAGCTGCATGTGTAGTCACTCTTGAAGCAATTGCACACCTAATTGGCTGACAATCTTGGCATTTTTAAAACAACCACGAGCCTTTTAAAGTGAGGGGACGTATTTATGTATGAATAGTCAAATAAACCTGTTGGGTGTCATCAATGGAGCCCTCTGAACAGTTGTGTGATGACCCTGATCCTGGAGGCAAATCCCAAGATCAAGAGACCAAAAAACAACATGAATCAGAGCAGAAATTGTCCAAAATAACCCATAATGCTTTGGAGAACATTAATGTGATTGGTCAAGGCTTGAAGCACCTTTTCCAGCATCAGCGCAGGAGGTCGTCAGTCTCTCCACATGATGTGCAGCAAGCGCAGGCTGATTTGGAGCCTGATGTGGATCTGGAAAGCCAAAGCGTCTGTGCTGAAATTGATGGTGTCTCCACCCACCCCACAGCTCTGAACCGGGTGCTCCAGCAGATCAGAGTGCCACCTAAGATGAAGAGAGGGACCAGCCTGCACAGCAGGCGGGGCAAGGCGGACGCCCCGAAGGGGAGCCCGCAGATCAGCAGGAGGTCTGCCCAAGACATTCAGTCAGGCCGGCCCAGGTCCTCATCAACTACAGATGCACCCACAAACTTGTCCGTGATGGAGATTGCTTCTTCTATCTACGTAGGTGGAGAGGAGGCCACGGCAGCAGCAGTAAGTTACTCAGATTTACCTTCATCATCTCCTTGTGTGTTTTCTTAAGGCTTTTGGATCCTGGTTTTAAAAAGAACTTTCTCACAGCAAACACTAATGCTACTATGTTCAAAAGCTGCTCCCGTGCTGAAGCAAAGCACTTAAAAGATGCAAGCATTAGTCATTTTCTCACATGGCAGGTGGCTTATTTTATATGTGTT
Source organism: Jacana jacana (assembly GCA_013400555.1). Lineage (NCBI taxonomy): Eukaryota > Metazoa > Chordata > Aves > Charadriiformes > Jacanidae > Jacana > Jacana jacana. The sequence goes on from VZTM01022827.1 coordinate 279,737, forward strand.
TGATGGGTGAAACGAGAGCTGCTTTTGAAACGCGCTGGGTTGGTTGGATGGCACACCGCAGTAGTCCTCCTTAGCAGCCGTTATCTGGTTCCCATAACCAAACCGTGCCTTCTCGTACATGGGTTTTTTCCTTCCCCTCTTGTTTTATTGGGTGTTTTATAAAAGCTAGAGTGTGTGGTGCTGTTGAAAGGCCCTGAGAGCGCTGGCTGCAGCCTGCAACTGAGCTGCTGTGCCAGGCAGAGTGAATCCCCTTCAGATTAGCCGGGCTCCTCCGCTGATACGGGGTCACTGCTGTCTCTTCTGCCTTGTCCGTCAGCACTGAGAAGGTGTTCCCCAAAAGGACAGTCTCTGTTCTGTGACATGTTCTTGCAAATCTGTGCATATCAGCTTATAGCTAATGTCAAGAAATAGTGGTTTTCTTACCGTCTCTTCTTCCCCAGATCAATACAGTTAAAAAGTGCTCGTTTTTTGGAAACACTAGGTTTCTGAATTAACTTTAGCCATAACCTGTATTTTCCTAAAAAAAACCTTTGCAGGAATGTTCATTGGAGGAGAAACCCTTTGATAAGGATAGGAATAATTGTGAAATGGATTTCTGGTTTGTATGCTCTTAGAGAGGGTCTGACCATGACTCTTGGACCAGGCAAACAATCCTGCTGGTGTTTGATGCTGTGGAGATAGGGCAGCCCTCAAGCTTATGTAGATCTTTTTTATTAAAAACCTTGTTCTCACATACTGCAGTTTCTTTGATGTTTGCTAGATGATGATGGATTGAGGGTGAATAAGATCTCCTCAGTCATCTGGAGATTGCTTCACCTTCCGTCTGCCACAGGATTGTTCCCTTGTTGTACATTGTCGTCCTTGCCTTGAAACCTACTTTGAAGTGCTCCAAGTTAAAAGCATTTCAGCGTATTCAGTGGTATAATATGCTTTTGGTGTATTTCCCTGATAGTCATCTGGAAATTAGCATATCTTGCATTTATAGATGGTAATTACAAAGTATTAGCATAAATTACAATATCATTATAATGCTATGAGTGAGGTCTCCTCTTGGGAGAAGCATTGGAGGAGTCTTCCTGGAGCTGCCTCTGAGGTTTTTGTTCCTTACCAACAGTTAAGAGAAGCAGTGGTACAGTAGTTAGGGAAAGTGTACGCTGCCCTGGGATAGGTTAACTTTGCAACTGAGCCATGCCAGCTCAGTTTCATCAGCTTCTGGCTGTCTCTGCAGTGTCAGAGAACTTGTGATCTTTGTTTCGGGAGAATTTAGGGTAAAATTGACAGTTTTCTGAGGTTGTACCCAAATCCAGCAACTTCAGTTCAGGAAGTAAAGTCTGGTTTGTTGCTCTAAAACTGTGGTTCCTTTACTTTGTGTATGAGCAGGGAGGTTGAACAGACCTAAGAATATTAGGTAAGTAATATGGGAATGTGGGAGAAGACCTGGAGCGAGCGTCCTTTCTCCCTCCTCCATCAGCTGGCCTGGCAAAGTGTCACCACCGTTGCTGAGATCCCTGGTCTCCAAAGCAGGGTGTGCACAGCGCAGTCCCTGGGAGTCTGGGAAGAGAGGATTTGCTTGTACCGTTAATGGGTAAAATAATTTTTGAGCTAATGTCTTTTTAGCTCTTTTTAATTTCAGTTTTTGCATATGTGTTATAATGTACCCGATATATCAGTTCAGTTGTACATGTATATATTTTGTAAATAAATGTATGTGTATTGGCACTCCATGTTCACAAATTTTTTTACCAGTCAGTGCATGCAGCCAAGGCTTGGAAGCTGCTGGCCTGGATGAATTGGATCACCAGGCAGGAGTGACTGGGAAAATAAGAACTACTCATCTGGAAGGGGCTGCCCAGGGAGGTTGTGGAGTCTCCTTCTCTAGAGACATTCAAAACCCGCCTGGACGTGTTCCTCTGATCTGCTCTGGGTGTTCCTGCTCCAGCCGGGGAACTGGGCTAGCTGAGCTTTCAAGGTCCCTTCCAATCCCTGTGATTCTGTCATTCTGTAGTAGCTGCGTCCTGCTTACAACATCTGCTGTGTGTGGGAACAGCTTTAGGAGTCAGATTTTGGTAAATATGGCCTTGGATTACTGAGAAGCAGCAACAGTGGCCTTTCCCTCCCATTGACGGCGTCCCATCCCACAGGGTGCTTTCTCTGAGTGATGGCTCTTCTGCCACTAAGCCGAGCTGTGGCTGTGGAGGAGGTGGAGAGAGGCCCCTGGTGCTGTTTGCTGTGCTCAGTGCTGCCGAGTTGGAGACTTGAGGAAAGGGACAGTTCAGACTTTGCTCCCTCTGTGTTTAGGAGAGAAGGGAGGGAGCTGGAGTCTGAAAGAGGAAAATTAAATGTATGTGAGGAAAGGCCTTTTTGGGGCCTAAACCCTCCAGAGACCTCTGTGACCAGTTGTCCCTCTGTACAGTTTTATGAATTACCAGCTGCTTTTTAGTTTTTGCACATTATGGCATTTTCCTGGCAGGCAATAAAGATGTATTCTGTGGTCTAAAGTGACACAACCAAGGAAATGCTGCCTTGGTTTTGGTCACATTTTGGGGAAATACACCTTTGTCTGATGTCTCATTTGGCCATTTTGGTCTGGTGGAGGAGCTTTCTACAGCATTTATGGTATGGCCCAGCCCACCTCAAAGTTAGGTCTGGCCAAAGAGGATTTGCCTTTGTGGCAGTGAAGTGGTGGGGAGAAAAGGGCGGAGAGTGCGTTCCCCGTGTGCCTGTAGCATTATTGTAATTTCAGCCTTTGAGTGTTTATGCTTGATTTGTTAAATATAATGTTCTGCCCAGAGATAGGACAAAATAGGGACTTCCCTGACTGTGTGGTCTGCGGTGGGCTCAGAGGCTGCAGCTGCCCTCGGACCCACCAGCCTTCTCTGAGGAACCCAGCGGCAAAACCCTTGGCTGGTAAGAGCTGCAGCTTGTTTCAGAGCCTGCACTGGGGCTGGAGCTGGGCAGTGCTGGCTCTGCACTGGTTTACACGGGGCACATGATAAGATAAGGTGTTAAATTCAAGATGCAATTAGATGACCTGTTGCTTGCCTTTTTCAGCATTTTGCGGTTGTACTTTCATTTGATTATAATTTTTTTGTTCTTTTTTGAGAAAGACCATGGGATTAAGTAATGTCAAGTGTAGTTTCACCCCACCCCCAATCCTCCCTGGGGGGGTTCTCAGACCCTCAGGGAAGACCGGCATAAATTGTACATATGTCGGACTAACCAGCTTCAATTGGGATCAGAGCTGATCAACATCTGGAGGAACACCTGGTTCCTGCCCAAGGGTGGTGATACCAAGAGGTGCTCTAAATAAGCAAGAGGGTTATAAAAAATAAAATAAAAAAAGATAGGTGTCAAAAAAAGGAGGTCCCTATCCCCCATAATCCCTCCCTGAGAAGAGCTGGAAAGACTGACCCGTGCAGTATCACTATGAAATCTGTGCAGTCTGGGGAGCTGCAATAGCCACCTGAGTGGCCTTTGGCTTGCCTTGCAAGGAGAGATGGGGGAGAGTGGAGAACACACATGGCTGGGTTTTTTTTCTCAAAGAAGGGCAGAACGTTGTCTGTTCCGCGTCCTACCAACAGCACACTGTGTGTTGTGGTGTTTCCACTGTATCGTGTGGTCCTTCCGGGCCGAGGCAGGCTGTGGGAGCCGCGGCGTGTGTCTGTCCGTGGGTGCTGTCCGTGGGTGCTGGTTCCACTTGAGGTTACACATCAGCGTGAGGGAAGGCGTGGGTGAAGTGCAGCTGCTCGTGCCGCCTGGGGTGAGGTATGACAGCTTGTACTGACTTCACCGTGTCGCCATGGAATGCATTTCAAAATTAGCTACGTGCTCATCGTTAAGCGGCCGATCGGGTCGGTAGCAGAGGGCGATTCGGTGAAAGCAGGAGAGCCTGATGCAGCTGTTGGTGAAATCAGCCCTATGAAAGACACGGGTGGGTTTGGCGTGAGGACCCGGCTTAGCGTTGTCTGCTGTGCTCTCACCGTTTTTGACTCAATGAATGAGTTGCTAAAACTGCTTGTTCAACAACCTGTATTGCAAAATGAGTCACAAGATCATTCAAACGATGGAGTCAGTAATGAGCCGAGTAAAATCTGAAATTTGTAGAGCGAAGTTAACTTCACAGCTGTTGCACTTCAGTGTGAATTTGAACTTTAAACGCTGTAAGTTATCAGGCATCTGAAGGCGTTTCACGCAGTGTTATTTTAACCTTAAATTTTCCTGATTGATTTCATCCCATTAAGAGGAAAATGGTTAATGAGGTTTAAGAAATAGAAATATTTTTTAAAAACGTCGGGCAGATAGGATTCACTGGTCAGTGCTGAGAGTCCTCTGGACCCCCGGATTCTGCTCGGCTCCATATGGATTGTGGAGACAGCAAACCTTCACTGGGTTACTTTTGTTATTGTTGCTGATTCGTTTCATATTTACTTTCTCAAGACTTTGCCTGTTTGTCTCCTTCGGTTCTTCCTGATAGTATCTTTTAAATAAGTTTGGCCCTTTTTCCCCCCAATAAAACACTACCAATTTCACTACCTTGATTTTGGTGTTTGCTGATGGCAGTGAAGAAGCACTGACTCACCTTGCCTCCAAAGGGATTATTTCCTCTGAAATTCTTTCAGAATTAAATAAATCCCACTATAATTAGAAAATATGACTGAGCTACAGTGTTGATCCATCTGTTGTGCACATACGGGCTACACAAGCTAGAAGGAGAAAGAAGCAGCCTGTATAATGAAGAAGTGATTTGGTGACACAACCTGTGTAACATGGGAGCTGCAGGGAAGCAGTGTAACTCTCATTTTTCTGATCTGTGTCTTCTGTCATCGTTTGATCTGCTGGCACTGCTGGCTGCCGCGGTGCAGCCCGGCTTGGGCGTGGGAGGTGCAGGAGGTGTGCCAGCTTTTGGGGAGCTCCTCTGCGCCGGCCGGTCCTTTGTGACAAACTGTGCCTTCCTTTTCATGCCTTGGCCCTCTTACACCACCTGCCCTGAGGAGGTTTAGGGGATCAGTGTCCTCAAAATACTGTTTCCTCAGCCCAAGAGGGGTTTTGTTTGGTTGCTTTGGAATTTTTTTTTTCCCCTCCCGTGTTTCACGCGTGGATGCTGCAAAGTTTTGGAGACAAGAGTGTTTTATTTCTTGTTTGCTCTTAAAGTTCCTGGAACCAGATGTGGGGATGGGGGGGGGTTCCCCAGGGAATCAGTCAGGCTGGAGCTGCTTGTGACAGCAGCAGATACCTGCCTGGTGTGTTGGTGTTGTTCAGAAGAGGTTCTCTTGCCACACAACATACACATAGTAAAATCTCTTCTGTGTCTTGTGTGTGGCTCTAGTTCATGTGAAGAACAGGGTGAAGTCTGGGGAGCTGCTAGAGTTTACCAAGGGGAGGATAGTCCCTTCCAGATGAAGGTCGGAGCTGGGGTACTATTTGAACTTTGCTTGTAAATAGGTAACTTGGCTCCTGCTTGTCTGGTTCTCCAAAATAACAAGTACTGGCTGAGCCTGATGCTGTGAGGTGCTAAGATCCTGTGGGAATTGAGGACACGGAGTTGTAAGGGAGAGTAAATTCTTAATCCTCTGCACTCAAAATATTTTTAGTTCACAGTATTGTTCCATTCTCTGCTCTCTCAATTTGTTGTTGAAATAGAGGGGCAAAATGTTATCCCAAAGCCACAGATTGGATTTGTTCTAACACCTCATTTCCATACATTTGCATGTGTAATAATCCTGCAGCTTGTTGTCAGGCTTTGTATAGAAACAAGAAATGGGATTGCCATAGCATGGAAAATAACGTAATAGTTAAAGTCTTACCCAGATACTTCACTTGGTCCTGTATTTCAAGCAGTCTAAATATCTTTGCATAAGTCTTTTCCTGTGGAGGCGGCCCACTGAGCTGAGAAATCAGGATCGTGGTGGTTTGAAAAGGATCGAGCCTGCGTGGGTCTCGGTGTGTCCTGCTGTACCTTTGGAGCCTTTTGTGGGGTAATGAGTTGTGTGTGAAGACACGTACGAACAGAGTAGTGTTCAGGTTCCAGGGATACAGAAGTAGTGGGTCTTCTGTGGGAAATGGATCTTTTGCTGGTGTCTGCAGCTGACAGCAGTGTCCCAGCACAGCCCCGCAGCCCAAGCTGCCGAGGTGCTGTCGGGGGAAGGCTGATGTTTGCCTTCCTGAGGAGACAGGGGTTTCTGAAGGGCATCTTGTTCCCTCCCTGCGGGCAGGAGAACGTGGAGAATCAGGGATGAAGCCGAGTGTTACCCTGAAATCAGACCATACTTCTAGCAGGAGTAGAAGCACTTCAGGCACTTGCCAGCAGGAGCTGTGCCCATCCTCTGAGTGCTGGAGCCGATCTTTCCCTTGGGGTGGGGAGGAGGGCTCCGTGCCCTCTGCCTCCCTGCCTTAGTGCCTGTATCCTCCTCTTTGACCTCTGAAATGTTGTTGGTGAGCTATATCTGCATAATGAATATACTTTAAGCAGTCCTTTAAGTTAGGTGACCGGTGTGCAGAGCAGGAGTGTGGGTGAGCCAGCAGGTGATGGGGGGGTGGGAGGAATAAAGTCAGATTACCTCAAAGAAACAGAACTGTTAAGAGTGTTAAAATAACAGAGTGGGGAAAGTGGAGGAAATCACGCTCTCGTTACTTGGAGAGTAAAAGACCTATCCACTTCTGCTAGGACTGGCAGTTGCATAGACTTTCACGCTGGAATAATGAAGCCTTTTGACATTGTTACTGTTTTATAAAAAAAATGCAAAATCAGTCTTGTTGAAATGGAAATCATTACAAATATGCAGCAATTTGTTGTGCTTTTTTGATATTTTTTTTCACCAGGGCGATCCTTGCATGGTTTGCTGTCATCTGGGCTTACACACCAGGCAGCGGCCAGGTCAGTTCATTCATTCGGGGTTTCTCTGCAGTGAATTGCTCTGGAATATCTGGTGGAAGCCCTTGGCTGACACCTTCTGGTGTCACTAAGAAGGCAAACCAACCCGGCTTAATGTAGCATCAAATTGTTCGGTGGATTGGCAGCTCTTTGCCTCCATAGCTCCAGACATTTCCAGGTTGCCATGTGCTTGCCTCAGGGTTACAGGAATGATGGAAGGGATTTGCTGTCCTGCAGCGAGGTCCCTGTCACTGCTCACTTCACTTCTGCTGCTCTCTGGTGGGGCTTCCTCTGATCATCCCCTCCAGTTTTGTTGATCAGTTTTTATAAACATTTCAAATATCTTTGGATTTTGCTTGACAGCTCAAATCTGGATTCTGTTCCTGTCCACATCTTTAGTTTGGAGACTCCTTGTTATTTTTCAAATGATGATGCTGATCCCCTGAGCAGTGAGTATCAAAAACCAGCAGCAGCTTTTCTTGCTTACTTCTAAGAGTGGTGCTCAATGGAGTTCAATCCAGCTGGCGGCTGGTCACAAGTGGTTCCTCAGGGCTCAGTATTGGGGCCTTTCCTTTTTAATATCTTCATTGATGATGTAGATAAGGACATAGAAAACACTATTAGTAAGTTTGCAGATGACACTAAGTTGGGTGGGAGTGTTGATCTGCTTGAGGGCAGGGAAGCTCTACAGAGGGACTTGGACAGACTGGATAGATGGGCCAATGTTAATGGCCTGGGCTTCAATGAGGCCAAGTGCCAGGTCCTGCACTTGGGCCACACCAACCCCATGGATGGCTACAGGCTTGGGGCAGTGTGGCTGGAGCTGCCTGGCAGAAAAGGACCTGGGGGTGCCGTTCAGGACACGGCTGAACATGAGCCAGCAGTGTNGGTAGGGTTAGGCTGGACATGAGGAAAAAGTTTTTCCCAGAGAGAGTGGTCAGTCAGTGGAATCAGCTGCCCAGGGAGGTGGTGGAGTCCCCATCCCTGACTGTGTTTAAGAGTAGATTGGATGTGGTGTTGAGGGATCTGGTGTAGGGGAGAACTTGTAGAGTAGGGCTGATGGTTGGACTTGATGATCCCAGGGGTCTCTTCCAACCTGAATGATTCTGTGATTCTATGATTCTTGTAGTCTCACTGCTCTACAAACTACGCAGGGATGTAAACAACGGAGAACATTTAAATGTACTGCCCTTTCAGTAAATGTAGCAGAGTTGTGGAATGGGGAACAATTTCCCTTTGATTGTAAATAGTCTTTTAAGGCAGTAATTTATTTCCCAGAAACATTTTTCACAAATTCTTTTGTCCGAAACACCATGCAATACATCTGGGACAAGCACCTGTGAAAAAATGAATGGATGTTTTTTCTAACGTTAAAACCATGTGGAAAGCCTACTGTGGCTACGAACAATGTCTTGCATCTATAAAAGATCACTTGGGCTGTAATCCACTTCCCAAAAGAGCAAATGTTCTTTGTAACATCATACCGTAGTGTTTGCTTTCCCATTCAACTTGTGGAGGTGGTAAATGTTTTTGAGATTTTCATAAGTGATCCTGAGTAAAATATTTTGTAGCTTTGGCTGTAAATGACTGTGTTTTCATATTGTAAATAATACTTGTCGTGTCAGCAGGTCAGGTCTCAAGCCCTTCTGGAAACAATAACTGTGATTTTACTTCAGTACCTGCAGCCAAGTTGTGATAGAACAGCACTAATGGAGGGCAGCTGCTGTAAAGGGAGAGCTTCACTTGCTGGGGAGGGGATTCCTGTGTCCCTGCAGCAGGGACCCAGGGGGCTGGTGTGTGAGAAACCTTTCAGCACAATGGTCCATCTTCTTAAAACTGGTGCTGTAAATCCCTGGAGCTGCAGATCTGGGTTTGCACTGAGGGGTGAGTGTTGGGGTTCTGGCTGGATGAGGAACACCCTGTCCCCTGGGGAAGCACAGCCCGAGCTGGTGCTTTCTGCTGGGATAGGGTTGCATCGTTTGTACCTTGCAACAAGATAAGATACTGGCAGGTCACTGTTCTGGCTTAATTGCAGGTTGAGATAGGTCTGGAGTAGGTGGAGGGCTGTTTTACAGGTTTAGAAATTAATCTTGAGTTGCTTGACTGCTGTGCCAGCCCATGCCATACCAGGTGCTGCTGCTCCCTGCTGGCAGCAGTAACCTCCCGAAGCTCCAGAGTGGCGTTGGGCTCAAAGTCTTGTTTGTGGGCAAGGAGGACACACGTTATGTATGAGGAGAGCCAAGAATTCAATGTTACTATCATTGACATCTTAAGGATCTAATTGTTATTAGTCCTAATCTAATTGTTCCAAAAGTATTAAAAGAAGCTGTTAAAATAATTTTATGTGTGCTTCTTAATTTATAATGGCTCTTTTTGGGTTATACTCACCCTCCTGCAGCTTCTCCGAGTCCTGCAGTAGGTGATTTGGTTCTGGCCAGGGTGGAGGTGGGGACACATGGGAGTTCCCACGGGCTGCCAGCGTCTGGAGGAACTGGGTGTTCAGGTTGATGGTTTTGTCTTCCTCGCCCAGGATGTACTTGGGGCACTTTTTTATGTGTTTGCAAATGTGTGTTTAGACCTTTCTCTTTCTTCATTCATCTGCAGCTGTGTGAGCGTCCAAATTCACTGTGTATGGTGCTTTTTCTTTACATCAAATACTCTTTCTTTGTATTACTCTTTTCTCCTGCTAACCCCCCCAAACAGTTCCCTGCAGCTCCACATCTACGTTTCTGTAACTGACCTTTGGTGAGTTGTTTGTAGCTGTAAGGTTTCCAGGGCCGGGTCTGTGTGTGTTATCTAAGATTGATGTCTTTAATTTTGGAAAGTGGCAGCTATTTCTAGTTATCTTCATTATTTTCCTTTGGTCTTCCAGAACTCAGTTCCTTGGAGGAGGACAGTAGATCAACTGACAGTTTTAAAGATTCCTCTCAAACCTGGTTTTTGGGACTTTTTTTGCTGAGCATGCTTTTAACTTGGAAGTTTTCCAATCCAACTGATTTTCTCATCTCTCAGTTTCAATTTGCAGTATTTTCTCTCTGTCTGATTTCAGAATGATATTTTTTTTCAGCTGAAAGTTGTAGGTGTGGATCTTCTGCACGGTTGTGTTTCCAGGGGCCCAAGACACTCTTTTTGCTTGGGAAGACTTTGCTTCCCCCAGTGCCCTTGAAAGCTGTACCCACAGGGACCAGGGAACCTCCTTACTCTCGACAGGTCAGGGCACAAAACTAAGGAAAAGCCATGCCCTCTGCAGAGGGTGCTTATACATCCAGAAGTTTAGTGGCACTGTAATTATAGGCTTTGATAAATGTGTAGTTTGGTGGGGTTTGGACTTTACTGATGAGAAGTGGAGAGCTGCTGTGCTTAAGCTGAAGACTGGTCCTGGTTGAGAACAGAAATATGGTCCCTGGTAAAACTTTTTCTTCTAACTTGAAGTAATTTTTACTTCCAGTTTAAAAATAATGTATATATCTAAGCAGTGCTTGGTACATGTCCCACTTTCTGAGAGCGTGGAACGTATGCAGGACAGATGAGTCCTACCCAGTGTAAGACAGCCTAAAATAAAGCAGCCAAGGAAGCCTGAATTAGCAGTGTTTGGTGCTCAGAGCAGAGCAAAGACATGCTCGAGTTGTGCTGGAGAGGGTGGTGAGGATGGATATTAAGAAAAATTTCTTCAGCAAAAGGGTTGTCACGCCTTGGCAGAGGCTGCCCAGGGCAGTGGTGAAATGGCCATCCCTGGAGGTATTTAAAAGCCAGGCAGATGTGATGCTGAGGGATGTGGGTCAGTGGTGGGTTTGTCAGTGCTGGGTCAGTGGTTGAACACAGTTATGTGCAAGGTCCCTTCCAACTGGGAGGGTTCTGTGATTCTGGTGGCAGCAGCAGCCCCTGTGGCCTGAGAGCTGAGGTGCTGGGTAAGGGGAGATCACAGACTGTCTGTGAACTTGCTCCTTTCCGAGGTGTTCTGAGCTGGGGATGACATCCTTTCTCTGTGAGAACATTCCAGTGACCCTGGGGAAAGAGTGGCTCTGCTGGGAGCAGGCACGGGGGCAATGTGGTGGCAATGCAGGTAGTGGCAGAGCCTCCGTCACTTTACTGGTGGCACCTGAGGACCCACACCCAGGTGGAGGTGTTTGTGGGGCGCAGAGCGCTGTCAGTCAGCAGAGGGAGCTGAGACCTCTTGGAAAAAGGGCATGAAACCAGCTGGTTCCTCTGTCCTGAGAACAAAGCGGTCGGGTAGGACACCATGACATTAAATGTTTTCTGGAAAATACAAGTGACTGGGGAAGGAATTCAGTTTAAATAACTCAGAAGAGAAATGTTGAAACACCTTTCTTGAATCCTTCGTTTTCCTAAAGCAACTTACACCCTGTCCTATGCAGAAAACCGTAGGCTGATCCTAACAAGTTAGCAATGCATAGGTATGTTTCAAAAATCTTTTAATTTGAAAAATGTGACAAAGCTGTTGGAAGGAGCAACCCCCTGTCACTGCACCCTGCTTGGTCACACTGTCGAGTCGGTGAAACTGCTTTTCCCTTCAAGAAACACTCTTGTGATTGGTGGATGGTAGGGATGCCTGAGCAGGTTTGTTGAGCTGAGGAAAGCTGTAACCAAAGCTTTTTTTGAGACAAACGCTGTGGCTGTTGCCCTGGGAAGGGCCACTGTCGGCTGAGCCCAGCACCGGGATGTGCTGACTCCTCACAGCCCCACGAGCAGAAGCAGCATTGGGTCACCTGAGTGTGCCTCCTCAATCTGACTGAAAAATTGCTGCTGTTTTGATCACTTTCAGAAATCTCAAATCGCTCAATGGTTGCTGGATAAAGGCTGCTCCTGGTGTGTCCAGATCTTTCACGTTTCTTTAGCCTGTGGTTTCAGAAGTACTGTACTGTACAGGCAGCTTTGGAGTTGTTAGCGTGATGAGAGATCATTCTGAGTGGTTGAAGTGTGGTATGTTCCTGGATAGAGGGAGAAGAATTCACCCATTCATCTATTACACAGGCATGAATTGCTGTAGGAAGGTAATACTAACAAAAGAGTTGATAGCCTGGGAAAGGGGACCTGGGAAGAAAGATGTGTCTGTACGTAAGAGCAGGAGCCGTTCATTAACTATGCAGATGATAAACATCAGTGTGGAAATGCTGAGTGTGAGGCCTGGGGTGCAGAGGGAAAGTTGCTGTCATCGTTTTTGCTGTCTCCCAGTCCTCTGGGTGCAGTGCGGGTGAGGTTTCTGCCAGCTGGCCCCGTTCCTGGGTCTGTGGCCCCATCTCAGCCCAGTGGCCAGGGAGGGGTGGCTGGGTGGTGATGGAGGCACCATGGGGCTGAGGTGCCGGGTGTTCCTTGGGTCTCCTGGCACCAAGCCCTGAGGGTGGGAGTGTGACTGCCCAGAGTGACTCGTGTCTGCTGTCGAACAGCCTGGAGATGGTGGGGTGTCCATGGAGTGGGTGAGGTGGCAGGACCAGCCTCTCCTGTGCCGTGCAGGAAGCCCGTATGAAATCACTCCCTACAGCAGGTACTGCCCAGGTAAACTCCACTGCCCTGCACAGTTGCATAGCCTTGGAAGTAGGAAATGAAGGTGACTTAGGCCAGAATATTTGCCTTGTTAAGGAAAAACATTTCTAGCCCATTTCTAAAGTCATCAAATGACTTGGGGGCTGGAGATAGAGGAGACATTTGTGGTTGGGCCATGGAGATAGAGGAGATAGAGGAGACATTTGTGGTTGGGCCATGAAGGGTTATGGGAAGGGTCAGTGAGATTCCCTAAACAGAACTTGATGGGAAAGTTACAGAAAGATTAAACAGGGGTGTTTATTTTATGACTGTCATCCAACAGTAACATCTATAGTTGCACACTTCAGCACTGAAACCCCCAGTGGTGATAGGAGAGCATTATTTAGTAGCTTTCTGTTCTGTCAGTGGTAGCTCGGAGGTTTCAAAACGCAGAAACATCTTCCATGCAGAGGAAGAGGTCCCTGCCAGAACTTGGATTTTGTTTCAAAATGCTGGCTTTTCTTGGAAATACGTAGATAGTACACTGCTCAGTTACCAGGCCTCAGCTCTGTACTGACCACAGAGAGCAAACAGCAAAGGAAACTGATGGGACAGATGCTAGAAAAACCTTCTCATGTGCATGCCAGGCGCTCAGGGGCTTCTGCATCATTCTCCTCTCTGAGCGGGGTCAGGACTTGTTGTTCCACAGGTGGACTGCATTCAGGAGCCTTGTGCACATTGTTCAGTTCCTCCTGCAGCAAATCTATACCCTCGTGAACAGTCTGTGTGTGTGGAGAGCTGCTGCACCCCTGCTGCTGCTGACACCACCTGGGTTGTCCAGATCCCCATGACAGCACCCTCCCATGGCTGAAAGCAGGCTCTCCGAAGAGCTTGCTCTCCCGCCTCAACTGCTCTTCTTTGTGTGTCCAAAGACACACCAAGGGTTTGGGTGTATCCTTTGGGACCCCAGTGACGGCTGGACAGTTGGCAGAGCAGTGTGGGACTGCTGTCATTCCAGGTTAGCGCTACATTCCTGGAGTGTTGAGGTGGTGGATCGGGTGGTGGCCCAGGCTGCGCTTTGTGGGTAAGGAGTGACGGTTGTGAGTGCTGCTGCCATCCCAGGAGACTTTCTGATCTAATTCTTTGTTCTCTCTGAGTTGCATAATGACAGCCTATTTAAGGTTTAAACTTTGCTAGTAAATCTGGCTGTGTAGTTGGCACTGGAGAGCTGCTGCTGTAGATGATCAGAGCAAATGAGCTGAACACTGTTTTGAACAGTAAGCTTTTGTTTAATTAGACTTGGAATATGAAATCTGCCATGGCGGGTTGTTAGCTTAATCTCTGCTATCCGACAGCACCGTCCGGACTGGTGACATGGCTTCTTTGGGTGTCCTAAGTCAACTGGTGTGTATACACAGAGGAGTGATTCATGTGGTTTTAAAACTGACACAGGAAAAAGAACATAGAAGGAAACAAGGAGAAGTTCCAATACTCATATGTCTCTTCTGTAGTGAAAAATATCTGCCTACATACTATGAGCAAACAAACCCCTAACTGTCTCCAACATGAAAGAAATTTCTGAAGAGTATTTCAAATGCACTGAGGTGTGGTTTCTTTTTCATTAAATTTTGAATAATTGCTTTTGAAAAACAGGAGTTGAATCTTTTACCTGCCCTGTTAAAATGCTAATCTGGTACTGGGGCAACTCCACGGTGTTAGGGCTGATGTGGCAGGCACTGGGCAAAAAGGCAGGCACGAGGTTTTTCTGCACCCTCTACGAAAGTCTGGCCTCTGCTGGTAGTGTTTTAGTTCAGACAATGTGTTTTTTAGGCTTCTTGTCATTAAGGACTGTCAAGCAATACAAACCCAAAAGGCCACAAGGAGCTAGCTGTTAGGAAGGTGAGGGTATTCCTTAGAAACGTCATTTATTTTCCCTACAGTGTCCAGGGCTAGGCCTGTGCTCACCATTTAACAGCTCCAGCACAAGTTTTTAAACCTTGTTGTCTTCCCAGCTGTGCAGAACTCGGCTGAGGGGGTGTTCACTGGGCAGGAATCACCTTAGCTGTGAAACTCAGACTTGCTGTTGAACCTGCCTGTAAAGACAAACAGGGGCCTGAGGGCCACGAAGGTCACCCACTTGTGGAACAAGGATGCCTGCCAGTCAGTCACTGGTTTCCATTAGTGTTAACCACAGTCTAAGGCACTGAAGTGCTGCAGGAGTTGCACCTGGTATTTATGAAGCCTCTGGGACAGCTCGAGGCTTTTCTGTGAGGTGGTCATTTCTACAGATGTTGTGTATCTTCTCCTGTGGTGACTGAAGGGCAGATGGACCTTGCTCTTGGACTTTGGTTGCAGGCACTACAGCAGGGGAGGGGGGAAAATGTATTCTGGGAGGGTGGTTACTTACAGCAGGGTACCGTGGGATGGGGTCTGGTGCTCTAAACTCCAAACCCTTTTCCTTGTGAGATGGATCCTTTCGACCCAGGTCATGGACCTGAATTCAGGCCTTCCCCTGAATCTGCCCAGTTTTCCATAAAATGCCCCATAAAATGGGGCCACTGGAGGCATTTGAGAATTCCGCTCCTGAAAGTGACATTTTGCTGACATTCCCAAACAGTTGGCATTTGCAAAGTTTCACGCTTGCTGCATTCAGGATGATGCTTTGAAAACAGCCTCCTCACTTCTTTCAAACACAGTTGTGGAAAAATTTCCCCTCGATTTTCATGTGTGTGACTCTGAATTGCACCCCAGTTCAGCTGTAATGCAGTGCAATGGCTGCTATGCTGTCTTGTGCCTCTAAGAAGAGGAGTGGAGAATGCAGGACATGTCTTTGAACTTCTTAAACTGGTTTCTTTATTGTGTATAAAATTAAGTTGGGAAGCATTCCTGTTGGGTCTGTCAATGGAATTTTGTATCTCTTTGGAGTATTGCTATTTCAGGTTGAATTGTAGTGGATGTTTTCACTTTGAGTGTTGCCATACTGCTTGGGTGGGTGCTGGTGGGAAAGCTGCTGCCAGGAGAGCGTTCTGGAGAGGCTCAGGGCGAGGGGAGAGCTTCGTGTAGGAGGGTCATGGGGGGTATTTTGGCATCTGGAGCGGGAGTAGAAAGAAATTAGAGCAAAACCACAAAGGGGCTTGGAAATAACATCCTAAGAAGTCCAAAACGAAAATGCTGAGAGGGGACTACATGAGAAGTTGCTTACTTCCAGTGACTTTGAGCTCCTTGTTGTATTTGAGGGGTTTTGGTTTCCTTCCTCCTCTTACGAGCATCCTGGCGGGTGCCTGGGCCAGTTCTTTGAGATCCGGACCCGTCAGGATGGCAATGCTGGAGTCCTTGCTCTGCTTCCCTGCCAGCCCTCGGAGCGCTGCTCAGGTGAGGTAGCAGGCTGATGGGCTCGGTGGTCCCCCGCTCTGCATGGGGATGGCACCACCTCTGACGCTCACCGGCAGCGGGAGAGGAGAAAGAACAAGTTAAGGATGTCAAAATCGGGACATTTTAAGCAGTGGAAGTCTACCTGACTATTCCACCATAGCTCGTTATTGCATATTGTGCTGGGAAGAGAGAAATAGTTTATTGGGGCGTTTCCAGTGATGGTAGCAGGCCGTTGTGTGCCGATTCCCAGGGGAGGACCGGGCCCCAGGCGCTGCCGTAGGCGGGGAGGGTCGGGAGCTGCTCGGGGCTGCCGACGCTTCCCCGGGGCGGCTCTTGGCCGCCTTGTCTTCCACCGTGCGGCTGCGGCTCGGTTCCGCCGGGCGGG
>VZTM01022827.1:296761-313523 GCA_013400555.1 Jacana jacana
GGTGTATTTATAAAGGCTTTAAAAATGCATTCATCAAAATGTTAAAATGCCATTATCAGCATTTTAAATAGGTCAGAATTCGCATCCTGCAGGCTGTCTTGGGGAAAACTATGGCTTTGCAATAGGTTGGTATCTTTCTTATTAATTTGTTTTTTTTTAGTGTCTCCTAGGCTCACAGAAACAGATGTGGCCATTTTTAGGAGGTGTGAAAAAGTGAAACTGGCACCTTTTCATGGTTTCCCTTGTTCTGTGTCAAGAGCTGTGCCTGCAAGCTGTGGGAATCTCTGTGGGCACTACAGGTTTCAGTCTTCCCTCAGAAGAGGCTTGGTCTAGTTGATGATGACCTTCCTATCTGAATCCTGTTTAGATGGGGCAGCCCAAACAGCTTTAAACAAGCTCCTTGGGATGACTCCACTCTAGTTGTTGTTTGTCAGGGTGGGCAGGGTGATTTGGAAAAACGTTTACACTTTTTTCGCTATAGGCAACTGTTTCCAGTTTGTTTTTCTAGCTCGCTCTCCATTTGTGTGTTGTCTGACACACCTGAGTCTTGTGCTGAGTTGGCTCTGGCTGTGTCAAGCCTCCTTTAAACGATTTTCTGGCCCTGGCAGCTGCCTCACTCCTTTTGTTTTAATTGTGAAAGATGCACAAGGTTTACAGCAGGTTGAATGAGGGAAAAGTAAGAGCTTGGTCTGCATGTACACAACTAAAAGGTGTGTAGTAGTGTGAAGTAACAATCAAAGTGGATTCTGTTTAGCTGGGTTTGGTGTAGGATGAGACCTTCCCCTCCCAGTCTCGCAGTCCGTGGGGAGGGGCGAGGGGCAGCGCTCTGTCTTCTGGGGGGAAACCATAGGAAAAACAGAGATTTCTGCTAATATATTTATCAGCTGAGACGTAATGACTGCTAGACTATAGGAAATAAAGCAGGACTTCATTAATATTTCTTGCTATTAATATTTCTAAAGATCTCGATCCTTTCGTGGTTGCTGACTTAGGCTTCAAAGTTGGCAAACGCCTGTGTGGGAGCAGGAGCGCTGGCTCCTGGGATGTGCACACTTCTTGGCTGGAACAGCACATCATTAAAAGGTGTGCCTGTGTGAGCAGCTTCAAGGTCAAAATCCCAGCTTCTAACCGTATTTAGTGGTGGAAGCTTCAAATAGAATATGACTGTGCTGATTTGACAGCTACAAACTGAAAAATGCTGCCACCAGTATAAAACTTGAGCAAATAAAATGTAGGGCTACATGCAGGGAGGAAAAATATGGCTTCATTTGGCCTCACGTGGCTGGTTTCCCTTCCAGCATGGCTGTGTGCACGGCGTGGCTTCCATCAAATCCTTTAAGCTCTCCCAGTCTCTGTCTTCTTTCTGTGAGTGGGGTTCATGCCTTTCTCTTACTTGCATGATGGCTGTCTAGTTCTGAGATACTGTTCTGGGGAGAGCTGTACAAGCACTTAACCCTCTACTAACTTAGGAAATGTTTGCCTTTGATAAAGTGTATCAGGGGGGTCTGAAAGTTTTGGACAGACTTCAAGTGTTCCTTCTTATTTCACAAAGCAGTATTTAGTGTGTGTGGGTTACTGCCTGGGTTCTGCATTAGTTTGCCAACTTAAATGTCCATAACTGCTGAAAACTTGAGTCGTAAATTACTGCACCTTTATTGTTAAGACTTAAAGGCAAAATATTTGATGACTTTAGGGTTGATTCAACAAATGCTCTCTCCAGGCCAAACTCATTGTTCACTTTGTTTCCCTGCTCCCCCTTCCCTGTGTATCCAAAGTGCTTTCCCAGTGTTCCTGTTCAGACCACTCTCCGTCTTGTACTGTACCTTGGAGAGCCTGTGGTGACAGTCACCCAAGCGCTCCAGAAGAGCTGTTGCTGCTGGGTTACGTTCTCTGGGGAGTTCCCTTGCTCTTGGAGCCACGGTACAAAATTGTATCCAACTTTTACCTGGCTTCACTTTGTCCAGATGTTTTAGCTGGGTTTATGAAAGTAAAAATAACAGTTTTTTTCTGAACTGTATTTGAAGAAGTTTTTCTAAGTTAAAATGCGTATCCTTTTTTTTAAAGGTTCTGCTGCCCCAGAAGGGATCAGGTCAGCCAAGTGATGCTTTCATATGCTGCTGAAGTTTTGACTGAAAAGGCCGGGTTCATTTTAAAGAAAAAGCCAGAAAAAGTAATTTTTGTGAACTGCAGTGATATTCAGTTCATGTAACCGGCCCATTAAACACAAAGAGTACACACTGTACTGTTTTGCTCTTAAGTCCTATATGAGTTTATTAGCTCCTGAACTGTCTCTGCATTGTCACCAATGCATCTCACTATCCTTCTCATGACATTTAGTTCTCAATCTGTTCCTGTGGGATTCTCTGTAAGGTTTACTGGGCAAAAGGCTTGTGCAACACAGCGCAGAGGTGGTGGGATGTCAGTAGGTCCCCAAGCCTTGCTGGCTGTGCTGGTACCGAATGAGCAAGTACTCTTGGCAGTGATTAAAATCTTATGAGTCTTGTAGGCAAGATGGGTCCCTCAAGAAGAGAATGAACTTTCACTGCATCATCTTGCTCAGGGGGATATGTGGGAAAACGTTGCAGAGGTATCACCTTTGTCTTGCAGAATGAAAATGAGCTCCTGGTGCTCTGTTTAAAGGAGTAGGAGTAACAGGTTTCCTGAGGAGTTTGTCCTGTCTCGGTATAACAGGTTCATAAGTGCCATGACAGTGAGAAGGCAAACAGGCTTGGAGCATCTTCCCACAGTGGTTGTTGAGAGGGTATGTGAGCCTACACCTGCAGAGATAGTAGGGTATGTGAGCCTACACCTGCAGAGATAGTAGAGGTGGGGAACCAGGGACTTCTCTTTAGGAAAAGGCATTATTAATAATCCAGAGAATTGCCTTTGTACGTGCCAGCTTTGGGGTCTGGTGAAAGGCATGTGATGGCTCATTGCCAAATAGACTTGGGATGTTAAAGGATGTGAACACAGACTACAGGTGGAATGCAGCTTACATAAAGGCATCTTTCCTTTTAATAATGAAATTCCATAGCTCATGGCTGTTTGCAGAATATCATCATACTTTATAAGGGGTGCTTACGTGGGGCTGGATAGCAATAACAATTGGAATTTCCTACCAGCAGTGATCAAAGGAGGCATTACGAGTGTTGGCATCTTTACTCTGAAGTAGTTTCCTTGAGGGGTCCTTCCTAGAGATTTTGGCTTGTGTCTGTTTGCCCCTCTCCCCTCAGTTCCCTGTGAAAACCAGCGGGATTCTTCCTTCTTGGTGGAGCTGGTGCCCCCCCTCAGCTTTGCTCCCCGCAGGTCTTCCAGGGCTGAAAACTGGTTTCCCTGCAAAATTCACAGGAGGAGAACAGGGTTAATCCTACCAAATAACGCAGTCCATACTGAAGTTAAGTAAATTTTAAGTCAGTGGAAATTTTTGCCAGTATACAGTAAATGAGGTTGTACCTGCAGTTCAGAGTGCTCACTCCAGAGGTGGGGTGTCGGAATAGCCTGTCTTCTGAAGACAGAAATTGGTTCATTTGAGAATGTACTCTAAGTTCAAGGACACTTTGATAGACATTGACAGGAAAACTAGAGGAGCAGGTGTTGGTTTTTGGTTTTGGTTTTTGTTTTTTTTTTAATTTAAGATGCAATTTGGGTACTGCTGTGATGACTCAGTATTTATTTGAATTGGGAATTCAGCTTAGAAAACCTTCCCTTCTCAAACTGTGGTGCATATTCTTCAGTTCTGAGCTTGGAGGATTTCTGAAATAGAAACAATTGCTAAGGAAATGAAGCAAGGTCCTAATCCTTCAAATAATCACTCTGAACATTTTAGTGTGCATTAAAAGAGAGAATTGTATTTAGATTTGAAATCAAAGGAATGAACTGTTTCAGCAACGTGCTATTGTTTGGTGTTTTCATTAGGGCACTCAAAGGGCACACACTTGGCCAGAACAGAGTCCAGGAGCACAGCAATGCAGACTGTAAAGTACTACTACAAGGGAATTTTCTTGAGGGCTGTTGGTAAACACTCAGCTCTAGAGAAACATTTGCTCCCTGTTACCTTCATCCACAGTCGCCATCGTTAACTCTAACCAGCCACAGGCACTGATGTCATGGTTGGAAAATGCATAATGAGTAAAAGTTTGAATTCTAGGATCACTAGCTACTCCCAAAGAACATGAAATGTGAAGGAGTGCTGAAATCATCATGGGACCATGGTATCAGTATCGTGATATAGGATATTGGCAGGGCCTGATGCAGGCCCATTCCTTTGTGGGCTCGGGCATGTGTGCCCTGAGGTATGCTGAGACCCCCTGCCCACCATCAGCGTGCTCGGGGACCCTCCTGGTGGGGAGCAAAAGCTTATGGGGGAAGAAGTATTTATGTCATCAGAAATGAGTCATGTCAGGCTGATGACATTAGCAAGGGGACAGTGGGAGCAGTGGAAATGAGGAGGGGCAATGGGGAGAGGTGTCCTCGGGAGCTGGGTGGCAAAGCATCTGAGACGGGAGTGCAGAGACACTGCCTGGACGTCCCTAACAACCTTCTCCATTGAAACATGCTTTTAGTTGGTGTGTTTTCTTTCTTTTGGTGAAATGCTGGTTCCCCTTCTCTTTCTGCTAAAGACCACCCCACCACCCACACAAAAAAAGAGGGGGAGGGAAGGGGAGAGGGCGAGGAGAGGCTCCCCCTGCGTTTCATGCTCAGTGCATTAATTCAGTAGGAGTCGGGCCTACCTTGGGATCGGGGCCGTCACCCTCAGCAGTAATAGTGTATGGCAGAGGCGTGGAGTCTCAGAGTCCTGGGGCTGAGCAGGGAAATTATGTCTTAGTCATAGTTATTATGAGATAGGATAAAGTGCTATAAATTTATACACTTGTCAGATTTTGAGTTATTCTCATGTTTGTTTGGTGCTTTCAATATTAATGTTCTGAGTAAAATAGTTATTTAATTAAGGTAATTCATTGACAATACTCTGATAACTTGATCTGTTCCATCCTTCAGTCTTTTTACTGGGTTGCATATGAGTTCATTTAATTTGGAATTTGATTTCTTTTCCTAAAATGCTGTTAAATACCAGCTGCAGGAGTTCAGGGATATGCTGTCCCCTCCGCAGATAATGTAGAATTATCCTTTTTGTACCATAACAGAGCTGAAGAGAAAACAGCGTTTGTACGCAGACTGCCAGACAGGAATGGTTGCGTAAGATAAAAGATCTCGAGCGCTCAAACTGAGACAGGTCAAAAATTAGGCAGGTTGTGGCTCATGCAAACAATTTAGCTCATCAGGAGTGAGGAAGGAATTGGTGGACAAATGAAAGCCTTTATGCACGATCTTTCACCTTTGCTCGTAGAGTGAGAGAGATGTCCCAGCCCACACCTCACTGATGCTGTGGTGGAAGCCCCATGGTCCCTGCTATATGAGGGGGTGCAGCTCCCAGCTCCTCCTGGTCAAGGAGTTCGCACTGCAAGAGGAGGTTGTTCCAGGCCCTCCTGCCATTTCGCACCATCCTGTCTCTAGCTGACGTCCCTCAGACACCATCTGTAGCCAGCAGATACATCTTCTCTCTATATATCATAGGTTCAAACAACTGGCACGTTACTCAGCAGGATGCTGTTTCTCGTTCCCTTTGATGTAGCTGTCTTCTAGCCATCCAGATCTGACTACTGAAACTGCTACCAAAGACATTTGAACCCTTTACAGAAAATTAAAGAATTAAATAATAAGCTGGATGAAAAATGCCTCCTGGTTCTGCAGTATCATTCAAGCCATTTTCTTCTAGCATTTTAATAGTAGGCTATACACATTTGAAGGACTACTGTAACTATCTTTTGTTGCTGGGCCTGAAACACCGAAGCTTGGGATGCTTTTTTGATGCCTGAAAAGTGCTTCAACTTAAACCTTGCTTTTCTGATATTTTTCGTAAGTGGCTATATAAATATTAGCCTGGTGAACTGGTGCTCCCTGTGCCAGCTTCAGTGCCTGGGCTGTAAACAGAACCCCCCTGGTAAGTACTTGGTCAGTACTGAACCAGTGGCTCCCCAGTAGCTGGGGGGGAGGTTTTGGCCACAGAGCCCTGATGGGAGCCTGAGAAGGTAGAGGTGCAGGGTCTGGAGGAGCTGTCACCATAGGTGGAGAACTTGTCGACAAGGTGATCCTGCAGTGACAACACTGGCTGACTCCTTGCTCAGGCAATCATTGCACTCCAGTGTTGAACCCTGGATAGCCAAGGCTCAGTATGAAAACAGACAAGGAAGGAATTCCAAGGTTTCTTAATCATTTTTGGGTCTGTGGTATCTCGCAGATTTCAGAGGCAGCTCGTTGCTTAGATTGGCAGTTTGACCTGTGTTGTACACAACTCAGACTATTCCAGTATGTTGCAACCACATACAGCCTCTAGGCAGTCTAATTAAAGCTCTGGCATTCATTAAGAGAAAACCCTAGGCATCGTTTACCAAGATTAGATTAGTATGGGGTTTGAAAAAAATGTGTGATAACTGTTACACTCAGTATTGCAAGTTATCTACAGGAATTCCACACGTTTCTCTTAAATCCAGTTACTATACAGAATGGAATCCCTGCAAGAAGGCAGATTTTTCACATTTTAATGGAGGGTGAGCTTCTTTTCATACACTTCTATTTTTTTTCCATAAAAGATAGATGCCAGTGGTTTGTTATATCCAGAGATGGAATGCTTGCAGAGCACAGTTTAGCAGCCCGGTGCAGGTTGCAGCCATGGTGGTTCTTGCTTGCCGGACAGACAGTTGAGAGGAGCCGGTCCGTGGCCAGCCAGCGTCACTGCAGAGCCTTCCTGAGAGCCCGTGTGAGGTGACCTTGGCACCTTGCCTAAGGCCAATTACATATTTCTGTTGCTAAACATCGCTTTTGCAAAGTAGGGTGGTCCCTCAGACAAGGTGACGCCCCAGGTACTCTGATGCAGGAGCCATGAGTGATCCAGTGTGGCCCCCGTGGGCTGGCTTGGTGGCCTAAGTGTGAGCTATGAGCGCAGCCCTCCTGCAGCCCCCTCACAACTCGGTGCCTAGGGCAGTAGGCACAGGATGGTTAATGCCAACAGTTCCTCCATCTGTTGGTTTCTTTTCTGAAGAGTTACAGCTACAGCCTTGATTGTAGTTAACAAGACAGCCCTTCCATGGCTGGTCTTTCACATCCTTGAAATCAAAAAGGAGGCTGTTGGTGGTGTTAAAGCCAAATCCAAAGTCCAAATATCCAGAGTGAGGGAGCAGTATTTGAAGTGAACTGGATTGAAACAGAGCAGTGGTGCCCTCTGTGCCCGCTGAGCGGTGCCGGGGTCCTGATGGTTCTGTGGGCGATGCCGCCCCTGCTGAGGCAGGATGGACCTGGTCTTCAAGGGAGGGAAGGAGAACAGAGGTTAAAACTGCCACCTAACAGCATCTGCAAATGAAACCGGTTGGGTTTCAGGCTCACCAACAGTAGCTCCACAATAGCCAGGTTCAGAGGAGGAGCTATAAAACCATCTGTTTCAGGAAATGCAAAAAAAAAAGATCAAACTGATTTCCAAATGTGCACTTCTTCATGTAAGCATTTAATAAAGGAATAACAGTGGGGCACGTTGTGTCTTGGAGACCAAATGATGAATAGAAGCAATTTGGTATCATGCTTTGTCTGCAAATTAATTGGTTGCCATTCCTCATCGACCATTAGCCCAGCCTGGGCGAGAGCTCTGCTAGGCTTTGTGTGTCTGGGTGCTCAGAGAACTGGTTCCCGAGGAATTTACCAAGTTAAATGCAGAGTGCTCTGTCATCTCTGTGCAACCTAATTGCCTCTTGTCTTCAAGAACTGCTGGGGACTGTTAACAGCTGACTGGTCTGTGGTGGTGTTCAGGGCTAGAAAACAGTGTTTCTTACCTGTTGGCTGTTAATTGCCCTGGACAGATTGTCTCAGATGTACCTGTGGATCCTGCAGTCGCTCTTCTAGTTGCTGTGGCTAAATATGGTCTGCTATTGATTGGGTTTTCCCTTTTCCTCCCAAATAACCAGATGGATAGATGGATTCTACAAAAGCAGCTCAATTCATGTTTGCATGAAACTTCTCTCCAGATACACCAATAGTTTCTAAATCCAGAAGCGAGTGGCCTTCTGCAGAGGGGGAGCGTGAGTCTGTCACATGGGTGGGTTTCACACTTCAGTCAGTCCCTTTTCCCCCAAACACCCCTGTCTCACCCACCCCCCACTCCCCCCCCAGAACTGACAGACTCTTCGTGCAAAGCAGGGTTCCTCTTGCAATTTAGCATCATCATCAATTAAAAAAACCCCATAGAAGCAGGTGTTGCTCGTCTTTTATGCCCATTTCCCCTGAGATGATGGGGCTCATTGTGGGTGGCTGCCCTGGGCACTGGCTGTGCAGCACCTGCACTGGGGCAGAGCAAACCGAGTTACCGAGCACTCGTATTCAGGAGGGAGGAAAAGGAAATGCTGCTCTCTTCAGCGTTAGAAGCTTTAACCCAGCTTCTTGCTGGGAGATACCAGTTCTTATGAGTGTGGGTTTTTTTATAAAGGTATGCAGAGTACAGTGACCCTTCAGTTTCCTTAAGAAATAATTTAAACACTTTTTAAATTCTCCTTTTAAAGCTGAAAAGAAAACTTCCTATGTTGTTTTGACAGTTTATAGTCCTTAGGAGGTAATAATACTGCATTGAGACTGTTCTTCTGTGCTGTATCAGACATCCTGATTGGATCTCTTATTGTTCAAGCAGTTGCTGAAAAATCACAGATGTTTTTACCTGTCGGGTCACTAACTCACCATCGGCCCAGTTCATAGGGACCAGAGGCCTCTGTTGCAACCTGGACACTGCTTAGACTTGTATAAAAAAGGTATGAAAAGGTATTAGAAACCAGAGAGGTCGTCCAGCACCATAAGCTGATTTGGTTTACATGGAAATGGAAAATTAAATACATTAAGCATGTTTAATCGGATGCATCTAATGAAGATGCAGAGTGGCTAATACTCTGTGCCTGGTAATTTCCTGTGTGTATATTTCTCTGCTGTTTCGACTTGGAAGCTGTCAGGGAGCTTTCCCTTTGGTTTTTTTGGTGATACTTTTGGAAATCTTAGTTTCAGTGCGGAGTTCTGCGGGTATTGTTAGTGCTCAGAAGCCCTGTAAAAGAAAGCTCCCTGGCCTCCCCAGGAGATGGCTTGATGAAGAGCTCGGGAGGTGCCTAGCAGAAATACGCTGTGGGCAGACACAGCGTTGTCAGTTATGATGTCTGCCAACGGGAACAAACCTGTTAAAGCCTCCAGAGCAAACTGGAGCTGCCGCAGGGGTGTTGCAGTCAGCCGGTGATCAGTCTTTGGGCAGTCACAGGTTCGGTAGAGGCTATGAGCCGTGGAACTGCAGCTCGGTGGCTCTGTACCTCTCCCTCCTGCTGACCTTGGCTTGGATCGGTTTGTGCCCTCCGAGCCCAACGTGCTGCGCGGCGGGAGCTGCTTTGCCCTCTGCTGCCCCAGCTCCTCCAGCCCCAAGTCTCCCCACTGGCCACACTTGTTTCACTCCTGGAATCACAAACCCTGAGCTCCAGTAGCTCCAGCTCAACAAGGCTTTATATTCATAACACGTAGACAAGTATCTGCCCCCCTTCCCATTTCCAAGGGTAAAGAAAAAGAATTACCTGACATTTTGTGTTAAACTGCTTTTGTGCAGCAGTACCATGACTGTTAAACGTGTATTCTCCAGTGTTCTTTGTCTATACCTGCTTTGCCAGGAACTTCTAAAGCAGCCTTCTCTTTGAAGGGAATATTTATATGAAGTGATGGGTGAATGACTGTCTGCTGTAACCCACAAACGGGCAAATCCAATCCAGTGCTGCTCCTTGCTTCATGCAGCCACCTGAAGCGACTCACCCCTCGGAGATAGAAGAGATCTTACATGGTCGCCCGTGATCCGGGCCTGCACTGTGGGAGCACAGCTATGTTCAGATACGGGACTTTTTCTTCTCTAACTTTAACCTATAAATAACATCAAAGTATTTTTTTTTTAGCAGGGAAGAATGGGGCCAGGGCACGCACCTGTGTGCTGACAGCTACACTGCTGGTACAGCTTCAGGAACAGGCCGTGCAGCGTTAGCGTGTCTGGCTGCTGGGGAAGGTCAGGGGCTTTCTGTCTGCTCTCCCGCCGGTCTCACCCCATTTCTCCCTCTGTCTGCTGAGAGTTAATTGTGGTTGGACCTCTCCTGTTTGAAAACAAAACAGGAAACATAGTTGGGAGGGGAGAAATAGTAACAGGCTCAAGGTTTGAAAGCATATTGACTTTTAAGATAGCCAAATGCATGCTTGGGCCCATTTTGTTATAAATCTGTATTTTTTTTCAGTTGATTTAACACCGTGACCCAGAAGTCCCACTGGAATGAGACTGTGAGGGACAGAATTTTGATGGTAAGGCAGGTGCAGAGCCCTTTGTGCCCTCACGGACCAGAAATGGTGATGAGACAGGGGGCAGGAGGGGATGCTTCCCGGGAAGCAGGACATGGCATACAGGGCCGTGCCTCCGGAGAGCTGCGTGAGGGTGAACCGCTCTTCGTACTTGGTGTAGCCTGTTCCAGGGAACGTGTGGAAACAGGCAGTTTTCCGGAGTTTCTCTAAATAGGGACAAAGCACCAAGAATGTTTGAAAAGCAAATCCGGATTCTGTGAAACACAAGCCGTTGGTGCACACAGGGTGTGTGTTCCCGTGAGGCTGCGTGGCACACGGAGCTCTTTGCAAACCATACTGTTATATACTTTTTAAAAAAGCTCTCGCTGTGGGTCAGCAACTCTGTCGCTCTGTCCAGCCCTGTGTTTTAGGTTACTCATGATTACCAGTCTCCAGTTCCTTCGGCTTCCTTCCCAGTAAACCTGATTTCTGGATTAAATGACCGCTCTGTTACGGAAGGTAATTACCTGACAGATTAAGTGGGCTATGTGTAGAGAGCAGTGCCGGTGTCTTGGCAGCCCTGGCAGTATTTCAGCTAGAGGCTTGCTGCAGTATAAGCCTTATTTCTATTAATTTCATTGCTGAATAATTAGCAAACAGTATTTATATTGCACTTTATAGAAGGGGCAGTAAATTACATTAGATACTTTGTTATGCCATGGAGAAGCAACACTTAATTATTCAAGTGGCTCAGTGGGTATTTTGACTGAAACCCCATCTGCCAATGCAGAAATCTGTTCTATTTTTAACACCATGAGACACTCTTTTGCAATTATTCAGCAGAGTTGCTTCTGAGAGGGTATTTTCATGCACTACTTTTGACTGTCTCCTGGGTGAGGTCTGTGTGATCTTCTCTGTATGTTCTTTGTTGTCGCACAACAAAGCCAAGTTGTCTTCAGCTAATCGATGACAGTTTTCATTAAAAACGTGTGGAAAAACTCCAGTCAGGGGGCAGAAAACATCTAGGTGCTTCAAGAGAAGTTTTATTGTTGGCTTTGAGGGCAGGGGCTTGTATGGGGAGTGCTGCAAGCTGTGGGTGCGGTAGGAAGGCCCGGATGGAGGATGGAGAGGGCTCTGGGTGGGCTTTGCTGTGTGCCTTCAGCTGTCCTTCTGTCCTGCCACACGCTCCTCTGGGCAAGCTGGGCTAACGAGCAGAGCTGCTCTGGGCTGCTGGGGTGACAGTGCCGCAGGGACAGTGTTGGAGGCCATGGCTCTGAGGAGGTGTGCACCCTCTGCTGGGGAATGACCCTTTGCCATTAGGTTTCTGAGCTACTGATTAAAAGTAGCAGTGGCTGAAGAATTTCCCTATGAGCTAATTCCTAGACAGCAAGTTTTGCTGGGGCAGCAGTTTGGAGTTGGTGTGTTTGTGCTCTGCTCCCGTCATGGCAGTGCTGCCCTCAGAGCGGCCTAAGCCGAGAGCAGTGGTGCTCAGCGGGGCCTGGCAGGGCATAGACCTATGGACACTGCTCACTGGGGGCTTGGGGAGGGGACTGTACCTGTGTGGGCTGGTTGTGACCCAGGTGGGACCTTGTTAACCCTCTGAGCAGCCCTCAATGCTAATGACTCGGCAGAGCCTGTAGGGTAAATTGAGAGCAAGAATGAACTGGTGTGTATTGGGATGGGTGCATTATTATAGTAAAGACCAAGAAATGCATCAGCCTGAGTTAAACCAAAGTTTCCTTAATTAATTGTTGCAAATTTTTTTAGAACGTGCTTTAAGTTGACCCAAACTGAGACACTTGAAATTTTCTAATTTTTCATTTAAAAAAAAAGAACAGAAAGAAAGAGGTGGGCACAAGAAAGGACTCACTTTCTGAATATTCAGCAGTATAAAAGCTTAAACCAGTGTGAGGGAAAGGAATAATATGATAATTCTGGAGCATTATAGGATTATCAACAATCCCTCCAGTACAGCAGCTCCGGCAAAGGTTCACACTCTGGGTGTGGATTTAGAGCAGGGAAGGCCTAAAACTACCCGTACGGTTGCTGAGCAAGGAGACGGGACACAGTTCCCTGTAAAAACTGGTGGTGGTGCCTGACCAGTTGGTGGGGACTGCTGTGAGAGCAACTGGATAAACCTGAAATGTGTTTATTTTCCAAACCGCAAGCACTGGGGAGGTCACGGTGAGGCCCAGAACCAAGCCTGTGTTCCGGCGGTGAGGGCAGTGGCAGGAGCAGCACACCACTGGTCATTTTTAAGCCCATCTTTGGTTGTTACCAGATTTTATAAATATTTCTGCAGTCCCTGCACCTTTTTCACTTCCCAGTGTGTGAGCGAGGCCTTTGCTGGCCGGGCCATGGAGCAGGGGCAGGATGGGGTGAGCACGGCTGCCGACCCGCACCAGGGCTGAGTCCTGGTGGTCCAGCTGCCCGCGGGGCTGCTGCTGGCAGAACCTGAACCAGGGTCCTCATGAACTTGTTAGACTGGCCCTGAGCAGGCAGCAATTACAAACCCAGAGAATGTACTAATGTAGATGATCTCTGGTTGAGACCTGAAAAACTGAGGGAAGTACATGATGTGGTGTCTTGTGGACTTAGCACCCATGCTTGCCATGGGTGAAAATGGTGCAGGCAACCTGGCTGATGAGCAATTAGCAGAACACAGTCCATGTGAAAACATGTCTGGTGAATAAACGAGTACCTTTTTAAACAACTTTATTTTTAAGGTGGCTCTGTTACGAATGGGTGGTGAACGCAGCTGCTGGACTGCAGAGCGGTCAGCTATGCAGGAACTTCTCTCACTTCTCCTTCCCCAGAAGAATAAATTGTCCCACCACCCAGCAGGTTCCCAGATCACGCAGGGCACTTGCTCTGCTCGGCCAAGGCACAAAACAGAGCCCACTTGTGGACATGTTCTTCCTGAGGGCTCATTCACGTGTCAGGACTGCTCTGGGTCCATTCTGCCTGTAGTGCTGTGGGTTTCTGCTGGAGAAGAAGGAGGGCGGGAGGAAAGCTGCTTCCCGGAAGGACCCTGCTGTCTGGCCCGCCAGGGAGGGACAGACGAGAAGCACTTAACTTTTCTCAGGGCACCCTCACCATGGGTGGCCACTGCAGGGACATGGATGGTGAGAGGTGTCCCCTGTGCCTCCCCTGGGCCACTGCCACGGGGCAGGTCTGGAGTATGTCTGCAGTTGACTTGTCAAGGGAGCCTGAGCAGCCTCCCAGGGCAGGTTACAGGGGAGAGACTTTGAGGTTACAACTTGCCCAGAGCTCTAGAAGAGGCGTAACATGTGTCATTCACCCAGCAGTCTTTTTGGCGGAGGAAAATGTGAGCTGTTTCTCTGTTCCAGACCGTGCTGGGGGGTTTATTTTAAAATAAACTTCCAAGACCATTGCCAGCAGATGTTATTTTGCTTTTTGGTTTTACTCTTCTGCTGCAAACAAGGCTCTCACTTGAGCCGTGCTGCTGGCGGGGTCAGTGGTGCCGTATTTTTAGCAGAGGGTAGCTCTGCTGCGCCGCGTTCGCGCCTGGCTCGCTCAGAGCCACAGTTGTTTCTCAAACATGCATTCGGGGCTCCTGCCAAGACACCCAGGGTGCTCCTGCCTCCTATGACAAGGTCCTGCTTTGTCGAGGCAGACCCAGCCTGGCCAGGCTGGGGATGGTCCCTGCTAACATGACTCTGGGTACAGCGTGTTCGGCCGTCAGGGACTCGGCTGCGCACATCCCTGGCTGCCCAGCCGGCATGGAGGGCTCCCCGCCTGCCTCCCAAACCGTATGTTCTGTGGCTTTCTCCTCCCTGGGAACTGCTGGTGCTGGGGTGGTGCATGTGGCTGCTTTGCTGGGCAGAGACCAGGGTCATTCCCAGCGCCCAGGATCAGCAATTTTCCTGGCTTTTTCATAGTCTGTCTGCGAGCTGCTGCCTGGCGAGGGGTTGGAATTAAGTATCCTCTGTCCGTCCTCTCATGAGGCTGGATTAGATTTTTATTTTTATTGTTCTCTGTAGCAAGCAATGTTTGTGGCCCCACTCGGGCTCGATCTTAACAGAAAGAAAACAAGGAAAACTACTTGTGCTGCTGAGGTGCTGTTTGTCTTTGAAATATTTGATCTGTTCTTGCTTGGAGAGGTGAAGATTTTGTGTTGGGACATTCCCTGTGAATGCAAAGAATCTGTGGTTTTAATGGTTTAGTGATTAGAAAAGATTTCCAATACCAGAAGTCTCTGTCTCTTGGGCTTATGGTTAGAGCTTCTCCAGTTACAGTGACTTGTTCCAGGGAGCTTGGAGGTCAGGTTTCCTCGTGGGAGTCCTCCACAGAGTACTCTGGAATTTGTGTCAAACAGCACAGAATGACAGAATTTGTCAGAAGAGGAAACACGTCTAAGATCAACTGTTAATGTTTAGAATCTCTTCAGCATTTCATAATTGTGTTTCATCAGGCCAGTAAGGCAATTCTAGGAAACTCCCCATTCTTAAGACAGAAATGCACTTTTTTGGAAGTCTCCCTGCATATCCTAGTCTGCTTCCCTATAGAAATACTTTGACTTCAAAATTGGATGCTTCATGAAGGAAACTGGTGAACCCTGTAGCAGTTCCCTTCCTTCAATCGAGAGGGAATTTCATCCATCCTGGCAGCACTTGCACTGATTTCATCTCCTCACTCTCGCTGCAGTGCCTGGCTACTGCCTGCTGGTGTACTGGTCAGTGGTGGGGACCCCTCTCGAGGTCCAGCAGGTCTCCCCGGACTGGGGGGCTCCCAGGAGCTGGGGGAGCGGGTGCAGGTCCATAGTACTCCGTGGGGACGGCAGGAGAATGACACGCTGTGCTCGGCCACGCAGGCTTGATCCCGGAGGACAGAGCTGCATTGTTGGGACAAAGAAAAGTGAAAATACCAAAGCATTCAAACTATTTTCTTTTTCTTTGGGGAGCCTTTTTCTTTTGTGGAGCTGTGCTACGGGCTAGACCAGCCTGTAGGGGCATGGAGAGGTGAGCTGAGAGTAGAGAGAAAAGCTTGGCTTGCGTGGGTTCTGCTATTTTGCAACTTACAGGAAGGGGGGTTTATATTTTTATTTGAGACGTTATCAAAGCCAGGCTAAGATGCCTGGAGAGCTATTACAAAAGATAAGTGACGGCTGATCCATTTAAAAGGAGAAAATATTTTTAGTCAATCTGTTTTCAGCTTTTTTTGTGGTACATGTTCCGTTTCAATGACTAATACTTTGGGTTTTAAGAATTCAGCTTTCTTGTGCTGTCAGTTTAGCTGCAAGTATCTGGGTCTTCAGTACCTCTCCAGCGAAGATCAGATTTTCTGCTATTCATATTCCCACAGTTTAAGGAAATGTAGGTTATAGGGGAGAGGTTTTGTAGTGGAAAGGATGTGTTAATTGTGCTCTTTTATAAGCTGTCAATAGAAAAAATAGCACAGGGCTACATGTTTAACCAACTTTTTTGTAGGTCCTCTGCCAGGAAGAATTATGTGTTGTTGAAAACAATTTGGAGTTGTGGGGGGTTCTTTCTTTGTAAAAAGAGTAGTGGGGTTTGGGTTTTGCTGGGTTGTTTGTTTTCTTGTGGTTTTCTTTTTCTTTGTTTGTTTGTTTGGGGTTTTTTTGTTTGGTTTGGTTTTGTTTTGTTCTTGTTTGGTTGTTTTTGTTTGTTTGATCCCCCCAAAAAGCTACTTCTGTGACATTCTGCTTTCACCAAGGCCACCAGGAACTATTAACCCAGAACAGAGACTTACTGTTCAGGAGGATTTGTCATTGCTAGTCAGGATGCTGCAGCTTCCTCACATTAACCAAGCTATTAAATTAGCAGGATATTATCAATTGCAAGCGTCATCGTTATCGTTAGCCCAGAGAAGATAGCTGCTAAAGCAGGCAGGGCAAAGAGGAGTTGGTTATTTTACAGAACTAGGGTCTATGGCCTGTACAATTCAGTCGCTGGTCAGATTGCCCTGTGCTGTGAAACATCTTCAGAGATGATTGTAAGCCAAAGGAAATCTTAAAAAAAAAATCCCCCCAAAAAGCCAAACACCATAACAGTCTTAAAACATTGAGAGGGCAGCAGGGGAAATTAGCCCAAAGCAGAGTGCCTGGTGGTGGCTTTTGGCTGTAAGAGTGCAGGTGGAGGTGCTCTCAGGGCTGACAGCAGGTAAGAGAGCTCCTGGGAGAAGGGCCTTGGTCTGAAAGGACACGAGTAGGACAACACATTCATAAGGTGTCCAAATGCATTGACACAGTCTCCCACAGCATCCTTGTAGCTAAACTGAGGATGTGTGGCCTGGACGATAGGGTAGTGAGGTGGATTGTGAACTGGCTGAAGGATAGAAGCCAGAGAGTGGTGGTCAATGGGGCAGAATCTGCTTGGAGGCCTGTATCTAGTGGAGTCCC
>VZTM01022827.1:313886-324595 GCA_013400555.1 Jacana jacana
GGAAAAATTTCTTCACAGTGAGGGTGAGGGAACACTGGCAGGGGCTGCCCAGGGAGGTGGTGGAGTCTCCTTCTCTGGAGACATTCAAAACTCGCCTGGACGCGTTCCCGAGTGATCTGATCTAGGTGCTCGTGCTCCAGCAGGGGGGTTGGACTAGATGATCTTTCAAGGTCCCTTCCAATCCCTGAGATTCTGTGATTCTGTGTGAAGAGTGGGGGTAATGTGGGAGAGACCCATGGGAAGAGGTTAAAGACAGTGGCATATTCTGGAGCAGCCCAATGTATTAAAAGATTTTTAATCAAATGAAGAGAAATGCAAAAACAAATGCTTCTTGCTTTATCAAGAACTTAATTCCAAAACCACTTGAGCCATTTCTTTGCCATCATAGAATCATTTTGGTTGGAAGAGACCCTTGGGATCATCGAGTCCAACCGTCTGCCCTAAACCATCAGCATCAGTTTGGATTGAAGGCCAGGTACGCCCCAACCCATGGACGAGTGTGTGCTTGGAAAGGAGGAGGGTGCTGGTTGTGGAAGACTGATGGAGAAGACAATTATAGCCTGAAAATACTCAAACACAAATGTGTTCCCGTGACAGCCAACTGCTTCTGTTGTCTGTGGAAGGGGCAGAATTTCCTGCTCTCTGTCGGTGAGATGAGCTTGAACACATCCTGATCCTGAGAGCGTCTGATGGTCGCTCTGCCCACCTACAGCCGTCTAGTGGGTCATTTCCTGAGCTTCTGGGGAGCATCACCATGGGACAAGTTTATCAGAGTTCATGACTTCTGGATTGGTCAGTCAACCTAGTTGTTCAAATTGCTGTTTTGTTCTCTAGAGAAAGGAATGAATAGGGATTGTTGTGTGCCAGCCACAGACTTGGGCAGCCTCTCGCACATTGCAGGCAGAGCACAGAAACAGAATCTTTATTTTGGTCAACCTGCGAGAGCAACAGCATTTTCTTTTGTCTGAATTCCTCCCTGTAATCAGTGGCCCTCTTCATAGTTTGCATTCTCATCTCGGTTTTGTGTTCTGGAATAAAGGAGCCTTCTCTAGAATGTATTCACATCTTATTTACGGCTCGTGGGGAATCTGCTTTCCTCCACACCCAGCCTGTTGTGACATTGTTAGTTCTAACTATGTAAGAGTTTACTTCATAAATCATATGATGCAAATCTGATAAATGGGCTTGCAGAGTTTTATGTGCTGTTGTCAGCGAGTTTCTTTGGCTTCTCTGGCCTTAGGATTTTTGTAGAAGCTCTGCAAGTTCGAAATACAGCTTCAGATTTTCAGTGATACTCTGCCTTACATCTGCTTTCATGACAGAAGCGAGTTCCAAAGCAAACAAACAGAAAGAAGAGCAAAGTGTAATGCTGTCCAGAGGAGGTACAGCTGGAAGTGACTCGGGGCATGAAGCTCCTTTAGAAATCAAGGAGCATGTTCTGAGATTATCTTTCACTTTGGAGCTGAGAGGAGCGGTATCAAATTCATTGTGTCCAAGCATTTCAGCGAATCTGAGCCCTCAGATACGTTACTGAGGAACAAACCAGGCTGTGTCAGCTGAGCAGCGGTTACCCTTCACGTCATGTGCTTATCGTGCACTTTAAGCTCATTGTAGGGCAGGAGCAGAACCTTAAACTGTGATCTATAGACTTTAGGATCAGGCAAACACATCCTGCCTTGCTGTTGCAGTGGCCGAGACAACTCATGGCCTAAACCGCTGGGATTTTAACCCATGGCAGCTCCATGTGTCATTATGAGCTCTTTGGTGACGCTGCAAGAAAAGTCAGGTCACCAAATGGTCAAAGCTAAACCCCCAAGGCGTGCTGAAAGATGAGAAGGTGCTTTTTGTCAGGTCTCTCTTTATTGTTCTTTTTTTCCCCTTAGTATTTTAATAAGAAGGAAGCGTGAGAGGGTAAAGTTTGGTAGTTCAAAAATCTTTAACAGTGTGACAACCAGAAATAATCAATTTGATGCACAGATATCCGATAAAACTCAAAGCTGACAAGTGAAATTTTGTTTAAAGGAAATTAAAGCAATTTCAATCACAGCTGCTTGCCTTTCCAAGCTGTTATTGGGGGAAACATGGTGCAAAGACTAAAATAAATTGGTTTTTGGGGGATGAGTGTGTTCTGTATCGGTCAGACTTGTGTCGGAGTCTGTGATGATGTCTGTGCCAGCAGTATTGAGAAAGGGAACAAGGAGCCTACTTGGAACGTTTCCATTTCATCGCTATGCAGGTTTTGGGTTGCAGCTTTATTGGTAAACTTAATCCTTTAACAGACTGGGCATTTTGCCTTGACTGTGGTTTCTGCTGAACCAGAGAGATGTGGGATAGTATGCTAAAAGTCTTTATTTTGTATTCTACCATGTCAGGAAGAAGGAAGGTTTCTAACAGGTTAACCAATTCACTGCTTACTGGGGGTGTGTGTGCGTGGAACCTTCTAAAGACTATCAACCGTTTACTAATTAGGTATATTAAACCTTGGGCTGTGTTTAAAATTGGAACTGGACTAGGAATGTGCAGATTTTGCATTTGGTGCCATTTGAGGGGACCTGGAGCTGTCACAGAACGAGTGACACTGTCAAGACACCATCAGGAGGAGGCAACCTTTTCCAAATGGACATCATTTTAACCCTGTGTGCAAACCTGATCTCCTGGCTGTTTGGCAGGCAGCAACCAGACGGCTTCATCTCATCCTTGGTGTGTGGAGGCTGATGCGGTGTGGCAGTAGTCAGAATGCCCTTGGAAGCTGTCCTTGGCGTCCATGGCCTCCTGAAGGATTCTCTGCCTGTGCAGAGCACAAGCTCATTCTCTAGCCCAGCCCACGGAGCCATCTGCTGGCTAGTAACAGCTCAGCTGTGGGGCTACTGGTGGTGGTACTTGGGTTCTGAGCCGCATCCTCACAGCCTGGGTTGGGCCTGCCCCGAGGGCTGGGACTGTGTGTACCCCGGCTCTGAAACCACACTCCACAGCCGGGCTGCGGGGTGCAGCGTGCACGGACCTCCCTCTCTCCCCCTCTCTCTTTATTAAGTGCTAGTGGAAACGTTTAGGATAGTTCTGGAAAGGTGTGTAGGGAAAGGAAGGGCTGTTTTTCTTACAGTGATTAACACCGGGGCAAGAAATTGCAAACAGTAGCAAGGAAAGCAAGTCCTATATGGAGCATCCTTTGAGCAAAATCTAAAAAAGGCAAATATAAGCAAAACTAACTTTATCCCAGTGGGTATGTGCAGAGGAGGGGGACTCCAGTGCTGCGCGGTGACTTTGAAGTCTAGGAGCTTAAATTAGAAGGTAAATGTTAAATAATGCATTAGCTTAAAGTGCTTCTGATCCAAATGGTACCATATACCATTAGGTTATTGCAGCTTTTATAATCACACACCGTTTTGCAATCTGTACGTGCCAGCGAGAAGCTTGCGGTGCTCCAGCCCTTGTCCCCGGGCAGCGAGGACAGGGACGCGCTCGGGCTGTCAGTGCTGGGGTTGATGTCACTGTGATCAGGCCTGTGCAGAAACTTACTGATCACCACACAATTAACCAGAAAGTGTCAGGCAAGAGGCCTGGTATCACTGAGATAATTGATCTAGGAGCAGCGTTTGGTTGTTAACTCTTCACCGGCTGTGCACACACCAATATCTGTTCATTTTTTCTTTTTCAGGCTGTGTAGTAGCAAGCACCAGCAGAAGTAGGGAGGTGATTGTCCCCCTGTGCTCAGCACTGGGGAGGCCGCACCTTGAGTATTGTGTCCAGTTCTGGGCACCTCAGCACAAGAGAGATATCGAGGTGCTGGAGCGAGTGCAGAGGAGGGANGATTCTATGATTCTAAGTCGTTTAACTTTTCCATCTGTTTACTCAAACCAAATACTGTAAATTAATTAGTTACGTAGATCTCTTGGTTGGTATGCATTGGTAAGCTTGGAGGATGTAAATCTCATTACTAAGGGTTGCTCTCCCTGGGAGTTCTGTGGATATTTAGCAAAACCCTGAATTCAAAGTTAACTACAATCAACTTCTGTATCTGCACAAAACTTGGAAGTGAGCATCCAGTCCTCAGAGAGCCCTTTAGTATCACTTATTGCAGGAACTGATGCAAAAATTCAAGTAGGTTTTTGAATAGTATAATTTTGAAACTCCATTAGTTCCTCCCACTACTCACCAAAGTGGTTTCATGGTCCTTCCTCTGCACTGAAGATGTCAAAACCTCCTACCAAGGGACATCCTTGTTCAGCTTGCAGTGCTTGTAAGGGCGTCAGCAGCTGCAAAACGGGAACAAAAGCTGGGCTGAAATGCCTTATTGGATCCTCTGTTCAGCATTAATTGTTAGTAATTGGCTTTCTGATAATTTTACCTGAAGGCTTAGTGCTTTACCAGCTGTGAAGAGAAATAGTAGGTGATATGGCCCGTTTTAAACCTCCATGGCAAGCTATTACAGTGTTGTGTTGTTTTATACTGCAGCCAAAGTGAGCTTCAAATACACTGCAAAGGAGGTGTTTTGTACCCCTTATATAAAAACACGGTCACTTACCTAGGGGGGGTTGCCTAGTTTAGTTAAAAGAAAGCTGAGCCTGTTACGTTTCAAGCAGATCAGGAGCATTATGAATTCTTGGGACTTTAGAAAGAATGTTTTCGTTCTGAAGCCCTGAAAATGAGCTGACTGAGGTTGGGTGCGCAGTCCTGGTTGAACTCGGGCAGCATTTGCTGATTTTGATGGGTTCCAGTCCATGTTCTCCACGCTTGGTGCCTGACAAATACCTCGGTAGTTGAACTGGCAGAAAAAACACTCTCGACAATTTTGATTATTAACTTGAAAACGATGACGTTTGCAGTAACTTTGCTATTTTACAATTGCAAGTGAGTAAACCCACCGTGTACACTGTGCAATTCACATGTATTCTGATAAGTACTGGGATTATGTTTAGCTTGGACATGATAAAGTATTTACAATGTACAACCACGGATTTAGTCAGACACAAAAAGTGCATGATGAGGAAATTGATTTAATTTAAAAAGATGTCACTCCTGTGAGTATCAGGAGTTAAGAAAATGAAAACCTGACATACACTGGATGCAGTACTTTAACCTGTGTTCCTGCCAAGGAATTCCTTCTGTCTGAGGTTCTAATAATCAACTGTCCCTTTGCTTTTCCCCTTCCTTCCCTCTCCTCGTAAGTGACCTTGTGTGCACACACGTCCCTTCCATCATCGCTGTGCATTTATCTGTCCATGCACACACAGTGTGTGTCATGTTCCCTGTGTGTCACCTCCTCACAGAATCCCAGAATCTCAGGGATGGGAAGGGACCTTGAAAGCTCCTCCAGTCCAATCCCCCTGCTGGAGCAGGAACACCCAGAGCAGGTCACACAGGAACGCCTCCAGGCGGGTTTGGGATGTCTCCAGAGGAGACTCCACCACCTCCCTGGGCAGCCCCTGCCAGGGTTCCCTCACCCTCACCATGAAGAAGTTTTTCCTCATATTTAACTGGAACCTCCTCTGTTCCAGCTTACACCCATTGCCCCTTGTCCTGTCATTGGATGTCACTGAGAAGAGCCTGGCTCCATCCTCCTGACACTCACCCTTGACATATTTATAAGCATTAATGAGCTCACCCCTCAGTCTCCTCTTCTCCAAGCTAAAGAGACCCAGCTCCCTCAGCCTTTTCTCCTATGGGAGATGCTCCACTCCATCATCTTGGTAGCCCTGCCCTGGACTCTCTCCAGCAGTTCCCTGTCCTTCTGGAACTGAGGGGCCCAGAACTGGACACCATATTCCAGATGGGGTCTCACCAGGGCAGAGGAGAGGGGGAGGAGAACCTCTCTCCACCTACTGACCCCCCCGCTTCTAATCCACCCCAGGATGCCATTGGCCTTCTTGGCCATGGGGGCACAGTGCTGGCTCATGGTCACCCTGATGGTGCCCGCTTTCCCCCCTCAGCCACACTGGCACTTTTGTCCTACAGCCGAGTGATTCCATGTTCCTTGGAGGAGAGGGCAGAAGCTAAACGGCTGATTAACGCTTGGATTTAGAGAAGATTCTCTATTTGAAGTTTTAGTCATAAAACTACTGGAAGTGACATAGTGACAGAAGCCAGTTCCTCAGCTGCCTTTTTATAATAAACATTCAGGATTCCATTTCCACTTTTTGCCTTGGTGTAACCCCATTTTTTAAGACCTGTCTGTAGGAGCAGTTTTGCTTGGGCCTGTCTGCCCTGCGTTTGTGTCTGTACGTGGCCTTGGAGGAGTCCCACCCCCCAAGGAGTCTCCCAGCGTGGTCTGATGTTTGTGGTTGGGCTTGTCTGCACGTGGTGCAGAAGAGATTAAATCATTTGGGCATAAGAGAAGGCCGAGTCTGATGATTTTGATTTCTTTTTTCCCATCTGTTCTGCTTGTCATGGGATGTCTCTAGATGTCTAATCTGATATTTCTAATTTGATATGATACCAAGTGCTTACCACCGTGTAATTTGGTTGACAGCACTTCCTTGGCTTTCCGGCCATCCTCCCTCTTATCTGCCACCCCTCCCTTGGAGAACCTGATTCAGAAGGTTCAAAGCAGATCTTGATTTCTTGAGCCTCACAGTTTTCCTGTGTCCAGAGAGAGAGTGAAAAAGGGCTGATACTCCATCTTATTCTCCTTTCATTGAAGTGCTGTGTGTGAGTGCCAGGTTGGCGTCTTGGTAATCCTTCTTGAACCACTGAGAAGCAGGACCTGCACAAGTACAAAGCCTGTGTCTGCACAGGTAATCCAGGACCTAAATTAATGAGTAGTTTCAGTACTGGATTAAAAAACACAGCCCTACATTTGCTTTGCGACAGATTACTGAGGATTCTGGTTTGTACTTGCTGAATTCAGAGCCATCCTCTCTTGCTCCGAATATTTCTGTCTGATTTTATGTGTTAAATGGGGTGATCCCGTTTCTGCTGCCGAGGGCTGTGCCAGGGTGTGCTGTGGCAAAGAGGTGGGTTTGGCATGAGCAGGCAGGGTCTGGGCTGGTGTCCCCGTGGTGCCAGCTGTAGGTGCTGTCCCCACACCTTTGCCTGCAGCGGGCTCGAAGGCCACCCACAGAGTTCAGAAATACCAACCAGAAACCTTTAGAAACAGCAATGTCCTGAGCACGACAGGACAAAGTTATGTTGTATTTATCACATACATCAGCAAACTGTGAATCTGATTTTTCTCTGCCGTGTGCCCCAGCTCAATGAACCACAGCCATGGGCAGCGCTGGCACCTGGGGGGACCGGCGTTCAGCCACACTCCGGCGCCTGGGGGACCCTGAAGGTGGGTCCTGGGGGTGGGAGGATGCCTGGTGCCCCCACTGTCCCGAGCCCCAGTCCTCAGCCCTCTGCTCCTTGTGCCTGTTGGGGACTTGGAGACAAATCAAGGGTGTCCTGCTGTCATGCTGGCCCAGTTTCCTGACAGTAATTATAGTCTGCCTTCTAGACTCTGCTGCCGTTTCAGGTCCAGGGCTTTGTCTTCTCTAACTGTTAGGTTTTGTGTCCTCCTTTCCAAGTTTCACTGGTGCTGGGCACTGCTCAGTTCTCAAGTGAAGACCTTGCCAGTGCCAGCTTCTCTTCCATCGGATGGATGTGTACCTTGGGTGTGCAACAACGGCATCTCCTTGCGGGAAACACCTGGGATGAGGGAGAGGGCACAGAGGTCACCTTTTCTTCACAGTCTAAGCACCACTTTAGGGAACGGCTCGGTGAAGGAATAGTCACAACTCAGTTCTTGAATTTTCCACTCACTCCATCGTTTCATATTTTGCATTACTTTGTATTTGACAGCATTTGGTTTTCCCCATATACACGGGTCTAGCTCCTACGGTATTTTTTCCCTAAACTTCTTGGTTTTAAGGGGTGTTGGAAAGAGTTCTCATCTTGTTGTAGGGGTCATATGAGCGTCTAATCTCCGTAAGTTCTTAAGCTGCATCAAAGCTCATTTGCCTCCCCTGCCATGCCTCCTCTCTCTAGTTTTACTGAGTAACTCCAGGAAGGACACGCTGCAGTGTGCGGACAAGCGGCTGGTCGCTACGTGGCCCCTCCTGTTGATGCAGCAGAGACCCGCTGGTGGTGGCCGAGGGACTGTGTGGGTGCCAGCTGCCCCGTCCCACCCCACTGGGCTCAGAGCTGTCTCCCTTAGTGAGGCTCCTTCTCTCCTTGGCTTGGACACCTGGGACCAACTGTGTCCCTCTACCTGGATTCTGCTGTGGAGGCTGCTGGCTCCTGTAGCCAGAGGTGTCAGGAGGACAGGGGTCCGGCAGCAGCGTGCCGGGGGCTTGCACCTACTTGTGGTGGGACTGAGCTTGCCAGAGCGGTTTGAACTCCCTCTGCAGGGAAGAGTTGCTGTTGGTGCTCTTTTTATGATGTTTCCCTTTCTCTGTGGGTGTGGAAGTTTCCGGTGCTGCCATTTGGGAGTGTAACAGAGCCTGCTGAGGAGAAGATGCCTTCCTCTTCCATGGGAAGTAGAAGAGATTCCTCTTCATGGAGGTGATACTCAGTCTGGTAGGTTGGGTTTGGTTTCATCGCTCTGTAAAGCTCAGGAAGGCTTTATGATTATATTAAGTAAAATAATGAGCATATTTTCATGGATTTGTTTGTTGTGTTACACGGTAAAATGATGAGTCAAAGTAGCAGTAGAATTCCTGTGGATTCAGCTAGGTTGTACCCAACACAAACTGCTTCCTAAATGAGGCTGATGACGTTCTGTGCAAGAAATTTCACCTCCCTTCCCTTTCACCTCTGCTAGTCGGGGTCTGCCACCATTAACAGATAAAATGGCCCAGAAATCCGGAGGTTTCCAGTATAGATACGCTCTCACCAGTGAAATACACTTTAAGAATGTAAGGCAGTTTCTTGAAAAAGTGAATCGTGAGCTTTTGGGTTTTTTTTAATTCCTTGTTCTTGTGTTACTGTTCAGTTGTGATGCCAGATCTGGTGTGTGCCCTGAACTTGCTCAAGTACGGAAAATGTTCCAGTTTCTGTATTTAGCCTGGAGAGTTGTTTTCGGTGGAGATTTCTCCCCAGGCTGGCTGGATGGATGGGTGCCTTTGGCCTGTCCCTGCCCCAGCAGGCGCCGAGCCTGCCCCTCGAATTCCTCTGCCCCAGGCAAATGGCTGGGTTCAGGGGGTTTGCAGACGTGGGGTGGGATCTTCCTTTGGTACAGGCCAGCGACTAATACCAGCATTTCTTTCTAAAAACCCTCTTTGCAGCAGTTTTGCTGGGTTGAATTCTCTGTGCCATTTGTTAGAGCAGTGGTCCCGTGGTCAGAGAATCTCAGTATCTAATTTTCCCATAAGGTAATCAACTTTTAGAAACTCTCTTTGTTCTTAGTAATATTTTTCTCCCACATTGCACATGTTCTGAGTCAGTGAAGGTTTTTCTGTTACTCTGTGGAAAATTCTATCTTATGAACACGTTATGTGGCATCACCAGTACGTTACTGCAAGTTCAGAGAATGATTTTTTTTTAAAAAGCCCCAAACCCAACTACTGTAATGTCTGTCGGAGCCCTAATACTCACCTGGCTCAAAGGGACAACGAGGGAGCGTGCACAGTGCTGCGCTGTGTCCCTGCTGGCGGCAGGCCCTCTAAAACCCACTTCCCATCTGTCATTTTTGGCGGATCCTGGCACTTTAGCCCTGGGAGCCCCTGGCATACTCAGAACTAATGGTTCTGAAGATCTTGAACTTGGGTTATATCTAGCTTGGCTCTGTCGTTGTCTGTCTGTGTCCTGGATGAGTAATAAGGAACGTTTGTGCAGACGGGAGCTGTGAGTGGGAGCGGGCAGTGCCCGTGGGGCGAGGGTGGC
This sequence comes from Jacana jacana, assembly GCA_013400555.1. Taxonomy (NCBI): domain Eukaryota; kingdom Metazoa; phylum Chordata; class Aves; order Charadriiformes; family Jacanidae; genus Jacana; species Jacana jacana. The sequence continues at coordinate 323,685 of VZTM01022827.1, forward strand.
AATGGCAGAGGAGCCTGTGGGAGCCAAGCTCGGTGGTGGTGGGAAAAGGAGGCAGGAAAACCACCTCTTCTCTGAGAGCAGGCGGGGGGCAGTGGCTGCCAGGCAGTGGGGTTCCCGTGACCGCTGCGGTCAGAGGGCTCTGTTTTGTGCTCGAGCCCTCCTGTGACAACTGCGTCCTAATCAGCGTTTTGGCCTTCTCAGAGATCACCTTAACCTCCTGAAAACTGTGCTCAGTGGTTATTAAATAGCAGTGCTCCAGTGGTGCTCTACGGACAGCACAGAGTGTATTGCTGGATTTGCATCCTGCTCTGCGTCCTTGAATTGCCCTGCTCGGTTCTGGGTGACCCTCGCTGCCCAGCACCTGGTTTGGCTGCGCTGAGGAGCCCATGGCACCCCGGTCCCATCCACCCCCCGGCCAGCTGTCTGTCACTCTCCCGGCACAAAGCTGCCGTTTTACACGCCAGGTCAGGCCTGGCCACAGCCTGGCCCTCAATCGCAGGGTCTGTCACACGCGGTGTCGCACGCAGGGTCTGTCACACGCGGTGTCCCACGCAGGGTCTGGCACACGTGGTGTCGCACACGGTGTCGCACGCAGGGTCTGTCACACGCGGTGTCACACACAGGGTCTGTCACACGTGGTGTCGCACACGGTGTCGCACGCAGGGTCTGGCACACGTGGTGTCCCACACAGGGTCTGTCACACGTGGTGTCGCACACAGGGTCTGTCACATGCAGTGTCCCACGCAGGGTCTGGCACACGCGGTGGCACACGCGGTGTCCCACACATGGTCTGTCACACGCGGTGTCCCACACAGGGTCTGTCACATGCAGTGTCCCACGCAGGGTCTGGCACATGCGGTGTCGCACGCAGGGTCTGCACACGTGGTGTCACACGCGGTGTCACATGCAGG
>VZTM01022827.1:324816-345936 GCA_013400555.1 Jacana jacana
GTGATGGACCAGGGCGGGTAGCAAACGCAGCCTCACGGCAGAGGCGTTTGGATTTGTACCTTCCTAAATGTCACCTCTTGTTCCGCTGGTTTAGCTGTGCGAAATCTATTTTCAGGAGGTAGTAAAGAAACTGCAGAATCGTTTTACCTCCCGGTAAAAAATAACCAACAACCAGGAGTGAGAGCGTGCTGCTTCTCTCAGAGCTGGTGACCTTCAGGAATGAATAAGTACTTTTCCTTGGTTTGGCTTGGCTGTGGTTCGGCATCGCCCTGTCACGGGGCTGAGTTAACAACAACCCATATCCCCCTCCCCACTTTAATAAACGTTCAAGAGAGACAGTGAGGGCTTTGGCACTCTGATCTCCAGTGCAAAACAGAAGGTAGTTCTTGCTGAGCTGTTGCAGTTAGATCTCCAGTGTCTGGAGAAAAAAGAAATGCAGGATCCAGGCCTTTTTTTGCTGTTTGCCTTTGCCGTTAGCTGAATGTTTGCCTGGGATTTGATATCATCTGCAAAAGACAGGGCTGAGAAATTGGCTAGTGTTACTGCCCTGTTGGAGACATATGTCTGATCACATTTATTTAATGGACTCGGTGTTTTCTTCCAGGAAGATCTGGGTGTCCTGTACTGGGATGTGTGCTCTTCCTCATTGCACCCATTAGTGTCCCTCACGGCAGTGACACACAGGTGGCTGTTGGGAGCAGCCCTGTTAGCGATGCGGAGCTGAAGGGGCACAGAGGGCCGAGGCAGAGGGCAGTGAGGAAAAGAAGGGGGTTATTTATATCCCACAGCTGAGGTCGATAGATCTGTGTACTTTGCATCTTGGCACGTGTAACATCAGGCCATCACCGCTGGCGAGCTGGAGGAGAACCGGGGAGAACGGGCTGCCGTGATCTGCGCTCTCCAGATCAGGTCTCTGCTCTGCTCGCAGGGTGCCTGCGCTCCTCACGCCGAGTCGCAGGGACGCTGCTGCGGTAGGATCTGTCTCTAGATGGAGTTCTGGATGAGGCTTCTTACAAGAATTCAGAGTTTGCTGTGGATTTCTAGACGAGTGCCCGTCGCCTTCCCCTGCTGCTGTTCCTCACCCCTGAACGCACCCTTCTCTGATGTCTCGTGGCTCAGTGATTTCTGACAGCATGTGCCATGGGTGCAGCCGAGGACCCTGCTTTCCCTGCTCCTTCACAAGGTCCATTTGCCACCTTGGGCTGTCTCCTGGACTTAAGGTGGTGGCAGTGTAGCAGCACGTGGAGCTAAGCACAAGCCCCGTGTGAAGAGGAAAGGCACCCCTGCAGCCAGCTCCGTTGCGTAGCTCCCTGGCGAGGTCAGTGTTAGCCGGTGTGCCGTGTGTGTGTTGCGTTAGAAAGGCTTCAAGTGAGGGAGCAGTAAGTCAAGAAATGCTATAGAGGAATGACAAGTATGTTCACAGGAAACATGACTTCTGCTGTTTTGAAATATTTATCTTTTCATATTAACTGTTGATTGATTGGATCAACTCTGAAATACTGTGTCCAGGATGAATTTTGGTTATGGTCAGTCGCACTCTGTGTTGTACCTGCAAGATACGCTACAACTGAAAATAAAGAAAAATCAGTGAAGCAAGTGTAGAAGTGCAGTAGCTGTGCTTGTGTACAGGAGCCTGTTAGACTAATACTGGGAGATGACCTGTATGTTAAACTTAACAGGAGAAACAGGATCCCCTCCCGAAAAGAGAGGGGGTCCTTGCTCTCACATGTGGCTGGTTTGTGTGGAGATGTTTGTTTTCCCAGACCCAGATTTCTCCATTGTTTTGCAAGTAGAATTTAACTTGCAATCTGAAGATTAAACCGTGTTCCTTACAAACTATATGTCAGATGCACTAATAATCTATATTTATCAGATAGCGGCTTGAAGCATAAAAAAAACTCCCAAGCTGCTCTCTGGGAAGTGTTAACAATCATTTTGTCTCAAAGGTAATGAGATGTGATTCAGACATCCTGGTGAAATCAAAATGAGGGTTTTTTTAAACAAGAACAAATCCAAAAAAACACGACCACAAAAAGTCCCTGTCATTTTCCATGGTCACTTTCTGATAAAAGCTTGTATAAACTTGTTTCCAGATCCTCCCTATTCTCCCAGTTCCTATGCTTAATTTTTCTTCAGCTTTACCTCATTTCCAATCCTCATTATTGTAACTTCTGGCCTGATTGGCACCCCCCCTCCCCCCCTATTAAAAATCTGCAACTGCCAAAATAAACATCTGTGAATGATGTTATTTTGGCCATATCTTTTGCTGTGTCATCCGTTTTCACCTAAAAAAATGAAGTTCCTGCAAGCCCTTGGGTATAGTTCAGTTCTTCCCTATTTTTCCATTTTTCCCTTGGACTTGCCTTACCCATCCTCACGGGGTGAGGGCCCCAGTTGTTCAACCACCACCACTGATTCTCTTCTCAACTGCTCTGTAGCTTTGGGAAACCATCACAGAATGGGATCATCAAGCCTCGCTCTTGGCCATCGCACGGTGCTGACAGAGGCTGTGCCGGGGCTCCCACTGGGGCAGGTGACAGTGGTGGTGACAGATGGCACGTGTGGTTCTTTCTGATACAGCAAGGAGGTCCTCACGTGGCAGCAGCACCTTCCACCGACTCTCCCCACGCCCCCGCCATGGCTGAAGTTTAAATACTGGTCTCCTGTGGGGATTTCTGCCACTGAGAAATATGGGGAAAAGGCAGCTGGTTGCTTTGTAGCTGAACTGTGTTTCTGGCACTGGAAGCAGCATGTGAAGTCACATTTCTGTTTCATACTGAGTGAGGTGACAGGGCAGTGGGAGAGTCCTGCTGCAGATGGCTTTACCTGGCGCCAGTCTGCAGGAGAGGGTTGGGATGTGCCCCTCAGCCACAGCCTGGTGCATCTTCCCTTCAGCACCAGTGCTAGCTGGAGGGGCCCCAGGTCCCTTTCCCCACTGTGGTGCCCCCACACCTCCTGCTGGCACCCAGCATGGGGAGCCTTTGGTGAACCAGGTCTGGTGCTTATTCACAATAAACATGTCCCCAAGTCCCGTGTGGCTGGGTTGTTCCTCCTGTGGCCAGTCCCCAGGTTGTCTCGCACCTTGGCCTGTGGGGAGGACCCTGCTGTGCCAGCACCCAGCCCGGCGGGAGCTGCCTCGCATGTCACCCACCAAAGACAGGGAATGCTCAGCGCAGGGGCTCTGGAGTGCCTGGTGAGACACGGCTCTGCTGGGTTTCTGTCCCGTCAGGGACCTGTGTCTCTCTGTCCTGTAGTGTGGGAACGTTCCCAGTGGGGGTGCTGGGACCACACTCTGGCTTGGCAGATGTGCCACGTGCCATAGTCACTGTCACTCATGGTGGTTGAACTGCTGTCAGTAAAAGATGTAACCCTGTTTCCTCTTGGTGCCACCAGTGGTGGTTCTTTGCTCCAGCTGTGTTCTCAGGCAGGTGAAAGGACTGTATTGGAATTTTTTCTTGTACTTCTTTTGGGTTGTTTCTCATTCTTGTTTTCTCGTGGTGTTTTTTTTTTCCATAACCAGGATGATCTTCTTGCCATTTTTAGGGTTAATTGCCTACAGGCAAAGGCTGTTTATGTCCTTCAGAAACCCAGATTATAACCTAACCCATGAGCTCTACTATGAAAAAAAAGGCAGCAGGACTTCCTTGAGCTGTCCCTTTGTCTGTGTGTTTTCCCTCAGCCAGTTCTGGCTCTGGTTTGGGTGCAGGAGCACGATGGGGACAGCTCGGAGCAGTTGCTGGCAGCGATGACCGGCAGCATCTGTGGGTGGGTGGATGGAAGCCTGTTAAAATGCAAAGCTGCTGTAGTTTCTGAAGATTGAGTCGGGCAATAACATTTTGCAGGACAGTGTGTCATGAGCAGTCACACCAGACCTGTTCTGAGTTTTTCTGTGGCACGTCCTTGGCAGTGAGGCCAGGCCTGTGCTCGGGAGCTCGTGTGTGCACTGGGTGGGCAGTGGGTCCTGAGGTGTGGGGTGGGTTTCTGGGGGTAGTTCAGGCCAGCAGCATTTGGATCTTCTGTCTGTGTTTTATCGAGGTGAAAGAAGAGAAATCTTCCCCCTTATGTATGCTGCTATGTGGGATTTGCAAGAGCTGGTGGTGTCAAACGTGTGGGGTGTTGCAGCAGACGGACGGAAGGGTTGCAGGTCCAAAGATTTATTACAGAGACATCCACAGCTGTAATGTGCAGACAAGGAATTTTTGGAGATACTCAAAAGCCACCTGGACATGCTCCTGGATGGGTGCCCCTGGGTGGCCCTGCCTGAGCAGGGGGCTGGATCGGTGACCTCCCAAGGTCCTTGGCAACCTCAACCGGTCTGTGATTCTCTAACATCCTTTAAAAGGCAAAGCCCTAGAAACAGCACTCTCAACTGTAGGTCACAAATTGCTTATTGCGTCACCCCGGTGGGTCAGGCAGAGTAATTTGTATTACTTTCTTTGTTTACTGTATTTTGCACTATGCTATGTCTGTATCAGGTCCAGCAGGGACCCTGCACGCTGCCCGTGCGTGGGACGGTGGGCTTGACACCCCCCCGACTCAGACGTTTAAAGGATCACGTGCTGCGGGTGTCACGCAGGGAGGTGACTTCTGGCTGTCACTTGCATTTAACTGCATGTGTTGGGGGTACCTCACGGGAAGGAGTGGTATTTAAATACCTCTCCGTAACACCTCACCGGGATTCTGTGCCTGACTTTGTACAAACCTGCCTTTAGAGGGATTAATGGGGATGGATCCATAATGGTACCAGGGCCTAGGGCCTCAGTACAGTTTTTGCACTGTACAAATACTGAAGTAGAGAGAAATTAGGAAAAAATGCGGGGTCAAATGAAAAATTACAGTATAATGGTAAGGCACTGAGGCGAAGAGCCCTGTCCCTGGGTTGAGAGTTGGGGTGTTTCCACAGCCACAGGTTGTCAGGCTCTCGTTTCATACCTCTTGAAGAGACGGCTCTTCTTGAAGTGCAGGACTGGTGGAGCCGGTGCTGGTTTGGGGTGTTACAAACGCAGTGGGAGCTGCAGAGCATCCGGAGGATTGACTCTGCTTCATGTGACGTGGTTTGTTGAACAGATCTTTAATCTAAAGGGACTCCATCCTGGACATTGTCAAGATAGGCTTTCTCTGAATCTCCTGCTTGGTGCAGTTGCTGTCTTTGCTTTTAGATGGGACAATAATCTACGGTATTCCCCCGTGACACAGGTACGGGAACAAGTCCATTGGAAAGGTGAGAATTTACCAGGCTTCTGTTTGGGCTGTGTGTTGCCCAGTAGATACATAATAAAACTTTCACAGGAGGAAAAGGCTAATCGTGTTCCAAGAGCTAGGAATTTGGTAAGATCTCGAGGGGGAGAAAGCACAAGGTCCTCCTCTCTTGATTCCATTCCTCCGGTGGCACAATGCCGAGGCCGTGCTCAGCGCAGCGCCCGGCAGGAGTCGTGCGGGTCCAGCCCACGGGGACTGACTGGGTCAATAGACTGGAAAACTGTACTGCAGGGGAGACCGACCGATTGAAATGTGGTCCCTATTCCTGTACAAACGTTCTCCATTACGGCGTTTCGATTACCAGCGTCTTTTGGGGACGGATTGCCAGTCATCTTAAATCAATAATATGGCACCAGCATTTCCCAGTGTTCTGAGGGACCTGGTTTGAGCCGAGTCTGCCCTTTCCAACACCTCACCGGTACGGAGACACTGCTTAAATTATCCCAGTTCTGTTCCGGAGCGAGTTCTATCCCCAGCGCTGGTGGTTGTGCAGGAGTGACCCCAGCGTGGTTCTCCCTGCTGGAGCCGTCGTGGTTGATGGGCTGGCACGGGTAGAGGAAGGTGACCCCGGTGTGACCGGTGGGTCTGCGGGCAGGAGCCAAGCTCGCCCCACTCAGTGCCGGCCGCGGGGTGTCGGTTGCGTGAATACTGAAACCAGCTCTACCAGCGCTTTGGGGGTTTAGGTCCATATTCACGAGGCTCTGCACTGGGGGTGTGGGGCGTGTGAGCCGGGAGCGGTGTAAGCGGGGTCTCCCGGGGACGCTGCCCGCCGGGGGAGCGGGGGAAGCCGGGCGGGCGCCGCGGGACTCGTTTGCCGAAGTGCGGCGGGTGAACGGGGGACCCGCCGGAGCGCGGGGCCGGGTTTGCACGGCTTAAAACCAATGACAGCGGTTTTTTAGGGCTTTTTTGGGTTGTTCGTCGGAACGTCCGCGGGATCGGTACCGAGCGTCGCATATGGACTGTACCTTTCAGGACGCGGCCGGGCCCCGCTCACGGGCCGTCCCGTCCCGNGGAGCGGGCGCTGCTGCTCCGCCGGGCCAAGGTACCGCGGGACGGGGAAGGGAGCTCGGGGAGGGGACCGGGCGGTGCCCGGTGTCGCCGGGCCCGTGCCGTCGGCCAGCCGCGACGGGGACCGCGGTGGGAGTTTGCGCGGTTCGTTCCCGCTGAAACGACGTCTTACTGGTTTTGGGCTGAAAACGGGGTTTGTGCTTCGGCAGCCGCTGCCTCTTCCTCCCCGCGGGCCCGGGGCAGCGCTCCCGCAGCTGGGGGAGTTGGGGGGGGGAGGGGTTCGGGATCTCCCGGCCTCGGTCTTAAGCATAAGTAGATCCCCTGTGTCACGGTGGGTTTCGGTATGGCTTGCTTTGGTGCAAGCAGACAGAGCGCTGGGAGTAACTCGGTTCCCGTGTAGTTGGTCAGTGAGTTTTTGCTATTGCCCTGTTACCTTCTCCTCCCACTCACCAGCTGGAGCTACTGGTCTTACACCAACAGTGTCTAGAACTCGGCCTGCCCAGCCCGGGAGCCTTCTCTTGCTTTGTGCCTGAGTGTTTGGTTGGTTGAGGCCACTGAGTTGGCTTAAGCACAAGGGGTTTTGCTTTTTTCTCAGCTTTCACTAGATGTCTGCGGAGCACGTGGAGCTCGGTTGATCGGTACCGTACCCTGGGCAACTGAAGAAAGGTGCCACTTCTGCAGAGCTATATCCACTTGTTGAGTGGGCTGGCACAAGGAAGGAAAGGTTTTGTGTTAGTAAAGCTGGTGATAGGCACTTACGTTTCTCTCTCTCTCCCTGCCCAGATCGAGCGGTTGGAAGTCAGCAGCCTCGCGCAGACCTCCAGTGCGGTGGCCTCGAGCACCGATGGCAGCATCAACACCGACTCTGTTGATGGGACCCCAGATCCTCAGCGGACAAAAGTGGCTATCACACACCTGCAGCAGAAGATACTGAAGTTGACCGAGCAGATCAAAATTGAACAAACGGCCCGTGATGACAACGTGGCAGAGTACCTGAAACTGGCCAACAACGCAGACAAGCAGCAGAGCGCCCGCATTAAGCAAGTGTTTGAGAAGAAAAATCAAAAGTCAGCCCAGACCATCTTGCAGCTGCAGAAGAAACTAGAACATTACCATCGAAAGCTGCGAGAGATTGAGCAGAATGGGATCCCTCGGCAGCCGAAGGATGTCTTCAGGGATATGCACCAGGGTTTGAAAGATGTTGGAGCTAAAGTCACTGGCTTCAGCGAGGGAGTAGTTGACAGTGTCAAAGGTGGGCTTTCCAGTTTCTCCCAAGCCACGCACTCAGCAGCAGGAGCTGTGGTTTCCAAACCCCGGGAGATTGCCTCCCTCATAAGGAACAAGTTTGGGAGCGCAGACAACATTGCTAATCTGAAGGACTCCTTGGAAGAAGGCCAGGAAGATGGAACGGGAGGCAAGGCTCTAGGTGTTATTCAGAACTTTCAGTCGAGCCCAAAATATGGCAGTGAAGAGGATTGCTCCAGTGCCACGTCGGGCTCAGTGGGAGCCAACAGCACAACAGGGGGCCCTGTGGGAGCTTCCAGCTCCAAAACAAACACTCTGGATATGCAGAGCTCAGGGTTTGATGCAATACTGCATGAGATTCAAGAAATTCGAGAGACACAGGCAAGACTGGAAGAATCATTTGAGGACCTTAAGGTTCGCTATCAGAGGGATTACTCATTAATAATGCAGACGCTGCAGGAGGAGCGGTACAGGTACGTACTCTCGTACTTCGGATGCAGTTCTGTGAGCTGCAGAGCAGAGTCCTGGGGAGCAGCACTTACTGGGCTCTTCCCACAGCCTGAGGCAGACGGGGAGTCCTGCAGTCTTCTCGGGCTTCTGTGAACACTGTTATCTTGCTGCTCATCTCCCTTTCTGTACAAGAAAGAAATAGCAAGTAAAAAAGGCTTATTTCGTGGTGTTTCTAAGATAAAAAGTCAAGCCAAAAGAGATTTAGAAAGGTGTCCCAAAGGTGGTCTTTTGGGACTAGGAGTGCACCGATGCAATTGTTATTATCCAGACAGTGCTTTGCCCTCAAAAATCCTGTAAAAGTTTGGGTCAAGGCAAGAGACAGGGCATCTGCTGTGGACAGTATCCTGACCCCGCCTTCTCCAGCACTCAGACCCATGTCTGCCAGAGAAACAGATACCCGGCTTTCTCAGGCCTCTCCAAAAAGATGTGGTCTTGCCCCTGTGCCAAAGCTAGGATATTCCCTTCCCTTTCCCACTCAGCCCCACAGTGACAGCGTTCAATGAAATGAAGTTAAATTAAATGACAGGTATTGGCAGTGCTCTCGTCATAGAGGTCCTGTAGCTCTGGAACTGGTTAGCCTGTGTTTCCATCAGCTTTCCTGGAAGGAACAGGAGGGTGGAGGGTTTGCTGCAGTACTGCCAGTCCCTGCTCAGGCCACAGGGGAGAGGTGGCAGCAGGGTATGGCAGCCACCTCCTCACACCTCCCTGGGGAAAGCAACCCATGGAGACATGTAGAGGGAACCTTCCCTGTGAAAGAGCTCTCAGCAGCATCTCCATCCTGTCCAGCATAGTGTCTCACGTCCTGTCACAAGCTGGGAGCAAGGGATCGTCCCCCAGCTCCAGAGAGAAGAGCTACTAGCTGCCCCCCTGCAGCCGTTCAGGGCACAGCAGTCTAAATCGAACTCTTAAATTCTGCTTTTTAAACTTTAAATTGCAAACACAAGAGGCCCAACTCCTCCTCCTGATGGAGGACGGCAGGCTTTTGTAGTGAGGCTGCTTCTGGCCTCCCTCACGTCGGCCATGCTGTGGAGCACCTGGGGCTTGGGGGAGCTGCTGGCGTGGGACAGGCTGGCTGAGGGAGGACAGCAGGACGTGCAGGTGCCCAACAGCTCTTCGGACGTGCTGGTGCTAGATCATCGGAAAAATATTTGGAAAGGCTTAGCCTGCTAGGATCTTGTAGAGACAGTGAGGTGTCTGTGAGCTTTGCAGAGCTCGGGCAGACAAAGCCAGCACCGCTCTCTAGCCCTGCTTTGCAGCCATCAGCGGTTTGGCTGGAGCCGGCGCCCAGCACAGCAACTTTGGTTCCTGGTGCCTCATTGTCATCAGTTCTCATAACGAAGCGATGCAGAGTCCAGCCTTCCGCTCCCCAGCAGAGAGGGCTCCCGTTGTGCACGGCTGTGTGGGTTGTTGTTCCCCAGGCACAGCGGTGGCTATTCACGGTGGAACGCCCTGTGTGAGCATAGCACAGCTGACGGAGCGCCCTCGAAGTACAATAGCAGACCGTGGGGACCGATGGGTGCTGTCAGCTAAACTGGCTAGCTGTCCCCTGGAACCGTTCAGCAAGGCTCACCCTCGGGTGGGTGCGGTGCGAAGTCGGGGCTGTTGGGTGCTGTTAAACCGTCCCCGAGTTCTCCCCTGAGCGGGGCCTGGAGCCTGGCCATTAACCACAGCAGGGAAGAGCTCCAGGGGGTGCTGTATTTGGCTGATAAGTGCTTAGAAAGATAGCAATTTAGACCTGCCATTTGGAATGTTGATGCCACTAATTAAAGGTGTGACCTCTGCAAAGGAGCAGTCACACCATGCCAAGTGTCCCTCTCTGTAGCATCCGGGTTGAGCGGGTGACTGCTCCGTCTGCAGGGAGCTCAGGGGTTAATCACAGGTTAATGCCTTACTGTACAGATCTAGACTCTTGTTGGATAGCTTCTGTATTTTAAAACATCACAAAGCTAAAAGCCAACAACACCCCGAGAACAGGAAGGTTATGTGCTGTGTCTGAGGGCAGAGGGGTCCAGCAGCTCTTCCTCCCCTCTCCTTCTGCTCTTCAGGAAAAAGATGGGAACGGAGGTTGTGGTTTCAAGCTGGGAGTCTGGGGATTCAAATTAATCATAACTGGCTTTAAAAGCTATAAATACTGCATAACTTTGCTCTATTTCTGGGAAGCTTTCAAAAACAAGCACTGAGTTCACTAAGAGCTCAAAATATGAAGTATTTTGGAGAAGGCTTTGCTCTGGGGACAACAGAGTGTGTCTGTTGTACCTGGAAGCCAGAACAAAGTAGGTGCCATGACTTTGCCTATTTCCTCTTTCTTGGATGTCCTCCCTTTTTGCAGATTCTGTTCTTTTCTCCTTGCGTGTTTGCACAGTCCCTTTATCAGCCATGGCTCACGAGTTCCCCATCGACTCCTCTGTCTCCTCCCTCCCTCTCCCTGCGTCCAGACCATGCCCATCCATCCCCATAACTCCTGGGCTGTGGGGCCGGGGCCAGCCGGTGCGGGTGCTGCCCTGCCCGCTGGCAGCACGTGCCGGCAGGTCCCGCTCGGCGTCGCCGGGGCTGAATCAGCCAGGAAGGAAGATTCTGGCGGCGCCTTGGCCTCATTGTGTTTCTGCTGCACCGGGAGCAGGCACCCAAATAGCCTCCGCTTATCTCATCGGCTGGAAGGTGGCAGTTGTTTACTGATAGGAGCAGGGACTTTCTGTGCTGTGGAGACTGAAATAAAGTTCCTGCTGAGTATTTTCATCTTGCGTATCCCTTTAGGAACCTGTTTGTACGCGGTGAAATCATGAGCTCATGTATTTGGCATATGGCCAGCCTGAGGGTTTGGGTTTCTTCCTGAGCCCGGCATCCTTGGAAAGGGCATTCCGGTCTCCCACGATCCCTACAGGAGAAACCCGTCAGCCAAAGCGCTGGTGCTTTCATTTACCTGACATTTACTGGAGTCTTGCGCTCCACTCTCTTCTCATGATTGATTTTTGAACCAGACCAAATGCACTGAGTGTGTGAGGTCTGAGGGGTTGCAGAATCCTTTCCAGAGTGGTAGGGGGGTCAGCAGGACCTTTGCCCAGCCGTGGGAACCTCCCACAAAGCTCTGTCTCCTGCAGGGCTGTCCCAGAGCTGGGGACTTGGTGTGACACAGGAGCGAGCTCTGTCCCTCTGCTGTCATACAGCCAGGAGCATATAGATGACTGCTGTTAGCTGTTGCTCTGCCACTGAAAGCCCTGTGTGCAGTAGCGTAAAAATCAAGATCGGATGGGTTTTGTCCAACTTGAGCGGTGCTTGAAGAGAGGTATTGAACTGCCTTTTCCCTGTATTGAGAATATCTTTCAGCATCAGTTTGGTCAGAGTTTCTTTGCTTGGCAGAGCACTTACTGAGTGCGGATAAAATGTCATTATTGTCATCTTTGACCCTGATGTTAGCCATGAATTTTGCAGCTGTTGCTTTAAAATGCCTTAAAGCTCTTACAAAACATGAGATGGTTGTGTACTTGTGTTTTTTACCCTTTTTAAAATCAGTTCCCAGATTCCTGACCAGTGAGCCCCAGAAAAGGTGTGGAATCTGAACTAGCTTTGTTCCCATATCCCCTGCCCCAGCCACTCTCCCCAGCAGTGTCCTGACTGTCCTCACCCAAACCTCTCGGATCGGGAGTTGGCACCAGTCTGTTATACAGAAAACTTGCTGTGCTGGAGCTTCTTAATCTAGAGGCTAGTGATTTTAGGGGGAAATTTCACATTTCAGCTAGTGGAAAAAATAATTCTTGGACTCTAATGAGGTGTTTTCCATACCTGAACTAAAGTGGGATTTGATCACTGCTGTATTCAGAGGCCAGGCACTGGCACTCGCGTCCTGGGGAGGGAGGTGTGAGCATAATCTTAGCCCTTGTCTTTTTGTAGTAGCTCTGGGTTAAATGTGAACCATCCTTCAGCAGGAAAACCCTGGCTTCGTGCCTTCCTCATCAAGGGGTGAAACGGAGATGAATGAAGGAAGTGTGATTTCAGAAATAAGTCTGGGTAGGTTGGGGGGTTTTGTGTTTGGTGATTTTTTAAATTTTTTTTTAACCAGCCCAATTCCAGCCCTGGCTGGATGCACCGCTCTGGGGAAGTGGGGGTGATTCTGGGGTGCAGCCTGCAGGAGCCCCAGCTGGAGAAGGAGAGCAGGCTGGTTTGGGAACTGGCCATCGGGGCAGGGAGGGTCAGAGCCAGCCCTTTTGCTAATGGTGTTATGCTTAAACTCTTAACTATACGGATTTGCAGGGTTTCCTTATGTTTCCTGTAGATTGAGGTAGGTTTGAAGTTATTAAAATGCGATTGTTTCTTGTTGGAGAACAGGATTTAAGCTGCCTGGCAACAGCTGGTTTATGAAGGGCGTTTATGTGGGAGAAGGTTAAAAGACATAATCGTGATATTTTCAGCAATGCTTAAGTCCCTTTTTGTGTAACAAACCCACTGGAGAATTTTGCAATATATTAACAAACTGAATATATTTCAAGTAATTTATGCTGCCTTTGGGACTTAGAGTGGGTTTAGTTGTGATTTCTCGGTTGTTGGCGAGTTGAGGGTTGTTTTGAAGTTGGGTGGGAACAAATAACAATATTAATTATCTGGGCTTCATCATTAGCCCAGCTTCTCATGGCTGTTCCCTTGTCTGCAGCTTGTTCTTCCTGGGAAACCTGTTCCCTCCTGGGTCCTGCCCCAGTGTCACAGCCCTTGTGGCAGCTCTGGGCTGGGCCCCGCCAGCACTGGTGGCTGCAGTCTCGCTGCTGGTCAACCACAGGGGTTTTATGGTTGGAAGCTGCTGGGCTCCATCTGGCTCCGTCTGCATTTAAAGCAGTACTTGCATTGGGAACATAAATGAAAATTCTCTTCAGACTTTTGCATTAAGACAAAACACGAAGACTGTTTGTAAAGGCCAGCTCGTGCCTACAGATTCTGAATAATTGGCTGGTGAAGCACCAAAGATCTTGAAAACAAACCAGGAGCGGGATTTTTGTCTTAGTTTTTCAGAACTTGTGATTAAATTCCTTGTTCTAGATAAATATTATTCTTCATTTTATGCGTGTGTAGAAATTAAACTCAGATGGAGTCAGAGGGGAACGGAAATGAACACAATCTCTACGTTTAATTCCTTAGAAATGTCTCCGTTGTTAGGACCAAGGGTCAGATGAGAAGAGCTGTACGCTCAGCTTTCTCCGTGCTGTTAGCATGGGAAGGCAGGCAGTGGCAATCGAAGCGGGAACACCCCAGTGGCTGCTCCCACACCTTAGTTGCCATCAGCCCTCGCTCACAACGACCTGGGAATGCGACTCCAGTGGGAGGCGGCCGGGGGAGAAGATGGTGCAGATGGTGCCCAGGTCCCACTCCCCAACCTCAAGCTGTGGCCGAGCTCCCTCCATGTATTTACCTTTTAGAAGTAGAACAAGAACTCGCCTGGTTTCAAAAGGGTATTGAAGCATGAGTTGCTTGGAAATTTGGACATGAAATTCCCAAAATGAAGTGCCTACATACAAATGCAAGATACTTCTAATGTACTAAAATAACATTATGGAGCAAAACTACGTATGGAACGTTGAAGTAAACTTAAAACTCCCTCAGTAAGAAACAACCTCCTGTCTCCCAGGACTGCTGTAACTCCGGTTTTGGGACAGCCTCTTCCTCGGGTCTTCCCGGGCCATTCCCAGTAGCAACCTGAAAAATAAGCCTGCAGGTTAATGATTCATGTGCCTGCCTTATAAATAATGTGATGACCTTTGCTAGTTAGACTGAATCATTCATGAGAGATAAAGAAAAAATAAGTCGGATAGCCGTGTGACCTCACACGTGAAGATCAGACAGGACCATCGTGTTCTCTGAGGCATCGGTTGTGTTGAAGTTCTGTGTCATCTTGATGCCAGTTAACCTTCCCAGTGTAGATGAAAACACTTAAGAGCTTATGGTATTAGAAGGGAATTGTTTGGTTTCGACAAAAGTGCCCACTGTAACTTACTGTATCCTAATTCTCTCCCTGATTCCTTGCATCACTGGACAGTTGTCATATAACCGCTCTGCGTGGCTTCCCCAGAGCAGGAACCTGGTGGGAAGGAGTTCCTCAGTTCCCAGCGAGGGGGGCCCACTGTAATGCCCCCTTTGGTAGTGACAGAGGTAGACACACTAGTTTCTGGTGCGAAGCCTGTCGTGTTCACTGCTGGATTGTCACCGGGGTAATGTTGCCGTCCTGTTAAAGCTGCTGTACCCTGTGTGCCGTTTCTAGATGCGAAAGACTGGAAGAGCAGCTGAATGACCTGACTGAGCTCCACCAGAATGAGATCCTCAATTTAAAGCAGGAGTTGGCCAGCATGGAGGAGAAAATAGCCTACCAGTCTTACGAGCGCGCACGGGACATCCAGGTGGGTGACACAGCCAGGGACACTCCAGCCCTGACTGGAGCCCACCCGCTCTTTCCGCAGCTCATTCACTTTGGAAACGCTTCCCTGGTACATCACCTGGTTTTGATCCTTGCAGCTTTGTCACTAAACTGCATGTGGAGGAGTTCTGAAGGGGCCCTTGTTCCATCTGTGTCCCTCAGTGTCCCTCCAGGTCTCCATCAGGCAGGCTCCTCCCCAGGGGACCCGCCGCTGGCTCCAGAGCAGTGTTCAGTCGGCTGCAGTGAAGGGGGACCTGCAGCCACGTTCTGTGTGGGGTTTCTTGGGCGTCTGAAACTAAGGGGCCCAGACTGGAACGCTTCTTTTACAGCCTCAGTCCCAGTACGTGACCCAAGGGCGTGTTTCTGTGTCACTAATTTTAGAGCAACGATCACGTATGTCTAAGGAAAAATGGCTTTGTGTATCCACTGTCAGGAAACAAGTCTTTCTCTTGGTTTTGCCCAAATAAGGAGGTATTTTTGAAAGAGAAGTTTCTTTCAGAATGTAAAAGACCAAAGCTGTGCAAACAGGCTATGGAGTCGGAGGCCCTTCCACGGAGCAAAAGACCTGGGAGCAACCCCTCAACCTTAGGAAGAAAGGCCTGTTCTAAAAGAGATCTGTCGTCAGGTTTAGGTGCTTGTGCTGGTTTTAGCAGGCGTCTGGCTTTTCATCACTGACGTGGGATATTGATAGTGTGAGCAGAGAGCTGTCGGTTGGAGTCCTGCCTGGGTCTGTCCCCGAGGAGCCTCGGGCGGGTGACGTCCCCGTGGCCGTGGATCAGTGGCGGTCCTGGCCGTGGCTGGGGGCCGAGGCGGTTAATCCCGGGCTCCCGTGGCCCTGGCTGAGGGTCGCCCGCACGTGTCACTGACCTCCCCAGGCATGAGATGTGATGGGTGATGATGGCCTTTAAGCTGAGGTTAAAATAAAGGAGTGCCTGTGGACAGTGGTGCCACTGCCTCTGACAGAGTGAATGGGAGGCTCTCCTTCAGCGGGAGGTGACAAGGTGACAATACTCAGGTCTGGTTCTCCTCTAGTTTGACAGGGCAGGAAGAAGTAAGGTTGAAAACTTAAATTGAAATGGGGATTTCTCAGTAGCTTTTTTTAATCTTCATTTTCTGATTTAGCACTTCTAGTGTAAACTTGCAAATTGGGACAGCCTGTTCCTCAGCGTTTCTGGGGAGAAGGTGAGTGTTTTCTCGCACGAGGCACTAGTGCAGAGCATGGGCTGATGCTGCTGTGGAGCAGTGACAGAGCTGGGCCTGCAGGACAACGCTTTGGGTCCTGTTTGGAAGATCAGCTGGAGGCAGCTGCTTGCACAGCCTGGAGGTGGGCCTGGAGTTGACCTTTAGGTCTGAGAAAAGCAACTCTGAGGGAGGATCAATGGAACTATTGTATCTCCAAGAGCAGAAAGGTCTCATTCCATTAATTTCCTTAAAGCCCCCCTCCTGTTCCCTAGCCCACTGTGGCATGTCACCAGTGTTGCACTGGGCGTTGGATTCATCCAGTTGAAGTTCAGCATGGTGAACAGGTCCAAAAACAATTACCCCCAGGTCAGCGGTGCTTCAGAGATGTTTTGTACAGTGTGGTCTTCTCCTTCCATGTACTTCTGCTTTGCCCCTTCCTAGAGGCAGTTTCATAAAGTCTCGTACTTCTTACTCTTCTCCTGGACATCTCCTTTCTCTGACCCTTGTGGTGCCCCAGCTCCCTGCAGTCTGGAAGAGGAGGTGTTATCAGGACAGTCCCAGCCCTGGTGCTCCTCAGACCATCCCCATAGCTCGTGCAGTCACTGAGCCAGCAGGATGTGGCCCAGCCTTTTTCATTAGTTATTTTTGTTGACTTAGTTTTCTGCCAGGTTAACTAGAGAGT
Organism: Jacana jacana; assembly: GCA_013400555.1. NCBI lineage: Eukaryota > Metazoa > Chordata > Aves > Charadriiformes > Jacanidae > Jacana > Jacana jacana. Next base: position 341,097 of record VZTM01022827.1, read on the forward strand.
TGAATGGGGTCAGACAAGCACAAGCCACTGCAAAGGCTCTGGGAATCCCCCAGAAGAGGAGGAGGAAGAGGAGGAGGGATGCTGGCTGGACACAGCACCTTTGCCTCTCAGTGGTCTCTTGACAGCAGAGCTGAGATGAGTGGCTCACTCTCTCTGGACAGACTGGTGGTCTGGTTGCTGCTGCCAGCACCCTCCTCCCTGTGGGTCCGGCTGCTGGGAGGGTGGGTGGCCAGGTCCCAGGTGAGCCTGTATGGGGACAGGCAGCTGGCCATGCAAGGTGGCAGCGGGAGCCTGTGTGTTACAAAACCTGGCTCATGCCAGCCTGTCATCCCTCTGTCCAGGCTCTCTGGTGCCGACGGGATGAGGCTGTGTGTCACTAATGGCAGTACCTTATTAAGGAGTGGCTCCTTGCCCTCAGCCACGTGGAATGGCTCAGCTTCCTCTGCTCTGGCTGCGGGTGTGATGAGGATGGTGACTCATGTCCCATGGGATCCCCGTGAGGCACCAGGAGGGTGGCCCTGCTCAGGTAAGGGCTGTGGGGCGCTGGCGACCCAGCGGTGTGTTCTCGCCCACAGGAGGCTCTGGAGGCTTGCCAGACCCGCATCTCCAAGATGGAGCTGCAGCAGCAGCAGCAGCAGGTGGTGCAGCTGGAGGGGCTGGAGAATGCCACGGCCAGGAACCTGCTGGGGAAGTTCATCAACATCCTCCTGGCCGTCATGGCTGTCCTCCTTGTCTTCGTCTCCACTGTGGCCAACTGTGTCGTGCCCCTCATGAAGACTCGCAATAGGACGTTCAGCACTTTATTTATAGTGGTTTTCATTGCCTTTTTGTGGAAGCACTGGGACGCCCTCACCGGCTACTTGGAACGGTTCTTGTCCCCCCCCAGATGATGGTGGCAGGACCCGGCTGCGTTGCCCTCCTCCCGGCGCTCTCGGCGAGCAAGCCTGGCAAAGATTAGTCAGCAGCTACTCTGCTGAAGTTTTAAAGTGTCCGAGTGAATTTGTTTACATTTAGAATAACGTTTTTTCTCTGCGAGACGCATTGCAATAGTATTTTTTAGATTTTATTCAAGAACTCTTTTTGGCAAGAATCCTGGATAATTTTTATGTAGCATGGTTCTCTTTGGATGCAAATCTTAAGATTCTTTAAAATGTACAAAAGAAATAAATAAAATACAGAAATTTGAAGCATACCAATGGGCAATTTAAATTGTGGCTTGAACTACTGTACTAAACCTGTCAGGAAGAAGAGAGATGTGGTTAGCTTCAGAGGGGCACGGCCCAGCCTGGGGCACAGCCTCGAGTGATGGTACTGCAGCAAACCTCTTAACACTAAACTTCTACTGTGAAGTCTGCTCACATTCCATGTCCAAACGTATGTGCTCAGAGTGGGTTCTTTCCTTGGCACGAGAAAAGCAGCGACGCGTGGAGATCTCGCCCACCTCAGCATCCGGGGTCACCGTTTGTGCTAACCTGACTTACAGGAACTTTCTGGAAGGCTGGCTAACTTTGCAGAGCATATGAAGTGGAAGCCTCATGCCATACACAGAAACTGCACAGTCGTGCTACAGTATTTTGAAGCAGTCCTGGAAATACTTCTCTTTAAGCAGGAGCCCTTGGTCGCACTTTTAAGGTTTTTTTTATATATGTATATTCACAGATTTAAAAAAAAATCCAAACAGCATACTTGAAGAGTGTAATACTCAAACTCTCAGTGCTTCCTTATTGTTTCTAATAGGATTTTTTATTATAATTATTATTATTATTATTGGGGGTTCTTTTGGAAGGGGTCGGGCGGGTTGTTGCGTTTTTCTTTTTTTTTGTTGTTTTGTTTTTCTTTTTTTTTTTTCTTTTAAATAAAGAAGTGATGTTTTTAAATGAAGAAATGCGTGAATAATTGTGAGCCGTCTTGTCCTGAAACAGTTCTGAGGAGGGCAGAGAGCGGTTTCTAGTGCCAGCCTGTCCAGAGTGCAGCGCTACTCACTCCACTGACCTCTCCTCCTGAGCATGCAGATGCAGCATCATGAGAACCTCTCTCTTCTCCACGTGCTTTTGTCCTGCAGGGCTCTTCTTCTTGTCCTTCTCCAGACGTGAAGGAGGGTAGGTTTATATTCCTCATTTTCATGTCATCTCTCATTCCTGGCCTCAGGATAAGAACCAGGAATTCCTCTTCATCCCTTCCTAGGGAAAAGACAGGTTCTTTTAAGGAAAAAAAATACTCCATGAACTGTCCGCTTAAAAGAACGGTTGTCTCAAAAATATCTCTGACTTAATTTTTGCATAAATACCTAAAAAGTGAAACCAAAGCTTTCCTCCTGTCAGGATCTGGTAAGATCATTGTGTGTCTGTAGAGATCTCTGTGTGCTGTGTCACAGAGAGCTTCCTTCTCGTCAGCCCCGGGGGCAAGCGCTCGGTGTTGGTACCTTCTCAGAGCTCCAAAGGAAATGTCAGCTCCAAACAAAACTCTCAGGTCCTGTCAACAGGCTGTTGCTGGGACCTGTTGGTGCTGGCATCGGCCTTCGCTCTGTGCTGGGTTTTAATTGGTGTCCCTTTCGCTTGGAACAAAGCCAAGATTCAACTTCCCTCTCCACGAAATCCAAAACAGCTCCAGGATTCTCTTTCAAAACCATTTATGGTGTTCAGTTAGATCTTACTGTTTTCCTTCTTTCCAGGCTTACGTTCCCTCTAGGAACCAAATGTTGCCCAAGTGACCCGAACCAGTCGAAATCGCATGTATCCATGTATGGAACAACATATGTACAGGTATATACACACACACAGCCCTGGGACTTTGCTGTGATGCAAATTCAGGGTTCTGAGAAATTCTCTCAAACGAGATTACCAGCCCTGAAGGTCCTCTGATTTCCAGAGGAGGCAAGCCCCCCCCGCCATCCACACATTCTTTTTCCTTGGAAGATTTGGCTTATGTTTCCCGTGGCCCCAGGAATCTCAGGTACCCCCTCCCCGGGGATCCCCATGTGCCCCTCTCTGCCACCAGTCTGCTCCTGTCCTACTTAAAACACAAATTGCCAATTGCAACTGACTGAAGCCAAAAATAATCACGCTTTCACCGGAGCTGCAGACGGCAGAGGCTGCATAAACATTCCCTCCCTCCCCGAGCTTCTAGCGCCAGCCAAACCCCGCTCTGCTTGTCGCCCTTCTCTGGCGCACATATGTGGCAGAGGGAACCACTTCTTCCCACTGACAGAGACGGAGGTGTGAACCACAGCAAGAGCTGATTGGGCATGTCACTGAAAAGCTTTGTTGCCTTTGTTTCTGAAACCTGGCCTTTGCACCCCTGTTTTTCTCGGTTTTGATCCCACCAGAGTTGCTCACGGTGGGTGTTTATGTGGTCAAGGCAGGAAGGAGTTGGAAGCCAGTGGATCTGGACCCTGGGTGCCGCTCATGTCTGTCCCTCCTTTACATCTGAATTTCATCTAGTGGCTCAGCTCTGAGTTGTCTTCAGTAAATAATTGCTAATTTGCCAGAAGACACAGGCTTAATAGAAACTTATCACCTCAAAACTGTTTGGTGAAGGCCATGTACATATGGTTCTGGACAACGTCTGTCTGTCTGTCTCTTTCTCTCTTGACAGTTCCTTCCATTCCAGAGAGCTGTCTGCAGTAATGCCATATATGATGCTGCATCCACTTCTTCTATCCTAACAACTGCCATGTGCTTTGCCTTTTGCATTAGCAGAGCGTTTGGGGGCTTTCCCCCCCTCTTCAGTTGGAAGGTCTGTGATGATTTCTGATAGCATAACGATGATTATATTGTTGGAAATGTGATTCTAGCTTTAAAGCTCCCTTTCCTTGTAAGTGGTTGTGTTTGCTTCCTTGGTGAGGCGTTTCTGGATGACACGTAGAAGACAGTTTCTGCCATGGATGTGGGTGTGCGTGTGAGTACCTTTATTATTACCCGGTTATTCTTACCCACGGATGTACTCTTTATAGTGACCATCTCTGAGTTGCAGAATGTTTCCCAAAACATGTCATAAGCAGAGCTGAAACGATTCTGAAATGGCTTAGATGTGTTCAGCACGTATCGACTGGGCATATGAACAGGGAAGAATATAAATGGACTGCGGTAGTTCCAAAAGCAGCAGCTTGTCGTGGCTATTCTGTAGTTCAAATGAAGTTCATGTTTCCCCATTTGCTTTCACAATGTAAAGAAAGAAAATCGATGCAAAAAAAACACCACCCTGCTGTTTTATAAAGTTCTCTTTTCCCTCAGCCTTGTTAGTTCAGTTTAATGACACTGAGCATGCTCACAGCAGTTATTCCCTTGGTTTATTCCAGCCCCGTGAATTCTTAGGGTCTGATCAGATGAAACGTTGAGTTCTCTTACATGTTGCACTGGGACAGAAAAGCACTGTCTTTCAGCTTTGAAAATATGCATTTGGGTTTTTTTAATTAAAAAAAAAGCAGCATTATAACAAAAGAAGCCGAGCTACAAAAGGGTTCAAGATTGGGTAGTTCTGCCAGTTTTTTAAGTGAATTCTGAACGTGGCTGAAGAGTTGAAAACCCTGTGTGTCTGTGTCGTGTATGCCAGGTGGTCTAGTCGTAGGCAATTGACTTAGCTGTAAGTGTGTTTTAAAAGTGTAAGAAAATAAACAGAAAAACTCACTTGCACGGGTTGAAGAGTACAGAAATGACACTTGTGAACGTAACACTGTAGTTTATAGATCTTAAGCTGCTAATTGTTGAGAGAGATTTACATTTGTCTTGTCTGATTGTCGCAGATTTATCTGTGACGCTTTTACTGTATATAAAAAACTTTAAATAAAGACCTCAGCTATTAATACTGGCCTAATTGGGATGTTTCCAAAGGGACAGGGGAG
>VZTM01022827.1:349579-368631 GCA_013400555.1 Jacana jacana
AGCAAGCCCCCGGCCCGGCCCTGGGGACACCGGTCGGCGGCCGCTGTCAGCCCCCGGAGACGCGGCCGTGTCCCCCGCCGCCGCCCCGCTTTCCGCGGGAAGGGCTGCGCACGCACTGCGGACGGAGGGGGAGCCCCCCGAGGTGCTTCCTGCCCTGCCGGGTAAAGGTGACCCCGAGCATGAGGGCTGGGGACCGGAATCTGCCGTGGGAGCAAGGGGAGGTGGGCCTGGCTGGGGTCCCCAGAGCCCAGGCAGGCGCTGGCCATCACCGAGCGGAGCAGGGCAGAGCTGGGAGCCTCTGGGCAGCCCTGCCAAGGGCTCGGTGGGGGCAGAGACCCCCGGGGCTGGTCTGTCTGGCTGTGCCTGCCCCCTGAGCTCCCTCCTGGCACCCCACCGTCCTGCCGGGCTGCATCTGTCTGACCACAACGGGAGGATGCCCGGTGGGCATGGAGATGGCCACCAGGAGCAGCCCTGGCACTGCCCAGCCCAGCTGGCCCCATCTGTGGGCAGAACCAGTGTGGTCCCCGACACAGTCGTCTTGGCTGGTCTGTCACTTGCTGTTCCCCCCGGAGCAGCACTTGGGGAGTGTGTGATTACTTGGAGACTGTGACCACTCAGTGACACAGACACCTCGCTGTTCCCGTGGCCTCCGGAGGGTCCCTACCCTACAAACACCCCAGCATCCCCACTCCGTCGCTGGGCCACAGCCAACAACTGCAGCAGCACATCAGAGACCCTGAGCTGCCCCCGCTGAGCTGCCCCCTCTCCCCATGGCTGGGTATCACTGCAGAGGTGATGCAGTGGTTATAATGGCTTGAACCCACTCCTGCCTCCTCGTTGGCCCAGATGAGGAACAGCCTCTCCCTGCTCAGCCTGGGCTGTCCTGCTCGATCCTGCACTTGCCCACGCAGCATCCCAGCCTGTGCCCGGCTCTGGCGGCTGCGCAGGAGGGGACTGTGTAGCCATGGGCTGTGGCTCCTCAACACACCATTGCCTGGTCCTGGAGGGAGCTATTCCCAGAGGTAATTGTTTATGGCACACATTGATGACTCTCAAACCAGCTTTCACATCAGGCTGAATGCTCTGCTGCTGTTGTGCTAAGAGTGGCTGGGTCTGTGATTACAGTGAAAATTGGATATTTGTCTCGTCTGGTGCTTTTCCCTCCTCAAAGTGGGGCTGGACTCCACAAAGCTTTGCTGGTGTGCTCCTCCCTGCTTCCTTCACCCTCACTAGCATGGGCTCACAGCTCTGGCCCTCACCGCTGCCCCCCATGTTCCTGTCTGTGGTGTGGGGTGCATTTTCTGGCCCTCCAGGTTTGATGCCTCCACTGGCTCCTGGACAAGATGTTGTCCTGTTTGCTGACCGGCCCAGCAACAGAGGGGAACCATGCTGACCAGGGTTCCCCAAGAGCTACTTCAGCCCTGCGCTAGTGGGGCTGTGTACAGCAACAGAGGTCACACACAAAGGCACCTTTTCTCTGGTGCAGGGCAGACGCCTGCTAATGAAAGAAGAGGAAAAAATATCACATGAGATTTGGAGGTTCTCAGGGGACAGAACAGAGACCACAGGAACAATGGCCACATTGATTAACTCCCAGTTTCCTGACAACAGCCGGGAAAGGAGGGACCTCCACAGTGGCAGCGCTGCAGAGCAGCAGGGACGGGAAGGTGGCAGCCGGGCCAGCTCTGCAGGGAGGTGGCTCATGGGGCAGGCAGGCACATGGCAGAGCTGGCAGGGATGAACTGCCCATTCCCTTGGGGCCAGATGAGCCTGCAGAGGTTCAGCCTGGAGACACTCTCTCCTATCAGCAAAATGCCCTTTGTCTCCCTGCCATGCCCCCTCCCAAGCGCTGCTTACAGCTGGCACCTTTGCCAAGTGCTAATAGTGTGGTTAATTACTGCGGGCAGGGTGTGGACACAGCCAGCATTGGGAGGGCACAGTGTGCAAAGCAAGGGCTGCCCACGGTGTGGCAACAGGGCTGGTAAAAGAAGGGCACTGACTGGGAAGTGTCCTTTAACTGGGCTGCTAAAAATCCTTGCCCCTCACCGCACCAGCGAAAGGAAATCCAAGGCTCAGCTGCCCCAGGCGCTCTCTGGTTTTGCTCTGGCACACAGACGGTCGCAGGAGCTGCTGTGGAGCCCTGCAAAACCATTCACCAAGTTGGCTGGGGTGTCCTGCCTGACCCCAAACAGCTCAGGTCCTTCTGTGGAGCCGTGTGGGGACAGCCCAGCTCTACCGCAGAGGGCCTGTGAGCACATGCTCCAGCCTGGGCTGAGCTGCAGTGCCTCTGGGGACAAAGGCTTGTGACAGGGCTGGGTGCTGGTGCAGGTGGCTCTTGCCAAGTGCTGCAGGGGTGAAGCTGTTCCTGCCATGGGCGCTCACGGGGAGGCCAGGAGCCAGCTGCTGGAGCCTGCTGATATGGGGCGGGGGGGGCTCTGCTTTTCTGCTGCGCTGGCTGATAAGCAGAAGCTATGTGAAGAGGAGAGGGAATGATGGACTCCCCCAGCCTCTGATACGGAAACACAAGCAAGGCAGGGTTTGTAGGTCAAGATAATAGCTCTTGCTATGCTAACCTAAACATGTTATACACACAGCTGTAGCAGCGAGCAGCGGTGATAATGGCAGCAAAGTAGATAGATTGCTACTATCTGGGTTACAAAAGAGCTTTTATTTAATTATGCTCAATTCGCTTCCTCTGCCTCTGGATTCCTCCACTGCTGGCGTGGGGCTTGCTGGTGCTGGCGCCTGGAGGCAGCAGCAGGCAGTGAGGCAGAGGGGTGCCCGCACCCCCGGGACCTGCCCTGATGCTGCTCAGGGTGGTGGGAGCAGCCTCACGTGGACATGGAGCCCAGGCTCGGTGCAGTGGTGCTGTAGCTTCCCAAGGGACTGCGTGTGGGTGAAGCCCACACCCCTCCGGCTGGCTTGGCTCGAGCCCCGCGCCGATTCTGTTGCGGCTGCGGCACCTGGCAGAGCTGGCACGCACTCCGCCGCCTGCTATTTTTAAGACTTCCCTTTGAGGGGCAGCTGCCGTCCCCGCCGATCTCGTCAGGGTGATGGTGAGGCTCAGCTGGTGGGAGAATGCTGCCCCCCCCCCTTGCTGGGAGAGAAGAATCCAGAAGAGTCCAGGGACAGCCAAGGCCAGCCAGGGCTGTGAAGGCCGTCCCAGCTGCACCGCCCACACCACAAGGCTTCATGCGGGAGTTTCCTTTTGCTGAGGCGTCTCAGCGCAACCAGACCAGGGGAGGTCTGTCCAGGGTGCCCCCATGTAGCCAGGGAGCCAGCAGCAGCTCCGCTGAGGTGCTACATTGGCCACCAGCAGCTCACAGACCCAGTGGGAGAGGGGGGACACAGTGCTGGTCGCCCTGAGTGCCTCCCCCAGTGACACCAGCTGGGGCCACATCCAGGCTCAAGATGCGGACCAAGGACCAGCCCGGGTGGCCCCAGGCTCACTGCCTGCCCCAGCAGTGGCAGCACTCGAGGCCCCACTGGACAAGCCTCAGTTTTGATCCCGGAGGCTGGAGGTCTGGTGCTGCTGCCAGGGGTCTTACCCCGTGGGCGTGGGCTTTGGGCAGGGAGCGGGGGCAGAGGAGAGCAGGAACTAACTGTTTTTTCTTGCCACACTTCCCGTTTCCGCTGCCTGTGGCCATCCCTGCAGTCCAAAGCCAAATCACAGCTTTTAAAGGTGCTGGTTTTGCTTCTCTGTTAGCACGCTTCAGCTCTGACTCACTTCCTTTCCCACCACCGTTTGTCCTTGGAAAATGCCAAAGGAGGTCCCTCTGCGAGCTCCCATCCAGGCAGCCAGCGAGCAGCTGCTGGCACGCCTGGGTCTGTTCCCTCTGGTGATCCCCCAGGTCACAGACACACGGGCTCAGGTTTGGGATATACCTGTGCTCCCCTAAGCCTTGCTCCCCACCCACGGGCTTCTGAGGAGGAGCAAAGCAACACTAATCAGTGCTTGTTTGTTCCCTTCTATTGCTGGCTTTCAGCTTCTGGGCTCTTGCCCAGGATGTTTGGTTTTTTTGTCTGGAGCATCTGGAAACCCTGAGAATTTTGGACAGTACAGGTAGTTGTCACAGAATACAGGCAAGCCATCCCTGTGCGTTCAGAGAGGGAGGGCTGAAATTTTTCACCAAGAAAGCTTCTAACAGACACTTGAAGTTCTGGCTAAGGATGCATTAACCTTGAGGGACTCCTGCCAAGGAGCCTGGCAGAGCAGCCCTCCTCCAGCCAGGCAACAGGGAGGTGGAATTATATCCTCGAGGTCACCGATGGCATGGGTGGCAAGTCTGGGGCTGCTGTTGGGAAGCTGGGCTGCTTCTGCGTGAGGGTGAACAGGAGGTGCCAAAGGCCAAGCAGTATGCCTGCTGCCAGGAGCTCCTCCTTCTTAGTGGCACAAGCTGCCCCGGTGTTGGTGCTGGGAGCCTCCTGCTATGTCCCTCCAGAGTGGTGACAGGCAGGGACTGCACTCCCTCAAGGGGCCACACCAGTCTCAGGCCACTGCCTAAAGTCTCCTGGGGAGGTGGGAGAGGTTTTGAAGCAACTGGCAGCCCACTGCCCATCCCCTCCACCCTGCGAGCTGCAGGCAGGGGCAGAGCCCAGATTTTGTCATGCTCAGAAAAAAAATCACATGAAGCCTGGTTGCTTTTCCACCTTGATTTACTATCAGCTTTGACAAGCCCTGTCTCTTGACTTCTCCGATACTGCCAGCCATGTCTAATGCTGTTGATTTGATAATATATCTAATCTGGCTTGCTTAAAAACGCCCGGTATCTCAGAGCTGCTGTTCTACTTGAACCATCCTCTTTCCTTGCCTTTTCTCTATCTTTCCCAGCTGGGGCCAATCTGTCCGGGAAATAGTCCAATTTGCTTCCATCTGATGGGAGCGGATCCCAGCTCCATTCCCTTCATCTACTCCGGAGTCAAAATCAGCCTAGGTCATTATTTTGAAATCCTTCATTTTCCTCTTCTGCATTTTTGCTGCTGCTTTTCTCCCTCAGCAGAGGCAGTGGTGAAAATACCTCTAAACACCTTTCCTTCAGGGGTTTCAGAGAGCAACCACTACCCACTTGGCACAACAGAGATGTTTGGGGTCTGGACAAGACATTCCCCAATTTTTAGACCCTCCCGTGGTCTGAGGAGGAGCACCAGTGTCCTTTGTTAGATACAACTCAAACTAGTGGGTCTGGGCCAGGACTAAATCTCTCAAATCTCTCTGCAGTCACCCCCTGAGGGCTCAGGTTTTCCTTGTGTTGAAATGGAATTTCCCGTGTTCCAGTTTGTTCCTGTGTCCCCTTTTCCTGTCACTGGGCACCACTGAGAAGAGTCTGGCCCCGTCCCCTTGCCACCCACCCTTTAGATGCTGCTCAGCATTGATGAGATCCCCACTCAGTCTCCTCTTCTCCAGGCTGAGTAGACCCAGGTGTTCCAGCCTTTCCTCATCAGAGAGATGCTCCAGTCCCCTCATCATCTTTGTAGTCTCTGCTGTACCCTCTCCAGCAGTTTCCCGTCCTTCTTGAACCAGGGAGCCCAGAACTGGACACAGTACTCCAGGTGGGGCCTCAGCAGGGCAGAGTAGAGAAGGACGATGCCTCTCAACCTGTGGCCATGGTCTGTTTAATAGACCCAAGGAGATAATTTGCCTTCTTGACCATAGGGGCACATTGCTGGCTCATGGGCAACTTGTCCACCAAGACTCACAGGTGTCTCTGCAGAGCTGCCCTCCAGCAGATCAGCCCCCCCACCCTCTCCATCAGTGCTTGCTGGATGGGTCAAGGAAGGGCCTGTCCAATCTTGCTGTCCTGCTGGGTGCAGATGTGGTGCCATCACAGACAGCCTTAATGGCCCTGAACAGTCCCACCTGTAGCCTCTGCCCCTGCCCTGGCCAGGGCCCAGGAGCTCATTTAAGCCCAGGGCCAGGCCCTCAGGGCTGGCCAGGATTATGCTGTAGGTGCTGCCCTCCAGCTCTGTCTTTGGCCTGGCCTGGCCTTGCTGGTGGGCTGTAGATACCTCATCTCCTGCACAGGGCCACTGATGGCACGTTACAGCTTGTTTTTAGCCCTGTGTCCTGGATGGGCTTTAGGCTCATGCTGTAGTCCTGTTGTCTTCTCATGATGTGACCCCCTGGATGGACCCTAGGCGTGGTGCATTGCTTGTCTTGCCTGGAGCTGTCAATGAAGTCTGTCACCAGACCCTGCTGGCTGTGGTCAGGCCTGCAGGGCTATGCCCTGTCAGCGTAGGCTCTGCTGTGCCAACGCCACCCTCTCTGCTCCCCGGTGCTTAGTGTGGGAAGATGGCAGCATGGAGCCTGCGGGCAGGCTGTAGAGGAGCTGAGCTGCTGGGAGCCGCAGGTGAGTGCTGTGTGAACACACTGCCGGGACACCCCTCTCTCGCTGGGGGCTCTTCCAGCGCTACCACTACAGTTGTGCTGGCCGCCTGTGTCTGCCATACCGGGGAACTGAAACTGGTGAAGTCTCTGAGCAAGTGACTCAGGGTTTCCAGAGCATTGCTGGCACCATGAAGTGGCACAGGAGGCCCTGCTGACTCAGCTCAGGGTGGCCCTTCTCTACCTCCCTGCCGCCACAGCTGTGCCCCTGAAAACCTCTACAACCCTCAACTGGGGAAGGAGGCTTCCAGACCCCCATCTGGGCACAGGAGGGGGGNNNNCGCGCGCTGCGGGGGGGGGGGGGGGGGGGGGGGGGGGGGGGGCAGGCTGACCCCTACATCGGGGCAATGCAGTCAGAGTGGCCTTGCGGGTTGTGTAGGTGAGAACCTTCCCCTTGAGTGCCAGGGTCTCTGTGCTCCGACTGCAGTGCAGCCCGCCAGGGCCAGGCTGGCACACCTGAAATGGTCACCAAACCTTTTCTGACTTGATGGTGGTGAAAAGAGGATCGCCGCTCAATTGTCTAGCTTATGGATCCACCAAGTTAATGAACAGTGATTGATAAGCCACTGCCAGAACGAACCATGCTGTGGGTTTATCTGTATAATCCCTGTCTGTGTGTTTAAAGACTGATAGGAGAGCCAAAAAAAAAAAAAAATCCAGACAAAAAGATAAGGCTGAAGATGCATGGTGATGTCCTGGAAATTTAATTTAGCAGGGAAAATATCCCTTTTAAAGCTGCATTATTAACTGCTGTCAAGTGACAGCCATTTGGCCTTCACGTGCTGTAGCTGAATTCAGCCAAGTTGTGTCAGACCTCTCTAGAAAGCATGGTGTATGCCACCACCCAGGCTTCTTCCCTGGCTCTGGAGGTGCATAAAATCTGCATGATCGCTTTGTGATGGGGCTTGTCAACAGAGACTGCAGCTGGGTTATGAATCACTTTAATTTGTCATGTGAGCTGATTTCACACCAATATCTCTGGAGGGAAAATGCTGGAAAGTTGGGGGAGGGAGGAGTGGGGATGTCAGATGCAGCCTCCCCACCCTGGTTCTTGATGGAAATGTTTTTCCCTCTCCACTAGTTAATGACTAGTCCTAATTTAATAGAATGGAGTGAAGTGGCCAACATAAAATGTATGTGTTTTGTTTTCACGGCTGAGTCTAACATGGCCACAAGTCATAGTCTGACATGATTGGGGGTGTTATCAGTCACACAATCTGACGTTTTTGCCAAAAGGTCTCTTTTGTCTCTTCTGAGTGTGGAAAAAAAGGGATGCTATTTCTTGTGTTCTGTAAAGAAAAATGTGGGTTTCAGAGTCTTAAGGAGCCGTTAGATGAAGGAAACCAAAAAAAAAGAAAAGAAAAGAAAAGCAAAGCCAACACCTCTTCCTTCCCATAATCATACAAATACTGGACCTCTAGGGACACTTAAAGGAAAACATTTTAGGAAGCACCTGAAAAACTGCCGTGGAAACTTCCCAGCCCAGCTAACATATTGTCTCCTGCATCCTTTACTGGGGTAATATTGAGAAAAAATCAAAGCATGAGGTCATAATTTGATTTTTTTTTCTTTATTTTACATTTATTTATTCAGCTGCCATTAATAACAATAAAAATGAAATTACCCACCCCTCACTCTGAGTTCCCTTGATGCTTAGTTAAAGCACACAATTATGCAAAACAGGCAGACTCCCACTGCATGTTATCCCAAGCAGCAAAAGCATAAACCAAACATAAGCCCCTCTACAGAGACAAATTACTCACCCATCAAGAGAATTATTCACTGTGGACAAGTACACTTTTACAAGGTTGATTTTTAAGTGTGCAGATGAATGTTACAGCTGGTAAGAATTCATTAGTCAATGAATCTGCAGCAAAGGAAATGATAAGGAGGAGACACAGATTTGTTTTTCCTAAGTGGAAAGGGTCTTACACTGTGCTGCTTGAAAATGAAATGCCCTTTTCTCTTCCTTTCTTAAACTGGGAAGGTGTTTGATTGTGTGTTCAACTTTAAGCTTAAAATTACCTGTCCTGAAATTAAAAGAATTGCTTGTTTTCTGCCGTAAAGTTGCATCTTGCAAAGGTGACTGTTCTCTATGAGAGAGGCGATGAAGGTGTAACACAAGTGTATTTTTCTAACAGTCTCCATCAACACACCACCATTGCTCTCCTGGAGTGTATGGAGCCAAGGAGCTGTAAGGCCACCTTGCAATCTGTCTGGCTCGTGGCTCTCTTGGCGTTTACCCACATCAGGGCTGATGAACGTGCTGCAGAAAACCATCCCCTCCTGGTTCCTGCGCAGCCGGCCCAGCCCTTCAGCTCTTCCCAGCAATTGCTGATCTGGCCTTGCAGCAATCAGCTCCACAGCAGCCTTACCGCAATCCTGGTAAACAACATATGTGAGGACGAGCTGGGGAAGCTGCTGTACAGGCATTTGCTGTTCTCCAATCCTGGCTCCGGTGTCGCCCAGGGACTGCTGTTACAGCACGCAGAGCCCACCTGCTGGCAGCACCGACTGAAATTCGGTGTGTGTGGTGACTGCAGGGCATGGCTGAGACCCTCGGGATGGGGACAATCAAGTGCTGCAGCAGCAGAGCTCACCTGGACATCTGGCTAGGTTCCTCAGGCTGCCTGTTTCGTGGCCAGCAGAGATCAACTTCAACAGTTACTTGATATTTCCTAAATCCTTTTGTTCTTTGGTTCCTTCTTCTGATGCTTCCCTCCCCCCAGCCTCTGCAGTCTGTGTCCAGGGAGGATATGCACATGAAAGGAGGGAAGAACCAGCCCCTTAGGGAGGAAGCAGACTTTGGCTTTTTGGTTGGGTTGGCTTTTTGGGTTTTTCTTTGTTTTTTTTTCTGATTCTGGAACAAAAAGCTCCAGCAGGAGCTGTTGTGATTAGGTCTTATTGTAAAACAGATGCAAAGTTTCATGCAACAAGTGAAGTGGCAAAGGGAAACAGATATTTTCACATGCTGTCTTTCTCCATAGGATCAGAGCTATTAGATCTGAAGATGACTAGGATCTCAGCAAAATAACAAAAGAGTTTCTTAATGATCATCTGGGAGCTAGAGCGCAATGTTCATTTGAAACATAGGCCACAAACAAGCTCTTCCCATTTTTTACTCCTCACTACTTTCAGTCTTACAAAGAATGAAAGAGAACCAGGTTTGGTAATAGTGCCTGTTCTGGAGGCAAGAGATACATTTACATTCAAAACCTTGCATGAATGTCCAGCTGCAAGAGTTTCCAAGCAAGGCAAAAGCTAGCGAGCGAGAGCAGTTGGACAATTACACTCATTTGTCTGCCTTGTTTTCATTGAAATAATTCAGGCAAGGCCAACTGTGTTACTTGGAGTCTCTAAGGTATAATTTAGGCATGAGATGTTTACAATCAACTCTCATTTGCATCAACCAGGAGGAAAACATGGGATCTGTTGGATATTTCAACTGGCGGGTTAATTACGAGTTTACCCACTAATATTTATTCAACCTTTTGGATGTGAACAGCCGCTGGGCCACATCCTGCCTTTCTTGCTACTGTGCTGGCTGTGTTGGGTTCCACACAGGTGAGAGCAGCCCAGGACAGGGCCCCGCCAGGGCGGTTGTGGTTTTGCAAAGTGGTGCCGGAGACGCGTGAGTGGCTGAAAGCCCCAGAAATGTTAGATCTGCGGGGAGCAACAGTGCCCTTCCTTTTCACAGTCAGTCCCATGAATGAGCTTAAACAAAGGTGCTGTTTACTATGGGCCACGCTCTCTCTGATTGTTGAACTGCTTGGCAAATCGCTTGATAAAAATCAACGGGACTGTTTGGGAGATAGGGGATCTCTCCGGAACATCTCTGTGTGCGCAGGCAGCGCCGGGACTGGCTCCCAGACTCTCTTGTGAGCGCTGCACAGAGAAGCCTGAACACTGCTAAGCAAGCCTAGAGTGAGCAAGGCAACTGATTGACAGTTTTGATTGAAACCAGAAGTAAGCTTTGCTGTGTTGTTTTTTTTTTTTTTTAAACCCAGGCTTAAATAGACATCACTTAGAAGGGGAACATTGATCGAAAGATAAACCCAGTGCACGGAGAGGACCCTGAAGGTGAAAAGTGCCATTAAGTAGGTTAAAGGAGCCTGCCCTCCTATGACAAGCTGTTCTCTGTGTGAAAGGACAGAGAGCACTGAGAGGGAGATAAGAAGATTAGGAGGTCAGATTCCAGGTTACAGAAACTGGTGGCTTGCTCCAGCTTGGGCACCTCTGTGTGGTTTGCAGGCAAGAGCCTAATGAGTGCCAGCTGTGATGGTTTTGGTGCTACTCACACCCTCCTCTGGGAAACGACCCAAACCTGTCAACTAATTCCCACATGCCAGCAGCTCTCTGGGTGGGTATTTAGCTGCCTGGGCTGAAGGAACTTGCCAGCAGGGAGGAGAAAGGCCTCATATTTCATGACATGTCCTAAAGTCACCTAGTGAAATGTGTGTTTTCCCACTGTGACCCCTGACAGACCCCTGGTCGCCTCCCCCGGCCAGTGGGGACAGCGGAGGCGCTGGCCCAGGAGGAGTGGAATAACTGGGTCCTGCCCCCAGTAGGTGTTTTGCTGCTGATCTCAGGAGCTGAAAGTCAACGGAAGGGGAATCCCAGGCTCAGGTCTGGGAAGACACGAAAGCTGACAGCACATAAATCTGACCCATTGGAGTGACCTGGGTTTGTCTCTGTGCAGCCTCCAGCGATCAAATCCTCCTGACACACACCTGGTCTTGAGAGGCAGAGGCTGTCACCTTCAGTGCAGAGCCAGCGCCTGCCAGCTCGTTAATCCTCATTATTATTAAAGCTCATTAAGCAGAGGTTTGCTGCTGTTTCCTGAGTCTTTGCAGGGCTACGCAGATACTGAATTCAATGAAGATGTTGCTTTGCACTGTGTGAGGAACTACAGTGCTCAAATTGTGCTGGGGTAAGACGGCAGTGTGTTTGTGTGATTCCTTCCACCCGTGTGGAAGAGGCTGAGAAAAGGGGGCTCCCCGTGACATCCATGACCCCTGGGATACACAGCACCCCTGGGTACAGTGCAACCAGTGGATGTGAAAATAGTCTTACATAGAAAGATGAAACAGCTGACGTTCAAGGGATAAAAATCCTCCAGTCTTCAAATGTATGGTGCTTTGAAAAAGTGGTTGTTGAAAGTTCACTTTAACCATTTAGGCTGTTTTATCACCTTTTCTTTTCCACTTTCCTCAGCCCTATCAGCAGGTTGCTCCATCTGTCTGGTTACCACTTCGGCTCAGTTTCATGGTTACATATCCTGGTAGGAAAACACTTGGAGTGTTTGTTCCACTGGGTTATCCAGACAGCCCAAAGAAAAAGCTGTCACTTGGATTCACGTGAATGCTTCCATGAGTACGCAGTGCTGTAACATTGCATATTTTACATCACTGATGTTCTGGTGAGGTCAGACAGGAATACGTATATATGCACAGAAGCCTGCAGATGGTATCTGGAGAGCATCTTTCCAGGCTAAACTAAAGCCACCTGATAGCTCTCCTTTTCTGCTACAAAATCCAAAATGCTACAACTAATCCAGAGTAGGACCTGCTGGCATTTAAATGTGCATGTGTGCACGTGGCTTCTTTTTTTCATACATATACGTGTGTGTGACTTAACTTTTGGCTTATCTCTAAGATTAATGAATGTGTTGACTGCACATGAGAAATGTGTAAACCTTTAAGACTGGTGGTGTCACCAGGGAAATGTCAAGAATGAGATCACACTGTTTACAATATGCCCAAAAATACACAACAGACGACACCCCCCGAGTGACATTCTAATGAGGGACAGCTATTGGAGGCAATGTAAAACACATGCTGCTGGATGCCTCAGGTCAAAGATTTATCTCCCATTGTAGGTAGCAGGCTGTTGCCAGGCACAGGTATGAAAACATTTCAAGTTTTCCAGTAAAAAGCAGCGGGCACAGGCATTTGTAAGTAATGCCTGCTGGTGCGTTACAGGAAGAGGCTGACTCTGCACCTCAAACACTGGGACATGGCACGAGAGCTGCAGGACCTGCTCCCCCTTTGTGGGGTGCAGCGAGGGCAGGGGGGGTGTCTTCCCTTGCCTTTATTGGAAGTGGCAGGGGCATGCTGCAGGCAGGGCTGGGGTTCAGGGTGTGGGGCTCGCTGCAGGTGGGTCACTAGCAGGGACCTCCAGGCTGGATGTCTGGTGTGGACAGTGCAGGGGTGAAGATACTAGAGCATGGGACCGATGGGCCAGGGCTGGGTAAACTCCAGGAGGGTCCCTGGTGGGGTCAGGGTTAGAGGTGCTGGTCCCCAGCTTGGTTTGCTGGCGGTTTGAATACCTGCTCGGGCAGCTTTTGGAGATGGTGCTGTCCAGGGCTGTCTGGAGAAGGCCTGGGACTGGCTGGGGTTAACACCAGCGGAGGCTCAGGCAAGTGGAGGCTGAGAGTCAGCACCACATCAGAAGCTCTGGGACAGCCTGTGGGCCTGCGCTTGGCAAGGCTGACATGCCTGGCTGAGGGTCACAGCAATACGTGATGTGAAGCCAGGGCTGACCATGGCAGAAGCCCATGAATTCAGAGGAGCCCTGGGTCCGGCAGCATCTGCGGAGCTGGTTCAGGGCAGGTTGTAACTGGAATTGGGATGGAGCCTGTTGTAGGGGACCAAGGATGCGGGATGGAGCTTGAGGTACCACTGGGGACATACAGAGGCTTGCCAGCCACAGGCCCTGCCGAGCTGAGGGCATGTCTGAAGCCGGCCTGGGTCTGCTCTGCTCAGCCAGAGGAGACCAGGGGTGCTCACAGCTGGACTTGCCAAGTACAGGGTTGGCTCAGTGCCACGCCTTATGTCTCTTAAAGCAATATGAGATTTAGGTTTGTGTTAAGATACGCAAAGCAAACAATAATTTTATGATTAACCACACTTAACCCTTTCACTTCAAAGCACATAATGAGCCCTGACACTGAAGCCTCAACGAGCCCAGTGAACATGGAAGAGAATAACACTGAGGCCACTGAGGTAAGTCAAATGGCTTGGAATTAACAAGGGTACTGTGGGCTGTAATAATATATTTACAGCCTGGTGATTATACTGTGGGAAGGAAGGGAAGGGGATTAAATCCCTGTTTAGTTTAAACTGCATTTTAGTGCAGCCAGTTCTTCAGTAGTACACAGTTAAAAATGTAGTCTGTCAAATGCTGCTGACATATTTTGGCAATAGATATTTCCTCTAATTGAAAGCAATTGTTGTGTTGTAAGCTCTCCCCCTTTCCCATTTGTTTTGGTTGACGGGTAGCGGTGGCCTGTCTGCCTAAGCACGTATCGAGCAACTGCTCACTGGAAAGTTAGCATATTGCAAGGAGCGCGGCACGATCCTGCCTGACTTCATAAGGAAAAACTTCCTCCGGGCTTTGGCGCAGGATGTTTGAACAAAGCTGGTAGGATCGGTCTCGCTGGTTGTTATTGCAGGGCTTTGCCGTTTGGGTCAGCTCAGGCCTTCATGTGCGACTCCTGGGGTAAAAACCAGGCTCGCTTCCAAGGCAGCCATGCTTTGTTTTGAACAATCAGCATGGCCCCCGCCGTGAATCCCACGAGGGGATGTTCTGCTTTATGTTGCCTTCGCTTCCTCTGCTCAGAGCCAAGTGCTGCATCCCACACTGCTGGGAGGCCGGTGAGGCGTGGGGCCTGTGCGCACGGCATGGCGCGGGGGGACACGGCCAGCCCACCGCCACAGACCCCAGCAGGAGCTGTGATGCGGCGGTGGGCAGGGCCCTGCAGCCCTGAGGGGCTTGACAAGCCCCTGCTTGGTCAGCCCAGGCAAAACGGAGCTAAACCCACCTCTGCCCGCAGTGACCATGCCAGTGCTGCCGCTTCCCCGTGGGACTGTGCACCCCCTGTCCCATGCCCGCAGTCTGGCACCCCTGCACCCGCACTCTGCTGCTGGCCACCCGGCCATGAGGCCTTGGGAGACGGGCAACGGCGTTTGCAGTCTCAGGGCCCAGTGGTGAGCAGCTGCCCAGCCCCAGCAGGGTGTCAAGGCTGGTGCCTGTGCACTGGGGTGCCAAGGGCTCACATCCTCCCAGTCCATGCTCCAAGAAATGTGCCTGTGCTGTCCCTGCAGGACGTCACTCAGGTGCTCAGTGACGAAATGCCCTTTATCTGACACCCTGCTGAATCTCAGGGAGTTGCTGTGCTCCATTTCACAGTGGTCAGAGCAGAACTGGATGAAACCCTCCTTTACCCTGTAATTGCATCGAGTCTGATCATCTCAGGTTGGTGCTGGTGGGGATCCAGCCAAAGAAGGGACGTACTCCACCATGCACACCCGCACCCACCCTGCTGCGGTGCCCGCGGTTGCAGTGACAGGGGACAGGTATGTATGGGAGACCCTGAGTGTAGCAAGGCTGGGGCTTGAAGGGATTGTGTCTTCATCCCACCACCAGCCTCCAAAGCATGTACTAAATTTCCCACAGAGAAGAGCTGGAGACACATTTGAGCTCACCAGCCATGTTTCCAGCCCTGGCAGGTGTGAAGCTAAGGGGGGTGAGTGCTGAGCCCTTTTCTAAGCCTTTAAAGATAACAAAGGCAACAAGTCACTGAGGAGACCTGTGGGAAACTGGGGAACCTGCTGCTGTTGCATCCCATCTTTCCACCCGCAGTGCTTGGGTCACACCCCAGCATAGGCTACAAAAGACACATTTTTTTATTGCCTTGTGATAGACCTCCTGGTCTGGAAAATCCTGCCATTATTGTGTGTGTGTGAACTTTCACCAGCACAGAATCTGTCATTAACCCAGAAGGAGACCTTTTCATGCTCACAACCTCTGTCTGCACAGCTCCTCTCTGGAGGCGAATCCCTCATGGTGAACACGTCAGCCGGCTGCAGGCTGCAGACAGGGTTATGACTGCATTACACACTCTGAAGAGAGCAATGCTCTGTATTACACTGAGAAAGGTTCACCTTTGAAAACAAAGAGGCTTGGAGGGGAAAAAAGGGTCATTTTACTCAGAAAGTGCCTCTGGTCCCCATAAATCCCTCTCGTCCTTGCTCAGAGCGGGGCAGGAGGCCGGCAGCAGGAGCACGCCGCGCCGGTGCGACTCCTGTCACAGCCATTTGCCGTGAAGCCTGAGACCGCGCCGGAGCGTGCCTTTAAAGGGCGTTTGGGAAGGGACCTTGCCTTAATCTTTCTGCTAAGCACCTAGCAGACTCCCAGCGTGCTAAATCGTTAGTAATAACAGTAACGACAACCTGGCCTCCTTCTCCCTGAGCAGTGCCTGCAATACAGATTAATAACAATAAAATGGGGACTCGGTCCGCGCTCATCCAAAAATACACCGCGGATTGCTAATCAGTCTATTTCCAAGCCCTCTGTTATTTCTGAGTGCCCTGAAGTGCCTCAGTGAGCACTTTGCTGATGCATCCAGCCTGATGACACAAGGCACTAACAACTGGCTGGACAAAGGCAGGGTGGCGGGAGGGACTGAGAGCACCAGATGAGTGTGGTGATCAGGCAACAGCTCTTGTTCAGGGCAATGATTTCTCTGTGTCTAAGTGCTCCTCAGCTCCTCTTGTGTTTCCCTGGTGCACAGCTCCTCTCCCTTTGGAAATGCTGCTCCAGGGACAGCCCTGTCCTGGCCAGCTCTGGGGTGGGCTGGCGGACACCAAGTGGGACGGGTCTGCTCTCACCCTCTTCTCTCAGATAACTGCTAGTGGCCTCTCCCAGGATGGGGAAAAGGCATGAGTTGGACCCTACTGTGATCCAGTACAGCTCTTTTCCATCAGTATGGGTTTCTGTGAGGGAAAGGATTCAAAACACGTGTCTGCTAAGCATTTGTGAATGCACCTTAGGGCCTCCTGCCAACCTGCCCTGCAATCATATAGAAAATGACCCAAATAACACAGAGGCAGAGTGAAGGAGATGAAAGAAAAAAAAAAGAGGCCTGTCTGCCTGAGCAGGGACCTTCTGACCCACCACTGCACAGCAACACCAGCAGCAGCTCTGGGGCAGCTGAGGCCAAGTCTTGGCTTCTCCTCTGCTGGGCTGCCAAGCAGCCCCTCTATGGTGACCAGAATGGGGGGCTCGTCTCTGCAGGGGGGTGCCTTGCCGGGCACTCACTGTCACAAGCAAAGGCAGGAGGCACATTGCTCTTCTCCCAGGTGCCAGCTCCTGAGACTCTGTGTGCGGGGGTGTCCCTGCTGCCGAGGCACTGGTGGTCCCACACGCCCATCCTGCTGCTGGTGTTCGCCGAGAAATGTTGCCTCAAGCCCGGCCATCTCCAGTGTGTGAGGGTGACCGTTCTTCCCAAATCCACCGGGTGCTTTCTGGTTACCTTGCAGATAAACCCCGCTAAATAAATAGATGTTTATGCTCCCTGTATTAAAGCGATTAGATCCTGGGTTTTGACAGCGTTGAGTCAATATAACCTGAGCAACTGCATGAGTAACTCATGTTTCCCCTAAAGGGAAACTGTTCTCCTGTAAATATATTTATTAATAATTAAAGTGTTTTTGAGTTCTTGAGCACACAGCCCCTCTCCCCCACTGAGATGTCTGAGAGGCTGTTATCTTTAAACCTGTGCAGGACTCACAGGGCAGGACTTTGGAGGGGGGGGAGATGGTTTGTGGGTAGAGGCGTGTGGTTTAATTTTGACCTTTTTTTTCTTCCTGAACAAAAAATGATGGTGAAATCTGTGTATGAGAGACTTAAAAACCTCTACTACTCCATTAGGAGCATTACTCTGAAATACTCACTGGAGCTTCTAACAGCCCAGATAATAGGGGTGGGAAATAATTTGTGGAAAATATTCCCCTCAAAGCATCTTACCAGAGGATTGTTTCCTAACAACAACAATAAAATCTTTGTCAAATAATCCTTCAATACCACAAATATTTTGGCTTTAGTTTTATCAGTGTAGATAACTGCTCAGCATAGGAAATGGGAGTCAGAGCTCCTGGGGGATTTTTTCTGACAAAGCCAGTGCTGGATACCTTTGGGTAAGTCCACATTTTTCTGTGTTCTTTGGCCTAATTTTCTTTTAACTGACTGTAATCTGGAACCTAATTTGATATGCCTTAAAAGGCTGATTTCACATGGAAGATGCTCCACTATCAGGATAAGCAGCCATAAGAAATCCTAAAATAGGCAGATTAAGGGTTTGGGATCATGGGGGTTTATTTCTGTGTAATTAAAGACATGATCACATTTAAAAATTGCTAACTTGTAGTTAAAAAAAAAAAAAAGCCCCCAACAACTGGGAGTCCCACATTTAAAAAGAGCTAATAACTCTATTAATTAAGGATATGATTAGCAGAGACAATGAGTTAGATAGCGGGAAAGCACAGCATTTAATTCAATGCACATTTTCGGTGGACATGGCGTGGCCAAGGCAGTTATGTATTAATTAGTGCTCTGAAGAGGGCGAGGAGGATGGGAAGAGGGTGAGGGAAATTGGCAGGTGTAGAAATTAGATTAGACAACAACAGAGGATTTTTTCCTCTCCAGAACAGAAGTCGTGCAGAATCCACATCAGCCTCGCTAACGTGTTTTGTACAAACAGAGATATGTGCCATGAGAGCAGGCAGGGCGGAAAGGCAGCGCTCGGGGACGGGGAGAGGGAGCACAGCTTTCCAGGGCTGGTTTCCAGGCGGTTGTGACCAAAGGACAGCCCTGATTTCCCGCCTGGCTTTAAGCGCTGCTGGCTATTTGGGGATGGCAAGGTGCCTCCACGCTCAGCCCTTACGAGGGGACCTGTGCCATCGTACTGATGTACTGCTGTACCGAGCCTGCGAGCTTCTCTTTGCTTTCCTTCAGGGTGCTGGTGCTCCAGGCAGGTCTGCTCCCCTCAGGAACTCAGGTCGTGAGGAGGCTGCGGTGCCCACACCCCAGAACTGCTCCACTTGGCTACCAGCTCTGCCGTGGCTTTGGCTTGAAGCCTCCACACAGCGCTGCGAGCTCCGGCCAGTGTGTCTGCCGTGTGCTGGAGCCCACCCCTGCCCCCTCTTGCGTGGGGACCCGGCTGTGCTGCCCAAGGAGCCGGGCGGCTGGGAGCCCGCGGCTGTGCCCCGTGTCGCAACGGTGCGGCAGGAGACGAGCGCTGGTCTGGCCAAGTGCTCAGGGCTCTTAGAGAGCGGGGACAGGACCATCGTGGGCAAACAAAGCATCTGCTGCAGGGAGCGCGGCCCCGGACACTCTCTGTCCCAGGACGGGTCCTGACTTTCCCTCCAGAGCCCCACTGGGCAGCGCCCCTTGCTCTCGGAGCGCGTCCTCCTCCACCCCAAAGGGTAAGCTCACAGGCCCGCAGAGGGAAGACCCCTCGTGGATGCGGGTCGCCACCTCCGCCCACGCAGGTGGCGCCTTCCCACGCCGACACGGGAGGGCGGACCAGAGGCCGCGCTGCCAGGGGGCTGCTCCCCCCGCGGCGGATTCCAGTGGGTGGAATTTGGGAATATCATCACTTCTTTCGCTGAGTTCCCTTTTTTTTTCCCTCTCCACAGTTAAAAGAGAGCCCGTTGGAGGGCAGAGGAGATGCACGGTCCTATCTTGAACTCGTTTTTTTTTGGCGAAGCGTGCGGGAAAAGCTTCTCCGGGGGTGGGGCCCGGGCGGCCGGCGCTTCGCCCCCCGCCCCGTTCCCATGGGACCTGACACCCCCTCGGGCGGGCGGCAGCGGGGCTGGGACGTCCCGAG
>VZTM01022827.1:370576-454996 GCA_013400555.1 Jacana jacana
CCCCCGCCCCGTCTGTCAGGGGACGCCGTTGTTCCCACGCCCCGGTCCCCGGTGAGCCGGGTGACTCACGGGTGCGCTGTCCCCGCTCCCCGGTCGCGACGAGCAATGCCAGCCCAGCCGATCCCAGCCCGCGGCCGGACAGCCCGGCGCACACAGGCTGCCTTGTTTCCTGGCGTTCGGGGTAAAAGTTTTCTATTGTCACAATTTGTTACCAAGTGGCCATAAACGTTAATGCCAGATACAGACGCCTGTTTGCCCTTTCACTAAAGATATGTGATGCTTGGGAAAAAGAGGAAGAAAGGAAGAAAAAAAAGGGCTGTTTTAACACTGCATTTTTTCCCTTCCTCTGGGAAGGATGGATAACTCAGCTCCATCAAAGATTGTAAAAACATCTGCTTGATTTCAAAGGCAAGATCGAGTGTTTGGGCTTGGGCTTCCCTGTGCAGTGCCAGTGGCAAAGAGAGAAAGGTTTCCCATGGTAACCGGAGTGTTTGGTGTGGCATCTCCAGGCTGTGTTAAGATATGTGCTCTTAATGCACTGGTTCATAGACCTGCTCTAGCAAAGTTGAATAGTTTTTCCCTGGTGGCATAAAGTACAAGCTGCCTGACAGCCAGGAAATCTGGTAGCTGTCCTGGCTTTCGAGTTAATTCCCCAAAGACTCGGTGCATTAAACACAGGGAGCCCAGTCCTGAAGCCTTGGCATGGTCATGGCTCTCAGAGGAGTCACTGGGAGTCAGGAATCCTATTTACAGGATGAAAAAGCACCCGCAGTTCTTGCTGGCAGTGGTTGAGGCTCAGCATCTCTGCGAATCAATCAGCCCCTTGCAGGATTGAACTGTCTCTACCAGGCTGGTCAAGAGCGGCCGAGACGTCAGAGAGTTAATTGCCTAATTGTGACCGAGAGGCAACGGCAGAAAGACACCCTCTTCCCTTCAGCTTCCTTAGGGCTCCAGGACTCTTGGGAAGACGCTGTTTTTTCTAACTTCTCTTCAGCAGGGAAAGTGATCATGAGCGATACTGGTCTATTTGTGTTTTTGAAGCGCTGTATCCAGTGAGGTATTTAGGCAGCTGATTCCCTGGTGACTCCAGGGAGACCCAGTGCAGAAGTGAGATTTCACTCAGTCTTTGGGTCTGGCCCAGGTGCTGTTGTGCTGTAAAGCGTGCTTCTGGTGGCAACCTGTCTCTGAGGCTCCCTGGGTGGGTGAGGAGGGCAACGAGGAGTGTGTTGTCAGTTGGTGCCACAAAGGTGGTCTGTGAAGGATGGTTCTGTTCTTGAAGGGGTAAGCGATAAGGGACATGAGGTTCAGAGGAGCAAGCTACAAATCACCGAGCCTCTCCAGTCCTAGAGACGTCAATAGAAACCCTCCGTGTTTACTCTCGTGGTAGGATCAGGCTGTGAGAAAATTTGCTGAAGTGGAGGCAGAACGGCTGGTGGTTATAGGAAGTGGATGAGGAAAGCCAGGCTCTGGTCCCAGTTAACACTGCCGAGGTGTCACTGTCCTTGAACCACTCATTTAACACGAGGTGCCTGAGTTTCCTAATTTGCTGCACGCTCCTGTATTTGTTACTATTCTTCAGAAACCTAACTCGCATGTAGCGTAAGATTACATTTGTGAAGTTCCTTTCAGATCCTTTGATGTCAAATACAGCAGGATACCAATAAAGCACACCATTAATATTTGTTCATGCCTAATATTTCTATGCTTCCCATATATTTGAAGCATATTGCTCTCAAAGTGCTGACCAAGCCTGCTGGGAAGTCTTCCTGCCAGTCAGATGGAGAGCCTTTCATTTTTTTTTTCCTTTTACTTAATCATTAGAGTTGCCAACAAGTTAACAAGCTGTTTTCCCTAAGTCTCAGAGTGACAGTGTCAGGAGAAGAGTTGTAATAATTGTGTTTCTTTGTGCTGAAAAAACCCAACATCAATTTCCACCTTCAAGACAACGAAATACCCTAATACACTTTGTGTCCCAGCCCTGGGAGCGCAGCAGGAAAATGTATTAAAGCAGTAGCCGGTTCGGCGGAGCAGACCAGCATCTAGCTGCCTTCCCAGTGTGAGCTCCACTTCTCCACCCCTTGGTGGGTTTCCAAGTTTCCTTTTGCCTCCTATCAGCGATAGCGTACTCCAGTATTATCGAAATTGTGGTTCATTAGTCCTTCCCGTGGACTTGGTTGTTGGGTTTTAAGCTCCTTCTGGAAGGAAAAAAAACCCAAAACCTAATGATGGGCTGATTCATTCCGAGTGCGCGTTGGGCTGGAGTAGTCGGTGGTTATAAATACGGAGCACGGGCTGTTAGGCGTAATGCGGTGTGAAAGGAAAATCATTGCCCCCTTGTGTGCTCTTCTGTCTAATTGAATGCTCCTCTCCTGCAGCACTGGGCTGTGACTCAGCCAGGAGCTGCAGCCCTCGCCTGCTGCTGATGGGTTTCGACAGCGACCCTCGGTGTCCCCATGGCAGTGCTGCCTGGTGAGGGGCCAGACTGGTTGCCCCCAGCGTCTGACGGGGTCTGATGGGAGGCTGGCACGGAAGAGAGGGGCTTCGTCCCTGTGCGAGGATGTGGTCGATGTGGTGGGGCAGCCACTTGTTCAGCTCCTGTTGTCACCACGTGAGACCAGCCAGGGGCTGTGAGGTGTGGGTGGCACTGGGGCCAGTGCAAGGTAGCCCAGGTGGCCAGTTAAGCCGTGTCCCCACCACCAGGCAAGTGGACCTGCCAGCTCGGCCTGGAAATGGGCCCCTCCCTTTGATGGAAGTGCTGACTTGCAATTAAGCACACGCTTAACGACTTTGTGAGACGTGGAGAAAACGTGCCGAGGAGGATGGTCTGGGTCAGGAGCGGAGGCTGGTTGGTTGTTCTCAATGAATGCTGCTGAGAAGTCACTTACTGAGGAGGTGAATTAGCAGCGGCAGCTTAGGGGAAGGAGGATATATTAGGGAAGGATTTCGTTTGATTGGGTTCTTGTGCTGAGAGTGAGTGGGTGAGTGCTAGCACTGCTTCCCCTCAACAGAAATAGCTTTTTATAATGAATTTTGTGTCAGATACCGGGCTGTCTTTGTGACGCATGCAGTTGGAATACTCGCACGAAGTCACTGCTGTGTGTTGCCCACTCGAAGCCCTGGTGGAACTGGGACCTGACCCCGCTAGGAGAGATGAGAAGTATGAACTCTCTGCAGCAGATGGGTGGTAATGCCATTTGCAGCAATGTGCTGACAGAGCTTATCAAATCCCAAGGACACTGGGTGGGTTTACTTCATATTTGGGCTGTTCTGCCCCAGCAGGATCATGGCCCAGTAGGTTTGAAGGTCAGGCCGGTTGTGTGGCCGCAGTGTGGTATGGCTGTGGTTTGCAGAGCCCTTGCAAAAGCAGAACAGCAGGACCCTGTCCCTGGGTTCCCAGTGGTCTGAGAGGATCAGCCATCTGGGGCGTCCCACCATCTTCCCCCTTGGTGCTGCTGAACATAAAGGTAGGGCCATTCTGTGGCACAGGCAGCTGTGCTGCATTGCCACCACATCCCCGTGGGGAGAAGCCCCCTTGGCATCTTTGCCCTGGACTGGCACCTTTGTGCTACTCCAACTGCTGCTGCCTTTTGGCTACTGGCTGGTCCCAGCCCCACTCCCCTAGCAGCGGCCGCAGCAGAGGGGCAAGCAAATGTGGTTTTCCAGGCATTTCCACAGAGCTCCCCACCCTGGGTGTCCAAGCAATGGGTCTGAGTTTAACACAGAATAGCACAGACCATGACAAAGAAGGATGCCTGAGGAGGAGCTGAGCTGGGAACCCCATCCCACGCTCCCGGCTGCGCCAGGCTCCTTGTCGTCTGTGGTTTCTGCTCCCAGATCCACGCTCTCCCTCTACAATCTCCCAGAGAGGTAACCACGGAAAGCAGGCTTGTATCTGCCAGACTTAAATTTACTAGCCAGGCATCTGCAGCTCTCCTGGGAAATGTTTTGGGGTCTGCAACTCAAAAAAGGCTGAAAATCCGGTTTGTTTCCTATACTGAAAAGCATAGGCACGGCGGCCTGGGATAATGATGCGTTTCAGCATTAATTCTCAAGTTTCTGGCTCTTGTGGCTTTGTGTCAGATCCTGCATGCTCATTGAGCACAGTGTTTTGTGGTGTAATGATGAGATACCCACCACTGAGCTTTACTATAACGAGTTGTTAAATAAAAGGAACTCCTTGGGTAGACTGTGCAAACAATCTCAATATATATGTATGCTTGGGCATAGAAGTGTGGTTTGAAACCAGTCAGAAAATGTTCCCAAAGAAAAAAAAAACCTCGTATACACGTGGGAATATGACAAAGCATCTACTTACTGTCCAAATATACTGTGGCATCTCTGTGGGATTGGGTTTTATAGGAGCTGAGTTACTTTGAAGTGCTGGTTTATACTAATTTAGAAATTGCAAACATGAAAATAAATGTGCTCTACCCTTACATCTACTCAAATAAATCCAGAGGATTAGCCAAAGAAAGGAAACTGGGAATTTACACTTAATTTGTACATTAAAAATGAGGCTTGAGTTCTCGCAGCAGACTTAATTTCTGCTGCTCGCAGGGTGCGCTGTGTTTGGAGCTGCCGGCACCCACCCCGAGGTGCAAATGCCTGTTCGGGGGAGCTGCGCCGCGCTGTTGTGTCACCGTGGCCTGGTTTGCTTCTGGATTGTCGTGGTTTTGACCAATGGGACAGATGATGACCCCTCCTCCCCTCCCCCTAAGGGAAAGAGAGGAGAGGAAAGGATTAAGAGATTCAGGAGTTTAGATAAAAACTAAACTACTTTAATGAAATATCAATAACAATAATATAATAAGTAATAAAAAGAAAAATTAAAAAGAATATAAAAGAAAGGATAAAGGAAAAAGTATACAGTCTATACAAAACTGTATCAGGCTCCCAGGACGACGATCACATCACCAGCAGCACCAGTGAACGTCCCAGGCTGGACTGGGTGACCGGCAGGAGCTGGATTCTGGATCAGGATCAAAGGCAGATGAACAGACAGGGTCCTCCTCAGACGTCGGCCATTGAAGGAAGAAAAACTACTAACAACCCCTTGATCCCTCAGCTTTTTTACTGAGCATGATGGGGATGGGATGGAATACCCCAATTGGCCAGTTTTAGGGCACCTGACAAAATTCCCTGCCCTTGGCTGTTCTAGCAGTAGGTATAAGCAAGGGCCTCTCTGCACCATCCCTTGGGATAATCAGGTCTGATCACTGTGAGACGAAACACTCTCTGAACAATGTGCTGTTAGTTTCAGACTTTAGTCAGTTAGAAGAGGCCCAGCTAAAAAAGTAAAACTACTGAACAGAAAATGGGTTTGTTTTGCCTCAAACCAGGACATGGATGATGTTTTAGGAGTGGTGGGAAGGGGGTGTCTGTCCACTCCACTGTCCCAGACCCGTGTACCTCCTCTGCCTCTCACCTCGTATTAGCTAGTGACGGCCAGCCCTGTGGCATGATTCCTTGGGAGTTTACATGGAAACAGGACTTGCTGCTCGCAGTCGAGGCGCGGGCAGGCGGCTGGGAGCAGGGAGCAGGCGCTGTGTGAATCTCACCCTTCCTGGGAAGGCAGGCTGGGCTCCATGGGCTGCCTGCGCCCGGGGGCTCGCCCGCTGCCGGGGGAGCAGGGGGGTCTCCCAGGGAGTGGCTGGTGCCCCTGAGCCAAAGGTGGGTGGTGGGAACGCGCCTGCTGGGGCCCCGGGGCTCACCCCTGCTTTGCATCTCAAGCTCAAACAGATCCCAGGCTGCAAAGGGAAATTTGGTCAAAGTGGCAGAAATTTCTGTGCCGGGAAGGCAGAAGTTGTGCTGCTATAAGTGACAGAACAGCAGATGGCTCCTGGCTGCCTGCTCCTGGGGCGTTGGGCCAGTGCTGGCCAGGGCTGGCTGGCCTGGGCAAGGTGGGCGCTGGGTCACTTTGCCGGGGGGGATCAGAGCTGCCCCCACAGCCAGCTGCACAGACCTTGTTATTCTTGGTAGCTTGGAATTCAGGTTAATTTTGATCCATTGAGCTCATTGAATCTCCTGTAATTAAACAATGGTTTAAGGGGAAAACAGGAAAAAGATCACTTTGGCCAAGTCCGATGTTGTGCGTGGAGGTACGTCATGGCTGGGAGGACGCTGGAGCGCTCTGTGAGCTGCTCGTAGGGTCATGCACAGGGGGTGATCGTATCTCCCTTCATTCGGGGGGTTGCAGCCACTTCCACTCGTGCAGCCCCAGATGTTTTCCAGGGCAGGTGTTTGGTTCCCACGCATGAACGTGAACCTGCTCCCTGCATCCCCAAGGGGTGCTGGCTCGGCTGAGGGGTCTCGGTGCGTGGAAATCAAGGGATTTGCCAGCTCTTCATTGATATTTCAAAGCCTGTTTTGTACTGATTGAGAGAGAAGATTGATGGGGCTGAGGGAATCTGGGGAGGTGAATAATGCACTTAAAGATCATAGAATCATAGAATCATAGAATCATTTAGGTTGGAAGAGACTCTTGGGATCATCAAACCCATCATCAGCCCTACTCTACAAGTNCACCTCGATATCTCTCTTGTGCTGAGGTGCCCAGAACTGGACACGAGACTCAAGGTG
This sequence comes from Jacana jacana, assembly GCA_013400555.1. Classification (NCBI taxonomy): domain Eukaryota; kingdom Metazoa; phylum Chordata; class Aves; order Charadriiformes; family Jacanidae; genus Jacana; species Jacana jacana. The sequence continues at coordinate 377,156 of VZTM01022827.1, forward strand.
TGGCCTCACCAGTGCTGAGCACAGGGGGACAATCACCTCCCTACTTCTGCTGGTCACACTATTCTTTATGCAAGCCAGGATGCCCTTGGCCTTCTTGGCCACCTGGGCACACTGCTGGCTCATGGTCAGCCGTGTCCTGAACGGTACCCCCAGGTCCTTTTCTGCCAGGCAGATGTGGATGGGTGTCTGAGGATGCTGCAAAAACACCTTGCTACACCTTGAAAATCCCGGTAGGCGTCTATTTAAGCTCGCAGGCAATTGCACAGCTGTGACGCTCTGCTCGGGTGACCTCTTCCAGCAAGTTGTTGGAAACATAATAGGTCTGAGCCCCTGGCTGTGGTAATTTAATGCAAAAGCAGGGCAAGCCTGTGCCAGCAGTGGTTGGAAACAATCAATTACAACCACCTGAACACCACCAGGCGCTACCTAAAGCCGCGTGGCTGCACCTCCTGCTCGGGCTTGTGTGCCGCACGCGCGGGGTGGCCCATGTTGGCCGGAGGCTCCCTGGCTGCAGGGATGGCGTGTGACCGCTCGCTCGTACCGAGGAAGGGATGGATGTTCCTGACTGGGAGGAAGAGGCGGCTCCGCAGTGGGGTGAGGGTAGTGGTGCCCAGAGGGGTCCCTGCCTGTGCCCAGTCCCGTGTGGGAGCAGCCCCAAGCACTCTCAGAGACATTCGTTGTCGTGAACGCCCAGTACAGTGCAGCGTTCTGTGCCACTGGAGCCTTATCGCCCTCTTCTCAGGGGGGAAGGCGGTGGTAAGAGACCACCAGATCCATACCTTGTTGTTGATTGGATGGGTGTCAGTGTCAGGGCTTGAAGTGTGATCCCTGCTGTGTCACCGTCCCCAGCACACGTGCCCAGGGGTGCACATGGTTGGGGGGGGTGAGCCAACCACTGTGTCTGCAGGAACCATCAGCTTTGCTTTGCCTTCTTTGTTTTGGCTTTTTTTCTTTTGTTTGTTTTTTATTGGTTTGGTGAAAAAATGATTGCAAGTTGTTTGCTTTTCTAGCTGGGATCTCACACCTTGCAGCAAGTGGAGGAGGTGGCAGACTGTCTACGGCAATCTCCCACTTGGAGAGGCCGGTAGAATTTATTGAGGTTTTAGGGCAGAGGGAGCAGCACTAATTCCTCACATCTGGAGAGCAGCTCCACTGGCAGCCGCTGCTCTGGCGGAGCGAGGCCGGCTGGGGCGTGGGACAGCGCACTCCCCAGAAGGCCTGTGTCACACAGAGCCTGGAGGAGCCCCCCTTAGATGTGGTGTGCAGATGAGCGGGGCTGATGTCAAAGCCCGTGACGATTCCCCCTCGTTGCCTGCTGAGTGTCAGTGGGGCTTATCCAGTGTGGGGAGTCTGCACTGGCTCCCGGCGTACATGTGTGCTGGGGCTGGGACCAGGGTGTCCCCAGGGGTGGGGGGCACAGGAACCACAGGCTCCTGCAGCAGCAGGGGAACAGCAGTGATAGCTCATGGTCAGAGCAGAGCCAACCTGTTGTTGCCAGCCCTTGTGCCTTCCTCACCAGTCCAGGGTGTAATGTTTAGTGGAGGAAGGGATCTATGGATGAGCCCAGCCTTGCAGGATGCAGGGCTGGGGACAAGAGGGACATTGGCTTGGGATGTTTCTCAGGTGGGATATGGGATAGGGGTTAATTTGATATTCAGGCTTTTTTCCGTACTGGGCATCTCATTCTGCTGTGCCCTCCTCTGAAGGTGGCATGGCCAGTCCCAGTCCCATGCTTTGCTGCTGTGCTCATGTAGGTGCCACTGTGAGGGCTAGCTGTGGCTGCGGGGACTACAGGGACACAGTGGGAGCCCAGGGCTCGTGGTGAGGCTGCTGGAGTCCAGGGCACAAACCCCACTGGAGCTTCAGGCTTGCATTTGGCTCTGTGGCCACTGAACCCATGTGGGGCACTGTGGCAGTGGCACTGCCATCGGGAGGTGACTGGTGCTGGGTGGCAGTGGTCCAGCCAGGAGGGACTGGCTGCTGGAACAAGGCTGTCCGTTTTTTGGGTCCAAACCATTGGAGGGTCATTGCTCTGACAAGGTTCCTGCAGCTTATGCATTGCAAGTGGCATGTAAGTGAAATATGAAACTTTCAACTCTAACCCAGAAGCAAAATTTCCTGAAAGTCTGGATTTTTGCAAATGTACCTCTAACATTTGAAGTAAATTTGGAACTTTTCTTTCTGTTTCTGTCTCATCTCTGTTTAAAGTATTATGCTGCTTCGTACTGCCCTTCTGGAGCCAAAACCCTTCGGCTATTAGATTGTCATCCCTCCATCTGCTGACTGCTGCCAACATTCAATGGGTTGTGAGCTGCTGGTGGCCTAAAGCCATCTCTGGTGGATCAACTAATTAAAAGGGGCCATTGAAAACCTGGCATCTTCTAGAAAATGGCTGTGTGTGGAGTGATCTTTTTAGGAACAGTTGGGAAAAGTTTAGAGTATAGTGATAGCCCTTGATGAGGAAGGGGAGATGTGAAACATCTTTCAATGTAATATAAAATTGTAGTTTCCAAAGTTGTTTGACTCGTGGGTCCCCATCGCTCAGTATGTCTCCAGATGTGAACTCCAGGCAGTACAAAGGCACCAGGGGTTTTGTGGTGTTGCCTGTGGCTTCTCAGAGAGCAGTGGACCCAACTCTGGGAGGCAGCTCATGCAGAGAGTGGGCTCAGGTCAGACTTTTGGAGATCAGCGTGGCAGGTCATTGAACAGGAAGGAAATCATGGCTAAATCTCTGGTTGAGGGACAGTCTTCTGCATCTGGAGAGTGACAGATGAGTTCTTCCCCATGCTGTTCTGTTCAGTTTGTCTCTCGCACGTCGCTGGACTGAGCCACGTGGAGGGAAGCTGGGATGGGTGGAAGTCATCCCTCCTGGGATGTCTCCTGCCAGGAGAGCGCTCAGGCCGGCTGCCCAGCCTGCTGGGGCTCCCTAACTGCAGAAAGGCTATTGGACATTGTCAAAGGAGCTTCTGAAGAAAGGTTTCAAGCTCTGGGGAGGAGCTGGGGTTGCCATGTTATGTCCCAGGGATCTCTGAACTGTAGTGTCATTTCTTGCTGAGTTTGGTATCACAGCAAGCTGCAGAGCTCACTGGGTCACAGAAGCATGGAATGGTTTGGGTTGGAAGGGACCTTAGAGGTCACCTAATTCAACCCCCCTGCCCTGGGACGGGACAAACAGCTTTGGAAACATTAGTTCCTACAAGTCTTGAAAGCATAAGTATAAAATGGTAGAGAAAAGGAAAGCCTTCCACACTTCAACCAAGTAAGTGCTCAGTTGCTGAATCCAGTAGGATCATGGTTTTTTAACAAATTTTGGAATTATTCTGCTGAATAATTTCTGAATAATTTCAACAGAATTTCTCCCCCCCCCCCAGGGACAGGGTGGGGAGGGAGGACCTCCAAAGACGACACTATAGAGGTGCATTTGGAGTTCTTGCTTAATGAGCAAAAAGGCTTTTTTAAAGTTTCCATGCCAGGCTAACATGGTGGGCTGGGAGCAAACGGCATTGATTTGGTTCTGGACACCAGTGCTGAGGCTGCTGAGCAGGCAATACGTGTGGTGGTACCTGTGGAGGAGCAGATGATGTGCGTGGTGGTACCCGTGGAGCATGTCTCGATGGTGTAGGGCAGCGCTGCTGTTCAGAGGCAGGTTTTACGGAGGACGTGTAGAAGAAGAACAGAGTTCTGTTCATTATCTCAGAGCTTAATTGATTCAGCAGAACTAATGATGAAAATACAGGAAAACATTTACTATAAACTGCTGCTAAATGAAGGAGATTTGAACTGACACATGCAAAAGACCAGTTGTGTTAGGTAAGAAGTTGTTACTTTAATGGATGCTTTTTTCAGCCCAGAATCGCGCAGATATGCTGCCAGAGCACTTCGAGCATGTAAAGTGCTCGGTGTTTGTTGTAGCAATAATAAGAAAATAACCCCCAAGATGGAGGAGCCAAACTCATGGTTCACGCCGGACTCCTCCCCGTGGGAAGGAGCTTGAATAGTTTGGGCTTGGTTTCTGGAGGTAAAGCTCAACATAAATGAGAAACGCAGCTCGAGTGGTGGAGGTGGGTGGCTCTCCCAAGGAAAGAGCAGCTAAGAAAATACAGCCTGAACGCATCAAGTGTCTTACTCCAAGCATTTTTGAGGGGGGGGGTGTGTTATTCAGGCTCTCAGGGCGGGGTGGGTGTCCTTGGGATGAGGGTCTTGTCTAATCCGCTCTGTGCCTGTCCTTGGGGAGGGGGAAGAGGAGCCATCTTTCCGGTGGGGGTGAATTTAAAGGACATCCCCAACTCAAACGCGTGGTGTTTTGACTATGACGACCCCTTTGGATCCTGTTGTTCGCTAATCCCTCTGCTGGCCCATTCCTGAGGGATTTGATTGTATAATCTGAAGTATTGTATTTAATGCAGGATGAAGGGTAACATAATAAGCTTGACCAGTCTTCCTGGCAGCATGAAGGATATGCAATTTCAGTTAAAAGACTGCTACTTTTTTGTATTCCTCGGCCTGGAGCAGCTCCCCGTGCAGTCGCACGTGCTGCAGCAGCTCCCTGCAGGGTGAATCGGAGCCCCGGCCCCTTTGGGGCGAGGGAGGGACCCTGCTGGAAGGTGTTTTGAGGAGGGCTGTGCCACGTGGGTTCTGCCAGTGTTGTCCTCTTCTTTCTCTACCAGTAGTTCAGCCCTGGGCCAGCATGGCAAGGTGGTGGGGCAATGGATGGCCGTGAGTCCGGCCAGTGGCTGCTAGAGGTAGTCGGTGAGGTGTGCCCAGGGCAGCAGCCACAGCCTGGCTCCAAGACGCAGCGCTGAGAGCATCTTCCAGCATTTCAAACCATTTCACCTCTGGTGGTTTGAGGTCTGTGGCTGCGGCAGAGGTGAACCTGGCTGCCACTTAGATGCAGGGCAGCATCTAAGAATTCGAGGCTGGAATCTCTGCAGACTCGCTGGAAACAGTTTCCCCTTCACTTTTAGGGGGCTGGTGGGCTCAGCCCATTGGGTCAGCTCTGGCCCCTGAGTCCAGGTTCAGGCACACAGTCTGCTGAGCCCATCACCTTGGAACAGGCGACTGTTGCTGAAAACCCAGAAATCAGTGAAGGGCGGGATGTGGTGGCACGGGCACCCAGGGCTGCTGGCATCCCCTGCCTGCAACTGTGCAGGTTCCCGTGTGATCCTTGTGCAGTGCAGGAGGGGTCTGAGGAGATAGGTCCTGTGAGAACCACTTGTCTGCAGAGTGCTCGCTGTGCCCTGCCTGCCCCAGCGGCCATCGGTCTACACGTGGGGCTGCGCTCTGCCCGCTTCGTGTGGGGGACACAGCCTCAGTTCCTCGGTTGTTTTAGTCAGTCAGATGGATGTCCCATGTGAAGCTGCTGGGACTGAACGTTGGGAGCTGGCAGGAAAGAAAAGCGTTGGAGTGGGGAGCAGGGAAAGGGAAGAATGAGCTTTATGAGACGGGGAGGCAGGGGGGAGCTTTCCTGTAAATTAAAACGAAGATAAGAGGCTGAAGACCTGCTAGGCATCAGGAGCTCTGCAGAAGGCAAAGGAAGGTTTTTTGGCACAGGGGTGACACTTGTCTGTGGTGGAGGGAGGAGCGGGTGCACTGGCAGGGTCGTTTTTCTTCCTGAGCGGCTGGTGGGGCTCCGCTGCTGGTGCCACTGGCTGTGCCATGCCACAGCGGGGAGCGGTGCTCCGAGGGGTGGGATGGGGGATCTGGTGGGATTTTTTCCTCTTCAGCAAGATGTTAACTTTCCAGCCTGGGGCTGGAGGTGATACTCGCCCCAGCTGTCACCCACATGGGGCTGCAGGTGGGTTGCTGTGGTGTCCCAGGGCATGAACCAACAGGGTACCAAGATCTCCCGAGGGATGCAGCTGAGGGAGCATCTGGGCAGGTCCCACCAACACGAACGGGCCCCCTGGTATCGGTGCTGGTTTCCCCTGGGACTCTGCCTCCTCAAGAAACTCCTCGCTCAAGAAACTTGTGGTCTGAGTAAATTGTGCAGGGTGCAAATCTTGTTTTAAGCCCTTTCTTTTAAAGGACATCTGCTGTGCTGTAGGGATGCTGATTGCTTAGTGTGAATGATTCTTAAGAAGAATCCAGCAAGATTCACTTTACGAGACGCTCTCAGCCTGAGTGCCTTGACTGGCCACGAGTGCACGTTGATTTGCCTAAAAAACATGCTGGGCAGTGAGAGGGGCTCTGTGCTAGTGCCTGCCCCTGTGGCTGCACTGCAATTAGAGACCGCTTATGTCTCAAGTGCCTTAACAGTAGAGCCCTCTTCTGAGGATGACATTTTCCTCCAGGCATCCCAAAAAGCCTGTTTTTGACAGCTCTGGTTGCGACACTGCAGCAGATAAACGCGTGATTGTGTGTACAAACTGCTGGGGCGCAGGGGGGGCTGCGGGATGAATGGGCTCTGCCTGGGAGGGGTTCCCTGGCCAGTCTGGGCTCTGCCGGCACAGAGGGGGGCTTGTGCTTTCTGTCTGTGATGCCAGCCTGCCATGCCACCATCTCTCCTCTGCCCGTTTTCCTGCCGTGTCTGTGCAGTATTTCAGCATGGGTTTTTAGCCTGTCTCTGCTGTTGGGCTCTGGGTCCGTGTCCAGCTATTCTCTTCAGGCAGCATCCAAATTATTTTGAATATTCTCTCTGCGATGGGGGATTTCCCTGAGTCATACCTAAATGTTAATAAAAGCCTAATGGTTTATGTTAAGGAAGGGAAGAGATAAAACTAGAGCCCTTTTATCACAGACTTTAATGGCCTGAAAATGTCAGTTGTGTAGGAGCAACTGCCAAATTTTGAGCCTATGAAGACGATGGCTAAGTCCCACAAATCAACAAGTTTGGAGTGGATTATCGGATGCCGGCTGTGTCATTTTCCCAGGACTCCAGGCATGCTGGAAGCCAGCGCTTTAATCCGCTCTGATACGATGCACGGAAGGGGCCGGACTCCCTTTCCCTCCACGGCGCTTTTGGAACTGGTGCAGCGGAGTCAGGAAAGCCTGGCTGGGAGCAAAAGCTGCAGGGCTTCTTTCTGAACTGCAGCCTGCTTTTGATTCAGAAATAACCTCCATCTTTGCTTAAGAACTATTTTTAAGGTCACAAACACAGGATGCAGAAATCAGTGGGTTTCATGGTTTTCCTGAGTGCTGCCTCACCACTCCTCTTCCTCCTTCTGTTTCCAGCAGACTTCCTTCCCGAAGGGACATCCTGCACGGCTGCCTCTGGGGTGTAGCGCTTGGGGCTGGGGAGCTGTCATGGAAATTCTGGGAAATGGCTTTTTCAGCTCTTTTCAGGCCTGGGATAAAGAACTGAACTCGCACTGTGAAAACAGCTGAACTCTTGAGCTCTGACGTGGCTGGAAATCTTTTATCTCTGTCCCGCTTTGTGTTTGCAATCAAGCTCGGGGGTTAATCTGACTAATGCTCCTCTTAGATGTGGCTCCTTGATTTGAGTTAATGTGCTTCGCTTGTGAAATTTTGCAAAAGCACTGTGTATGGGTGACAGCAGTGCTGCTTGGCCGGTGCTGCCGCGGGCTGTGTCCCCGCTGGCACCCGGGGTGGCCCTTCCTTAGCACCAGAGAGGCAAATGTTTTGGGTGCAGAAGGATGGGAATTGAGACTCGCCCAGTATTTCTGTGAGTTGCTGAGTACCCAGAGTGCGTAGCAGAAAAATAGTGGCAATGCAGTAAATGCCCACAGGGTTGTTTTAAAATGCAGATGATGGAAAGAGATTCATTTTGAAAGAAAACTTAATGTTTAGGCTTTCCCAAATTCAAGGTAGGGCAGTTAGATTTAAGATGGAGCAAGGTTTAACCCATTCCACATGGAGAAAGCCTTTTAGCACAGCCTTTAAGTGTGATTTCCCAAGCTGCAGTGACTGCCTGGTGTCTGCAGAAGGATGTGCCCTGGCCATATCCTGTTTACTGGAACGTGACAGGGTTAAGATGTCCCCTTAGTGCTGTGCTGCACAGACGGCAGCAGCCCAGCCTGTCACCCCACCCTGGGAGAGGGAAACACCATACGTCTTCTCCTGCCTGTCCATCGGAAGAGCTGATGTCATGTGAAGAAAGGTGTTTCAGAGGAAGGATGTCTGGGGCCAAAATAAAGCTCGGCCTGTGTTGGAATAGTGACATCCTGTTTACTGTGGAAAACACTTTGCACTGATATGGGCTCTGAAAAGGGTGATTTACAAGCAGGCAGGCGTGGAGGATAAGGGACTTCCCGTGATTTTGGCCACCTGTGAGAAGAAAGGGCTGGGGCAAACACCAGTACCGGGGCAGCTGCTGCGGGGACGAGGTGCTGGGCGTTCCCCAGGATCCCAGGTGGCCCCAGGTAGCTCTGCGCTCAAATTCCCACAGGATGCAGCCTTGTGAGCTTCAGGTGGTACTGGTAACGGGTAATGAAGAGGGGCTAGAGATAACCATCCCCTAGACAAATAAACCCAAGGGCATTTCTAAAGGTCTGGCTGTGAATGAGGGCACTGTTACATCAGAAACGTGAATGGCTAGTGTGTTCTCAGTATGGTTATAGCAAAACTCTGTTGCCCATTTTCAGGGGGAAACATACACACTTAAGAATTTGGGCTGCAATTTTATTTGTTAATAGAATGAAATGCTGTAAAACTGCAAAATGCATTTAGTGAAGTCACTTAACATCCACAACACTCGATCCTTCCAGCTCGGTCCCGTGTGAGCCGAGCTGCAGCTCCCAGCCTGTTGCCTGCTGCTTGGCTCTCATTTTAACAGAGGAAGTTTTTCAAATCAGTCTTTGTCACTTCACTGCTGACACAACCGGCATCAGCAGCAGACGCAGGGTCTGGTGTCTGCTGGGGCACAGGGAACTGCAGGCCGGGGGTTTTCTGGAGGGGATCCCATCTGCTCCCTGCGGCAGGGACAGGAGCCCCGGACACACTGCAGCATCATGCTCCCTGCTCTCGCAGAGCAGGGTATTGTCTGTGGTGTGTGCCGTGGCCCAGGGGATGCTGTGGGTCTGTGGTGGCACCAGGTACGCGAGCTGCTGTTTGCTGCCTCCAGAAGCCAGGGAGCTGCCTGGCACCTGCAGCTCACAGCCAGCCCGGTGGGGTTTGCTGCTGCCTGCTCCCTGGCAGTGCCACGGTCCCCACACCATTGCACCTCCAGGGACCGTCCTGGCCGCTGCGGGGGTTCCCCAACCTGCAGTGATGCAGTGGGAGGACACTGTCCCTCACCCCTCGAGACACAGCCCAGGTGCTTCAAATACATTTTGGGTTTTAATGAGTTTCTTCCCCATTTCTGTCCAGGGACATGCTGCTGTAATGTAGCACCAACGTAAGACACAATCATGGCTGGGAGGGCCAGGCGGGAGGTGCGCCCCAGCCTGGGGTCTGGGCTTGGGGTTGGAGTAGGGGTCCTGCCCTTGGCCCAGTGCTCACTGCAAAGCCTGAAGATTTGCCTAATCTCCTAAATGGGCTGAAGAGAGGGGAAAGCTGAAGATTTAGTCTGGTTCCATTAATGAAATAATAACGGTAATAAGGTAATTAAAAAACAGGCCCTGGTGCACTGAGCCCAGGGAGGGGGGACTGTGCTAAACAGGCTGGTTGTCAGCTTCTCCTGCCTGGTGGAAGCACGTGGTCCAGTTTCTCAACAGATACAGCCTCAAATCCCTGCATTTGTTCTGCTTAAATTAGCACTCCTGACGATGATTTTGGAAGGAATATCCACATTACGGCTGAATTCAGTAAGGCGTAAAATGTGCTTAGTTTCAGGGGTGTGGGCTGCCATCCACCAGCAGTCTCTTGTCTGGAGTTTTGTGTAAGTGTTTCCCGCAGCCAGGGCTGTAATTGGGTGTTTTCAGGCACCCATGGCTGTCGGCACATCGGCCGCTGCCTGCCCGCGCCTGGGAAGGGTGACAGCGCAATTGCCGCTTCTGTTAAGATGAGCCTGCAATGACACTGCGGGTGATGTGGAAATGGCCCCTGAAACCTGCCCGTCGTTTTGAGCAGCCTCGGCTGCACCCACAGCACTCCACAGGAGCCGCTGCAGGAGTGATGGCAGGTAAATTGTCGGCAGCGAGGCTGTTGTGATGGTCAGATGCTGTTGAATCCGTCCACATTGTCTGAGCTGAAATTATCAAGAGAGGCTCAGGGTGAGAGTGGTTGTAAATCTTGGGTGCATCTCAGCAGGGTAGGAGCAAGATGAGGCGTCGCTCCCATTTTCAAATGCTGCTGTCATACAGCAACTGTGCTAATTAATTTAGCATGGGATAGTGAAGTCTGTTGTCTTGCTTTGGGCTAAATGAGCCAAATGCTTGCTCACAGACCGGGCTCACATGAGGAGTCTTCAACGGTTGTCCTCTGCCCTCGCCCCATGGCACCCGATAGCAAATCGTCAAGGATTTGATACTGGCCTCAAGTCCCCAGTTGCCAGCCCTGGTGTTTGGTGGTCCATCTGCTGGGGCCAGCATTGGGAGCGCTGCAGTCCCTGTGGGGCACTGTGAGCTGAGGCTGGACAGGGTTGGTGGCTTCGGCGTTTCTGGGTAGAGTCCTGCAGCCATTGCTCTTCCTTCCATGTCTTGCAGCACAGGGCTTCCTGCTAGACAGCAGCTCCTCGTTCCAGCTTGTCCCAGTGGAAGGCCAGTGGAAATTTTGCTGTTGACTGCAGTAGCAGCATGATCAGAGCCAAGATTTACAGTCTTGAGAGTTGCCTGTAAACTTCTTTCCCCCGCCTCCCTTGGCTCTCCTCTCAGTCATGTCCTCACTTACTTGCAGGAATATTAGAGAAATAATACTTTGAGCTCTTTTATTGGAGAAATCTTTTGCCTCACCTTTTGCTTGAGAGAGAAGGAGCCAGAGATGGCTGGGGGGTTGCAGCTGCCCTGCTGAGTATGGCTTTGTGCACTGCCCAGGACCGGTCCGAGCAGTGGCTGGTGGGCTAGGGGACCCCTCACAGCGCTGGGGGCAGAGGGGTCTCTGTGGAGACAGCAGCCCCTCTACCAGGGCAGGGACTGCTGGGCAGGGCTTGTCATCAGTGGGCTGAGAAACCTCCCTGTGGTGCAGCCCCCGCTGATGAGGGGTTTTCAGTGCTGGGAAGAAGAGACCTTGGGTGGATTTGGTGGGAGAGGGCCACAAGGAGCCCCTTGTCCCCTTTTATTGTCACATAAGACTGTTGTGTTGAGGTGAGGGTGCTGCTACAGTCAATGGGCCTTTGGCTGGAGAACGCCTGCCTGGTGCTGCCCTGGTCCTGCCCGTGGTGTGGGCAAGGGCATTGCTCCTCCATCAGAGCCTGGGCTGTGTTTGGCTGGAGAGCAGATCTGCCAAGCACAAAGGGGGCTCTATTACAGCTCCTTGCTCCCGTATTAACCCATTACATTTTTTGCTTCCATGTCTTGGTTGTGAGGAGCTTTCCCCGTTGCCAGTTTGTCCGTGCTGGGCCCGAGGTGGTGACAGGAGGGAGTGACATGGGGGGAGACCCATGGGAGTTGCTGCAGCTTATTGACCTGCCTGTCTCCCCACAGCTGCAGCCGGAGCAGCTGGACTGCGGAGCCGCGCACCTCCAGCACCCGCTGGCCATCGTCAACCCCATCACAGCCACCCCCATCTTCACCTACAGTGGCCTCACTGCCGTGGCGGTGGCCAGCGTCAACAACTACACTGTCGTCTTCCTGGGCACAGCCAGCGGAGGACTCCTGAAGGCAAGTGGGGCCTGGCTGCCCTGGCGTGGGGCAGGCAGGGCTGGGGGGACAGAGTGGTGGTGGGTCTTCCCCTGCCAGCACCTCTGGTTTGTACGGAGGACAAGACTGTTGGGTTTGTCTGAGCACCTGCTCTGGTTTGGCAGTGAAGGAGTAATTGGATGCTGCCGTAATCCATATAGTGATATATGGCTCCTGGTGACTGGTGGCCGTTAATTACTGTTCAAGGCTGCCATGAGAACCCTGTGCTGGAAATGTTATTGTGCAGCATTTCATTATTAACAGCCCTTCTAATAAATTCTCCCTCTGAGCTGATGGCTTTTGAGGGCTCCATGTAGGGAGGGAAATCGCCGCGAGATACTTCCTCACAGCTGAGTCCCAAGCAGGTGTGAATCCACCCATCTGATGGGGGATCTGTTTTACACACCGTGCCAAAGGCAGCGCAGGGCAATGCGACGCCCTGGCTCCAGAGCCAAGATGCGAGGCCAAGGTTTCACTAACTTTAGCACTTGAAGTTTGCCAAAGAAAGTTTTGCTTGCAGCCAGCCACAACAGTTTGCTGTATTCTCAGCGTCCAAAGTCCGCGGGGAGGGGTGGGGAGGGGAGCGGGGAAGCCCTGGAGCAGACACGGCTGTTACCTGCTTTGTCTCAGCCTGGGGTTAGCGGTGCATAATGTGGAATATTGGATCAAAATGCTTGGAGAGAAGAAAACTGATCCAGTCTCTTCCCTTGCATCCAAGTGCTCCTGGCAAAGATGTGGGAAGGATCACAAAGAAACTCACTGCTTTGATTTTTGCCCGCGGGGGCAGGTAACTCGTGGGAGTGGGAGGAAGCTGGCACCCCATCCAGGTGCTCCGGGCTGGAGAGGCACATGCCACACGCAGCGCAGCCCGTGTTCACACAGCATTAACAGCTCTGCTTCCATTATCATCTCTGAGAAAGCAGCCTTATCGGCTGAGCCTCCATTAGGGAGAGGCTCCTGGCTACCCTTTGCTGGGATAATTTGCTCAGATAGCTCTAATCTAATTCTACAACACAGCTGCATAACCAGAAGCCCTTTTACCTTCGGGGCTCCTTGTTATTTGGCACGGGATACAAGATACTTTGTGTGAGTTATTATTCAGATTTGCTGCCTGAGAAAAGACAGCGAAGGGGCAGAAATAGCACTCGACCAGCTCCCGCCAACAGCAGTTATGGCTGGGGGGTGCGTGTGGGGCTGCGGACGGGCCCTTCCTGAGGGCCACATTGTCGTGGTTTAGCCTTAGACGGCAACAAAGAACCGCGTGGCAGCCGCTCGCTCTTGAGCCCGTCCACAGTCAGGAGGGCAAAAAAATCAGAAGAAAAAGGCAAAACTCGTGGGTTGGGACAAAGGCAATTTAACAGAACAACAAAACAGTGACAAATAACATGGGTAAAGAAGTATAAAAACACGATTACAATGCCGACCGCTCACCCACTGCACCCGGGACCGTCCCCAACCACGCACCGCGCACCCCCAACTTCCTGTCCCACTCCCCTTCCCGGCCAGCTCCCCACTACCCACTGGGCATGGCTCACATGGGATGGAATACCTGTGCCCTGCTAGGAGCATTAACCCTGTCCCTCCTGGAACCAGGACACATGTCCAGCAGGCGGTCAAGGAAGCGGTGGCCAGGGCAAGGTGTGCCAGGGTGTGATGGCCTGGAAGGGTGTGGGAGTAGAAGGGTCTGTTATGGACAGTCCCCACATGTCCGGCTCTGGAAGCCTGTGGACCTGGTGGGGTTACCCAGAGCTCAGCACACTCCACTCTCACCGTGTCCTGCAGCTCACCCTGGCCCTGCTCTGGCGAGAGGACAGTGGTCCCTGCCCTGCCCCAGGGCTACATCTCACAGGATCGATGGAAAGTGCCCACACAGAAAAAGCTTGGGGTGAAGAAGCCCAGGAGGCAGAGGGAGCTGGGGACAGGCATCAAGAAACACGCAACACACAGCAAATGGCAGCAAAAAGGGAGAAAGAATGGTTTCAAAGCTGAAGTGGAGGGTGTTGGGACTCAGTTCATGGGCGTCTTGGGTGATCCCAGGCAAATTATTTAGCTGGATAGCCAGCTTTTAATGGGGATAATGACAGTTCCCTTCTTGCTCTGCATAGTAGCTTGCAGCGCTTGCATACCGTTCCTAGCAGAGGGAAGCCTCTGCTTTGAGCTTGTGCTATCTTACTAGGACATTTTGGTGCTGCTGTAGTGTGAGAATTAATTAATCCTATGTTAATTAATTAATCCAGACTTCAGAGAGCGGAGGCATGCTTGGTCCTTACAATTATTGCCTTCCCTTGCTGGTAAGGAGGTAGGAATTTTTCTTGCTCCCTTTCAGTTTTAAGCTGAAAAGTGACTGTCACGCGAAATTGTGTAGCCCTATTGTTATTTCCTCTCAGCAATGCCACATTTAATTTGCTGAGTTTTCAAGTCAAATGCCAAGACATTCTGGAATCTGAAAGGCAGGCTGACGCTTTGCAGCCTCTTCCATCACTGCCAGCACTTCGGCTGGCGATTCATGAGGCAAGGTAGGACTTGGCTCTCTTGTGGCAGCTGCCACGGTCTTCTGGAGTGAGCAGGGATAAAGGCTTCTTATGGCCAGGAATGACACTTATTTTTCAAATATGCAGGGAGTGGGGGGTGCCATGTTGTACAGGCCCATTGCTGATTTTCGCTGGTTTTCATTAAGCTTTGGAAATGCAATGTTCTTTGTAAACAGAAATGCACATATGTATGTGCTGAGGGCTGAAGGCTGGTGCCACTTAGGTTAGGGCAGAGCGAGAGCTGTGCCGCTCTGCTGCTGTAAACTGCTGTGTGGCCAGCAGAGCCTTGGACTAGAGTGTTGCAGGCAGCATCTCAAACCGTGGGACCGAGGGCTGGTCATCCTTGAGCAGGGCTCCTGGCCGTGGTCTGGGCCTGGGCCACTTAGTGCCTGCCCCGTGGCACAGAGCTGGCCCAAACCACAGCTTCTCAGTAAAGCTCTGTGTGTGCAGCTTGCGAAGCCCGTGCTTGAACATGTGGGACACAGTTAGGTACCGCTTTGACTCATGTTTATAACCAAGAAGAAACAACCTTCTCCCCATGGTGTTTGACAAACGGTCTCAATGAGTGGCTTTTTCTCACACTACAGATTAATCTGGACAGTACCATGAAGGTTATTAGCAGGAGATCCATTTCAGTGGCTTATGGAGAGCCTGTCCACCCCGTCATGCAGTTTGACCCTTCTGATTCCACCTACCTCTATCTGATGACCTCCCATCAGGTGAGATCTTTAGTCTTCAGCCAAACAGCCCTTTGAGTATCGTGCATTTGATTTAGTGTTCAGCACTAAGCTGGGAGCAGGAAGGGATGATGAAACTTGCTTTAACATTAGTGAGCAGAGCCAAGATGTTCAGAGCATTGGCTGGGGTGTCAGAGGGCTTTCTGGGGGGTACCTGTGCCTGCCCATTCTCCTGCTCCGGTGGGGGTCACACGGAGTGCACCAGCTTGTCAGTCTTTCTCCTCTTTGTGGTGACAAGATAAAGAGTGAAAGATTTCAAAACTGCTCTCGCTGACAGGAGAGCAGAGCTTGTTCCTGGATAGAAACCTGAAAATTACGGTGCACAGTCCATAAGGAGGCTTTTAGGAGATCCTGCAGACAAGAAGTCTGCCTGTCGGTAAGGATGCTCAGGGGAGGTCTGCTCAGCCTGGCCAGCAGGAGGGCTGGTTGGGAGGAGGGCTCTCTGCGGAGACTGGGTCCCCACAGCAGGTAGAAACAGACGGTCTCATCTCCATCAAGTGAGCAGAGGAGGAAGATGAGAGCTGAGCACTCCAGGCGCTGGTAGTTTGTCCTGAATTACATTTTAATCTTTCAAAACAGATGCACAAGCACAAATGTTATATGTTGCGTTTATATTTTCCAAGCCCTGATTCCCTGCAGGTTGGTCATTATCATTTCACAGAGCCCTCCCAGGATGCCTCTTTAGCTGATGTTTCGGGCTGTCTCAGCCCTGCTCCCGTGCTGTGCTGTGCACCTGACGGGGGCTCGATCAGACACCCAGCGCAGCACTCCCTGTGCTCTCCTCTCTTTCTTTTCCAATGAGCCAGACAAGTTGGGTTTCTTTCAGTGGAATTAGTGTCCTGGGAAGCTCCCTGGGAGCTCGGTGGGGCTGGGAGGTAGGGGGATGGGTGCTGAGCATCGCAAGACTGGGGAGCAGCGAAGTGCTGCCGGTAGAGCGGGGTTTAGGCCAAGGAGCTCGCCTGGTGGGAGCTCAGGGCTCTCACCACATGTTCTCAGTCCCCACTGAACCAAACAGTGCAGTTTTCTTTCCTAAATGTTTAGAAATTGAGGGAGGGAAAAGCAGAAACCAACACATGCTTTCCCTCCAACTGCTCCTGCCGAGCAAGTCCCCAGAGGTACTTTGATTTCTTCACGAATTAAGGTTTCCAGAATGGCTTTGCTTTCTGGTTATTTTGTAAATAGCCAGACAGCGTTCAGCTCTGTCTAGAAAGGCACTTTCTGCAGGTCTGAGTGAGAGCTTTTCACAGGGAGGGATGAGCTGTGAAGCCATCTCCATCTGAGGCATCGGGAAGGTGTGGTGTGGCTGTCACTAGCCTGCCAAGGTGCCTGCTGAAAAGGATCAGCTCAGCTCAGCCCAGCGCTACCGCGTGCCCCATGGGGTGACTACGCTGATGGCTGCAGAAAACCCTGTCCCTTGAGCATCTTTCCCTGCTCCTGGGCTGGGACAGGCTCTGCTGAGGATACAGGGCAGCTGCCTGTGCTGGTCCCCATGCAGGCTGGTGTAGGGCAGAGGGTGGTGTCACCAGGGTCTGCTCCCCATCATCTGGTCTGTAGGGTGAACAGGTGAAGCAGCTTGAGATGCTGGTGTCTTGTTGCCAGCACACCCCAGCCGGGCTGAGCGGTTCTGTGGTGGTGTGGGACATTTGGAAGCCCTTGTGTTATTGTCGTGCAGATGACGCGGGTGAAGGTGGCTGCCTGCAACCAGTACTTGACGTGCAGGGAGTGCCTGGCTGCCGCTGATGCCTACTGCGGGTGGTGCACGATGGAGACCAGGTAGGACTGGCTGGGTCCTGGTGTGCTTCAACATGTCCTTTGGCCCTCAAGCCTGGGCAAGAACTTCTGGTGCCTTTCATATTTCCACACAGTCACAGTACCATTAGTCTTTGTCCATTCCTTGTGAAATACGTGCTTTTAAAACGAATTGCATCTGGTCTCAAACGGTTGGGATGCTCTTCAGAGCCAGGATTTCTCTGTAGCTGCATTCTTATGCTGCAGGGGGCTGCCAGCACAAAGAATATCTTGCAGACATCCAACCATGGGACTGAGAGTGGCAACACCCTGTTAAAGACCATCTTTTGCCCTTGCAGTTCTTACTTATGAGTGGGAGAAAATCAGCACTCAAAAAGGGATTTACAAAATTAGACTCTGCATTCACAAATTGAAGAAGTCGGACAAAATGTCACCTTATCCTCCTTGGTTCTGGGTCAGCCTGGCCTGCTGTCACTTACCCTGAATCCTGGTGCTCCGTTGGTGCCGGTGGGAGTGCATGCTCTTATCGTGGCAACCAGACACTTTAAATATAGCAGCAAAGCTTTAGGCTTAGCTGCTTGGATGGAGGAAAAGATGTAGGCACAGGGTTTTCTCAGGATCTTCCCTCGCAAGGAAGCCAATGCTTTTATCACCTCTTTTAAAAACAATCAACCACGACGTGTCCCCCTGTTCGTTGCAGGTGTTCTCTGCAGCGCGAGTGCATGAACTTCACAGGGGCCAACTTCTGGGCAAGTGCAAGTGAAGGAGTGCAGCAGTGCCCTTCCATGACCATCCTGGAGCCCGAGATTAATATCGACAAAGAGAACCCGGTGCGTCTGACCTCAATACCAAATGAATCATGTGCAGCGTCCCGTGGGGTCGTTACAAGCTCTCAGGGCTGATAAATATCCACTCTCTAGAGCTGCAGCACAGCTCTGCGCGGCTCTGGTGTGGGTCGTGGGTATGCTGAGCTCTCCTTTTGGGACCCAGTCTGGCCAAGGCCCACTGGAGGTGACCTCCCGTGCCTCGGTCCCCTGGAAGCCGGGGCTGGGGCTGTAGGTGAACAGGACTCGTGGTGCTGCCCTGCTGAGCACGCAGCAGAGATCTGCAAAGTCTCAAAACACAGACCATCAGCTGCAGACAGCTAAATCAGCTCATTTTCTGCTTTCGTATTGTTGCTATTTTTAACTGTATTTTAACGATATTTAAAGTCTTTTCAGCAAAATATTTTTCATTTAAAACCAAACCCTTTCCCAACGGCAGAAATCTCTCTGTGACAAAGTTCGTGACCAGCCCTAACGTGGGGAAATCGCTGGTGACGGGGGGTGGTTGGGGCAGAGCCCAGAGTGGGGCTGGGGAGAGGGATCCCACGGGACCCAAGCTCTGGTCTGGCTCTGCGCTCACTGCGCCGGAGCAGCGGGCTGGGGGTCCCCAGGGAGTCCCCCTGCTGATGGTGGGGGGGGTGTTGTGTGTGTGGTGTCCTGCCAGGCAGTGACACACCATTCAAAGTGCATAAAGCACAAGAAAATGGCAATCTGTGGACTCACTTTGGAGTCCTTAGCCTAAGAAAAGCTTGTAAAACAGTGACAAATTCTAAATACAGTTTTCTGTCATAATAACTGATTATTTTTCTTGTCCAAATGTAGGCCCTGATAATTCAAATAAATGGAACTATCCCAAACCTGAATGGAACAAATATTTCATGTGACTATGGAAATAATATCCACACGGTAGCCAGAGTTGCTGGAGATTATCTAAACCAGTTTATCTATTGCAGTTTACTTCCACGCGATAAATACCCGGCATTTCCAGATGACCAAGGTATGCAGAGGAAAACAAGCTCGGCTCATTCTAACCACTTTTGTGGATGTAACTTTTCGTGGGCTTTATTTCTTTCTCCAGCTGTATGTGCAGCTAATGTGTACAGGGGGAAAAAGACCCAAACTGTTTTATAGGGCCTCTGACTTTAAAACATGGGAGTTTCTACCATCCTAACGTGAATTGATAGTATCTATATATCTATATATATAGATATGATAGTATATATATATCTACCTATAAAAATCTATCAATTTTTATTTTAAACACCAGATTTTAAAAGCCAGCTCATGTACTTATTTTGTTAAGATTCATCTGGTTTGAGCCTCTGGTTTAGACTTAATAAGTACAAATAAAAGTATGTTTTAGCCCTGGGGAAATAACGTTGTTACTTATATTGATCTGTTCAATTGCTTTTATTCAATTTCCCTCCCAAACATGTGCTACCTTTCAGGAGAGGTTCTGGAAGAAGAGCAAGCACGTACCTAAAGGCAGCTCAGAAACTCTTAATCCCATTTATGCAATTAAAAGCCAGACTTAGGTCTTCTAGTCTCCCTGGTTTCAGGTGGCAGCAAACAGGATGTCCTCCCTGAGGCTCGGCGGGGCTGCGGGCTGGAGTCAGCTGAGCCTTGGTGGCCGAGCTGGCCGGGTCTGGTATTGCCCACAGCCCCGTTTTATAGCTCCTTCTAGAAGTTCGGTGCTTCATTTGAGCCTTGAGCGCTTCTTAAATCTTCATCTTTCAAGCCTGGGGTGAATGCCCTATTGAAGATGGCTGACTTCAGTAGGAGAAGCATTAGGCAGTCCTTTTGAAAATCCCACTTTTCATATGCAAGTTTATAAAGCTGCATTGTTTTTCTCCCTAGCTGTCCAAAGAATGGGAGATCGTTAACTGGTCTGTATTGTTGGTTACTGCAATGTCCAAATGAATTTCTGGAATCCAATGCGCTGATTTATTGTACATATTCTGAAAGAGGCATTGTCTCTTGTCCCTCATGCTTATATGGCAAAATTGCAAAGAAAAAAAAAAAATTAAGCAATTCTGGGGGGAGGGGGAGATAGTGTAGCCTGTTAAGTAGCCAAAAAAGGGATTTCCACTCTTCTCTGAGGGTTTGTTGTCATGGGGAAAGTGAGCGGGGTTTTAAAACATGATAACTAACATGTTTTAATTACCACATTTTTTTAAAAGTATCATTTAGCACCAACTGTAAGCAAAGACAATAATTAACTCTGCTAATTAACACTTGCACAACGTGCTGGAATTTTCTGCTGAAAGTCGCAATGTTCTTTTCTAGGGAGGGTGATGTAAAGTGTTGATTTAAGAGGGAAGAGCTGAAAGTCAGAGGGCAAAAGATGAATGGTCCAAGCTCTGAAATGCAGCTTGGAGGAAGCCCTAGAGAAAACAAATCAGATTTAGCCCTTGTTTTCCCAAGGGTCTGTCTTGTCTTCTGAGCATGAGTGCAAGTGAGAGGCTCTTGCAACCCAGTATTCTTTGGCTTGATTCTCTCAGATCACGTGATTCTTGAAACTGCTCTCCGGGTCAACGGGAAAAACATTATCTGGGCCAATTTCACCATCTATGATTGCAAAAGAACTGGAAACATTTACCCGAAGAGAGCGTAAGTGACGCCGAGGTGTGGGCCACTGCGGGCAGGCGGCTGGCAATGGAGGGGTTGGAGGCCAGGAGAGCGATGGCAAGCAGCTGGACAAGGGTCCCCCGGCACGGGGCTGGTTGAGGAGCGCAGCCTCCATCCCTCCCTCCATCCCTCCCTCCTGGGGGCTGGCCGGGGCCTGGCAGGATTTGGCATGGATTTGGTAGGGGATGCGCTGCCAGGGATTTACAAGGGAGGGTCCTCGCAGCGGCTCAAGCCATCTGGACGTGTTTGGTTTTTTTTAAACATGAATCATATTTTTATATAAAACTTGTTCTGTTAACCCTTAGGCAGTGGAGCTGGCACCCCCAGGAATCTCTGGGGGATTTGTGGGGATGGTGAGGGACAGTGTAGGGGGCAGGTTCCCTCTGCTCTCTCCCCTGCCAGCCTGGGGGGGACAGTCACGTACCCCTTGTCAGCACTGGGGGCTGGTGCCATCCACCTTTCAAGGGCGTAACAATGGAGCCTGACCAGGGCATCCCTGTGTCCTGCCCACTGGTGGTCCCACACCATGTGCAAACCGCGGAGGAGAGCCCTCATAGAATTGTAGAATGGTTTGGGTTGGAAGGGACCTTAAAGATATGGGCAGGGACACCTCCCACCAGACCAGGTTTCTCCAAGCCCCCTCCAACCTGGCCTTGAACCCCTCCAGAGATGGGGCAGCCACAGCTTCTCTGGGCATCCTGGGCCAGGCTCTCACCACCCTCACACCAAAGAAGTTCTTCCCCACATCTCAGCTCCATCTCCCCTCTTCCAGTGTCAAAACCTTCCCCGTCATCCTAGGGCTTCCCTCCCTCATCAAGAGGTTCCCCCCCCAGCTTTCCTGGAGCCCCTTTAGGGACTGGAAGGGGCTTTAAGGTCTCCCTGGAGCCTTCTCTTCTCCAGGCTGAACCCCACAGCTCTCTCAGCCTGTCCTCCCAGCAGAGGGGCTCCAGCCCTCCCAGCATCTCCGTGGCCTCCTCTGGCCCTGCTCCAGCAGCTCCATGTCCTTCTGATGTTGGTGGCCCCAGAGCTGGAGGCAGCACTGGGGTTGTCTCCCCAGAGTGGAGCAGAGGGGCAGAATCCTCCCTTGCCCTGCTGGCCACACTGCTGGGGATGTGGCCCAGGGTGACGGGGGCTTCTGGACTGCCAGCGCATGTTCCTGGCTAATGTTGAGCTTCTAATCCACCAACACACCCAAGTCCTTCTTGGCAGGGCTGCTCTCCATTCATTACCCATTCTGTATTTGTGCATTGTCAGGCATAAGCCTGCCTGGATGCTTGGGGAGATGGATGGGTGGAAAGAGCATTTTGGGGGGAAAAAAGTGCTTTTCACTAATCAGGGAAGGAGCGGGAGCTGGTGGCTCCTGGTCTGCCATGGCACCACAGGTGATGACACCCTGGAACTGCCCTCAGAGTGATGTTGGGGAAGAGGGCTCTGCCCATGTTCCCCTTTAGCTCCCAGGGAGAGAAGAGGGGAACCAGTGCCTGCCACTGGTCGTTCTGGGCTCTGTTGAAGTCTGAACCCAATGTGTGAGGATTGATTGCATGGCTGAGGTTTGGCTGCCCTGAGCAGCTTCTCTCACTGCACCGTTGCCGTTTCAGATGTACCAGCTGCCTCTCCACCAGGTGGAAGTGTCACTGGTGCCCCTCCACCTATGCCTGCGTCTCCAACCACTCGCAGTGTGATGACGCGCTGCAGATGAAGGTAAGGTCCCTCAGACTGTGTCACTTTGGGATACCTTCTCCCATCACCATGCTCTTGTTTTCCTTCTCCCAGGGATGGATGCAGATGGCCTGGGTTTGGTGGGGGGCAGCTCCAAGGATGGCACTGACCAGCGTTCCCAGTAGTGCTGGTGAGCCTGGGGCTGCAGCTGGCTTGGACCATCTCGCCTTGAGGTCCCCAGGCTGCATCTTGCTTTATCTTGTGACCCTAGCGGGGGGTCTTCAGGGACTGGTGCTCGGTGTGGTCTCAGCCACCTGAGACTCCTCCATCAGTGGCTGGCACTTGCTGGTCAGGGCAGTGTGGCCACGGCTTGTCCTGAGCTGGAGTTGGGTCACCCTCCCTTGTGGGTGTCCAGGAAAGGGAACGTGTGTGGGGCAAGTAAGTTTGTGCTGTGCCGTGCCATGCCATGCCATGCCATGCAATGCCAGAGGCATGTGTGTGTGAGGAGCTGGTAGCCCAGTGAGACCATTTGTCTCTCTCAGCAGCCTCCGTCCCTTGGCTCTCCTTCACTCCTCACGTGTGGAGCAAGGCCACTGTGTCCCTGCATCCTGGGACGCCTGGGTTTGAGCAATACAGTAAATGCAGCGACACTTTACAGTTTGTTTAGCTCTGATGGGGCTGTTGGGTATGTTAATAATTTGCTGGAGCACCACTGGTGGTGCTCGTCTAAAGGAGAAAATTGCCCCTTTCCAAATTATAGCGTCTAATAACCCAGAGACCCAGTGTGTTCCTGCTTCTGAAATTTAAATTGAAGTTAATTTAAATAAAATTGGCTTTTTAGCAATCAATCTGCCATAGATCCAAGCCAAGCTTTTACACTGTAAATTGAATATCCCTTTGGCACCAGTGCTCTGCTCTCATCTCTGTTCTTCCAGCGGTTCCCTGAGCTTGTTGCTGGCAGGATTTTGGCCCCGTGTCCAATGTCCCACCCTCACTGGCTGGGCTGACCCTGGGGTTGGCATCCCCTCTGGCAGGGAGGAGGGGGGCGGCTGCAAGCACAGGGGACTGGGAAGGAAATGGGACCACCACATCACAGCTCTGTGTGGTCCTGTCCAGTGTAAAACACTAGGAAATGTCTCCTGTCCCTGCTGTGTGGCAGTGGGGTGACAGCACTGGTGTGTCCTCTAGCTTGTGAAGGGTTGTGCTTCCCGGTGAACATCCTGGGCTGCTGCTCCTCACACCAGGAGGATAAAGGGAGAACCCTACACTTTCCCAGTGTCACAGGTTTCAGAAAGTATCTGGTGGTGTCTCCTGCTACCTGGATGGGGGCTGAGCACTGGAAAAACACCACTGGTGGCTGCTCCTGGTGTGGGAGCCATGCGTGAGGCTGCATGGTGGGGAGAGCCAGGGTTACCCTCTGACAGGGATGACTCTGTTCGTCCTGCCTTGAGGATGACCCTGCCTGTCTTTGTGTTCCTGCCTCTGATCTCCTGCTCCAGCAGTACAGTCTGTTTGGATGCTGCACCTGGTTTGGGCACATTTCTGCTTTATTTCTGTGCCGTTCTGAGCTCTCCCTGCTGTTTTCCGTGAGCAGCCTGCAGGATGAGGTGCTCTGTAGCCCTGGAAACATGGTGCCTCGTCCTACAGCCTGAGCTTTCAGTAAACAAACCCTTCCCGGCGTGGCTGCACCTGAAAACAGGTCCGCTGGGAAGCCAGCATCGTACCGGCTTCATCCACAGCATTTTAAACATTCAGCCCCTTTGCCCTGATCCAGCCGTGAATGATATAATCAGCTGGAAAGCTCTATTTCTAGCCGCTGATGAACAGCAGGAGAAGGGGCTGCAAGACGACAAGTTAATCAGTCCTCTAAAGTGTATTTATCTAGCAAGCCATGCCAGCTGCTGCGACATGCAAGGACACACCAGGCCACAGGAGCTTTTGCATGAATTTTCCATTGTAGCCCTGCTGGTTTTATTTTAACTCTTTTGATTCTCCTAGAGGAGGCTTGGGACTGAAATCTCTCTCCAGTGCTTTGCTTTGTTGTTTTCCTTCTCTTATCATGTGCATCTCTGTTATTTAATCTCCTTGTTTAGGCAGCACCAACTGTGCTCGGTTAAGATGAGTGTCCTGATAGAAATGAAGCGTGTTTTCCACAGTCAAACAAGTGCTTCCAGACAGTTGCCTGACCCCTGGCCGGGTCTGGGGAGGCCAAGAGAAAACCTTCCGCTGACTGTGTGTCCAGCACCAGGGTTGGGTCCTGCCGGACATCGCAGAGCTGGGGGGGAGGCCCTGCCTCTGGTCAGAGCTGCAGCAGCTCTGCTGTCGGTGGAGTCACCACGGGGTAGCCCCTAGTGCGAGCCAGAAGGGAACCTGGGCTGCTGCAAATTATCCTGCATAACGGACCAAATATTTTGTTGTCTTTTACCCCAATGGCTCCACTGTCAAAGGCATTAATCTGGATATACCCTGGGGCAGTGGAGAATCTGGCTTTGGTTTTGCTGTAGTTTTGCAGTGTGATTTACATCTCATGAGAGAACAGGATGGGCTTGTCATACAGACTTGAATTCTGAGTCAGCTCCAGTATCTGAGCCATCAATTTAAAGTGAGAACAAAAGTAGGGGACAGATGACCTTTTAAAATAATTTTTCAGCTTCATTTAGGCTTTTCATTTCAGCCATCCTGCCGCAGTCCCTTTGCTGCAGCCCCTGCAGCTCCTCGTACCCTTTCCCCTGCACACACAAACCCCCGCACACCTCCCGTATGACACCGCACGGGAGGGAGAGCGCAGATCTCTGCGGGGGCTGAGCAGAAACGCACATTGTCCTGTGTGAGACACGGGCTGCCCATGGGCAGGAGGGGTCACGCTGGCAGCTTTGCTGATGTTGGCCACGGCGCCTCCTTTTAGTGTCACTCCAGCCCTGTCTTGTAGCGTGTAAGCGCCTGTAACGAGTGGCCAGAGCGGCAGCTGAGGCGTGCGTATGCATTTGCTTTCTAGCTGGGAGGAGGCTTTTTGCAGTGTGGGAGGATGAAGGTGCAGTCTTGGCAGCCCCACTGCCTGGGGACAGGCGCTGCCAATGTCCCCAAGTTGGTGGAGGGGCTCAGCAGGACCGAGGGGGGATTCCTGGTGTCCCCCTCCCTTTGCCAGCCCATGGCTGCAGAGGAGCCCTCCTGGAGCCTGGCCACCCATTGTGGTTGTCTGACCGCTAGTGCAGGGGTGGGCTTTAAGGCAGTGCCAAAGCTGGTGACTCAGAGGAGGAAGGCTCCATGTGGCATTCCTGCATCATGGTGCCATTTTGGTCTTTTACTTTCTGGGGTTACAGTGTGGTCTGACTGTAAAGATGTAGTGAATTAACCTTATCAGGGCCTCCCTGTGTCTTCTTGCCCCGTCACTGAGGATGCTCAGCACTCACCCAGCTAACCTCTCTTTTCTTGGTCTTGTTTTCTACCTAACAGAAGAAAATTGACTGTCCACGAATCATACCTGCCTCCCTGGACCCAATGCCCACGGGAGTGTCTCGGGACATCACCATCTCGCTGGCTAACGCAACTTTCTCTAAGGTAAGTGAGTTCCTGGAGAGACCAGGAGGATTCAGATGAGCCTGGGCTGGTGTGCAGCGAGGTGACCAGAAGGAGCAAAGTCTGCCTTGGGAGCAGGCGATGGCATTTGCAGCTGAAATCACTGTACTAACAGAAGACGTTGGTGGAAAGCCTCACTCAGTGGCAAGGGAGGTTGCAAGGCAAAGCTGAGGGGAGATGCTGTTTGTGCACAGACATTCTCCGGGGATCTCTGGCAATTAGAGACAAGCATTTTGCATTCGCTGGAAAAAGGAGGTTTATACAGCTTGTAAAACAGTCACTAGAACACAGTGTTTGGGGGAAATTCCTGTTTCCCAGTGGGTGCGTGCTGTGCCTCAGAGCGTGCTGGTGTTGGTCCCTGGCACCCCAGACTTCAAGGGAGGGATAGAGCCCAGGGCTTGGCAGAGCCTTGTGCTGGCTCTGCCACTGCATAGAGCACGGCACAGGAATGTGTTTTAACTTCACTTCTGGTGGTCATTGCAGAGCTCTTCTTTATTTTTTTCTTTTGGTGAAAAAATACTTTCTGTGAAAATTTCTGGCATGTGAATTATAATAGGGCAAAAAGCGGGAGTGGATGTCAAATGGTGCCTTTGGAGATGTGTCCCACGTCAGGGTGAGCCAGAGGAAGTAGGGGCAGGGAGGCTGGGCACTAAGAAAACACTTGGCTGAGCTCTGGTATTTGTAGAAAGCTGCTCTGTGTAATTTGGGTCATCATTGGGGGCTGGGGGGGGCTGGATGGCCATGCCCCATGGAGGGTACCTGCTGCTGGAGGCAGCTCCTCCTTCCACAGGGAAAGGAGAGGGTTGGAGGTGCTGGTGATGCTGCTCTGCTTGCTGTGCTGGAGCTGCCAGTGCTGTGGAGCGCCACGTCCCCCAGACCTTATCCCCTCTGGTGTGGGGACACAAACCAGCTCTCCCCTCCTGGCTGAGGCTACTCTTCCTGCAGAGGTCTGGCCCCTGCAAACGGGGATGTGCCCGCTGTAATCAGCAAAAAAGGGTGAGAAACCCTGCTTCCTCTGTGGATGCTGGAGGTGGCTGGAGAGGAAGCAGTATGGCACAGAACCCGATAGGAAATGCAGTCAGCAGGAAAGGAGCTGCTCCGGGGGGGCCAGAGGGGCTCTGGCAGTCCCGTTTCCTCCCGCCGCCATCCACAAACTGTCCCGGGCCCCAGGGGGGTGGTGTTTCCTTCTCCTTTACTCTCCACAGCAGCTTGTGAGCGCTGCCAGAGCTCACAGCATTGGGGCCACATTGCCCAACACCATGGCCACTGCGGGAGCACTGCCCAGGCTGGGGGTGAGGGGAGAGGGGCACGGGCCAGCTCGCCAAGCTGGAGCTGCCAGGGCACAAGCCGTGGGCTGGGGGAGAGCCCAGTTTCCCCCTCATGCTGCCTGAGCCAGCAGCTGCCTGCCAGGAGTCTGGCGCTTGCTTTCATGTCTTTTATCAGATCTGTTGGTTTTCAAAGGGTGGTTAGACCTCAGTGGTGGTGGAGCATCAACCTGCTTGGGGATAGGATTTTTTTTCCTGCAGGATGGGGAACAGCAGTAACTCGGGGCAGGATATCATCCTTGTGTTATCAGGAAAACAGCACAGAAAATCTGCCTTTGAACGTGCTCCTGGCTGCGTCCTCATCGGAATTAGAGATTTGCTCTGTGCATTTGTTGAGCAGAGAAGGAAGGTGGCTTTGAGCCCAAATCATGGGCTGGTTTGGGCTGGTTTGGGAGAGGCAGCTTGGGACCATGTTGGCTCCTGGTCTGCATCCTGCGTAAACCGGGTACCCTGTGGTCAGGGTCAGGGGAGTGAAGGCACGTCTCCTGGTCTGTGAGTGCCATGGGTCAGGCATGTCTCCTGCTCTGCACATGCTGCATGTCCCCAGCTCCAGGAGCCCCACGCCCGGTGGTGACACTTCAGGGCATCCTGCTGGGTGAGAGCCGGGGATAGGGCTCAGCTCCCTGCACGATGCTCAGCCTGCAGCAGTTTTGTGTAGAGGTGTGTAGCAGGGCAGGATTAATTAGGCACAAATCCCCGCCCTGTTTGCAGTAGCAGGTTCTGGTATCATGTTTGCATTGGACATTGTTCAGGTACTGACAGCGAAACAGGGTGAGACTCAGCCCAGGCCGATGGGATGGCTGAGACGAGAACGGCACAAAGCAGCCGTTCTGCCCTTGTCTTCCCTCTCCCAGGAGACCACTCTGGAGTGCCACTTTGGAACAGAGAGGACGTTTGAAGCCCGATGGGTGAACTCCTCGGCTGTGGAGTGCCTACATGTGCTGGTGAGTTGAGGGGTGAGGCCACCAGGCTCTGCTCCCTCCGTGGCACGGGGCAGGTCCCAAACCTCCCACCCAGTGGCTGGGATGCTGCCTCCCTTCTTCCCTCCCTCTGCTTCCAGCTGAAAAAAGTGCAGACTGGTCTCACCCCTCCAGCAAGAGGCTCTTTGCCTGAGCTGATGCTGGATGGGCGTTCACGAGTGGCTGATGGTGCCTTGTCTGCTCCGTGGGTCCTGCACTGGCTGCAGCCCCTGCTCCACGGGGGCTTGGGAAGAAGCTGCTTGTTTACCTTTCTAAACAGCAAGAGTTCAGTTCAGGCAAAAAAAAATTGGCCACCTTTCAGTGTTGCTATTTCCGTAGCTTTTATTCTGAGCTAGGAATTGGCCTGAAGAAATGCTTGGAGGCTCACCGCAGAGCAGCGTGTGGCTGTTGGAGGGCAAGCTCTGAAACGCAGTGAACGTTTGGGCTTCCCCCGATGGGAACGCTGTGAGCAGAAGCTGGAGAGGAGCCCTTCCCATCGCGTCACCTGCAGAACTCCATACTGGAGCTCGGCACTGGAGATGTGCAGAGTGGCCAGCCTGTTGGTTTTCCTGTCTGCTCTCACTAGAAGCAGCAGCCGGCCAGGGCGGTGCTCTCCCTGCGGCGTGCCTTGTGCCCCGCTGCCCTGCGCTGGAACCTTAGCAAAACCATTGAAAGAGAGAACAGCCCTCCCTTTCCTTCTCTCTGCTAAAGAGGAGACCCTCCTGTTCTGAGAAGCAGTGGCCAGAGAAGCCTCAGAGGAATGTTAATCCGTGCAGTGTGCATGTGGAACCTCGTCTTTTACTAAATTTCCTCAGCTTTTGTCTATTTGTTTTGTGTGTGCAGCTCCACACGTCAGAAAAAAGCCATCTCTTCCCAGTGAACCTTCAGCTGAAGGACAGACCAGACAGATTTATCGACAGTCCAGAGATGATGACAGGTCTGTGTTGAAAATATTTCTATTCTGCTCTCATCTGGTCAACTTCAATGACTATAAAATCCTGGCAAAGTCTATGGGTTCAGGCGAGAGACTGGCTCAGCCAGGCACAGCTCAGCTCTTTCTCTCAGGCACGTGATGAAAAAGTGTTTGCCCAGAGCTACGCTGTGTGAGCGTGTGCCCAGGGCCCCGACAGACGCCTGTGGGTGTCCCCTTTGCCCCTGGGGAGAGTCAGGCCTCTCAAGGACATTGACTGTCCTTGAGTGTAGGCAGCAGCTGAGGTCGGGGTGTGCCGGTGTCTCGGTCACGGCAGAGATGTGGGGTGTCCCGGGGTCAGGGACAGGGGAGGGCTCTGCCCTGAGCGCTCTCAGGAGTGTGGCATCAAAGTTCAGCACACTGTAAAAATTGAGTCTTTTTTGTTGTCCCTCCTGTGCTGAGAAAGAATGTGTGTAAACACGCTGCCCCCCTGGCCCGCTCTGTCTCTGGGAAGAGCCTTGGATTCCCAAAAGCGCCCACGCAATGTTGCAGACTGAGGCAGGCAGAGTCCGAGGGAGTGTGCTCTCAGAGGAGGCATGTTGATGGGACAAGCCCGGCCAGTGGCCCAACAGAGCCCGTGCTTGCCCCATGGCCACCTCTCCCCTGCACCCAGTGCAGGCTCTCCATAGGGCAGCAGTGCCAGGCTCTTTTCCCTCTCAGCAGCCCCGGGAGGGACTGATTTACCCTCAGTGCAAATGAGAACTAGATGCCCAAAGTGAGATTTTCTTTGGAGGACAGCTGTAATAGAGGCGTTAACACCATCAGCCACTGACCCAGGATAAAAAGGTTCCACCGCAGTAAATCCCAGCATAGAGGAGGCTTATCTTGCAAAACATTCCACTTTGGTGAAATAACCTTTGAAATAGTGGTCAAGGACAGGCGTGAGACACGGCTTCCCTGCAGAAAGAGGAGGGTGTCTGTGTGTTTGCACCACAGGAGTAGCCCTGAGGAGAGGGATGGGAGGTCCGAGTTAGGGCTGCTCTGATGGGCCAGAGGAGACCCCTAGTTCTCAGCACGGGAGGTACTGGGAGCAGGAGTGGCTGCGGGGAGAGCATGGTGGGGTCCCCTATCCTCTTGTGCGGAGGAAGAGCCACTCACACAGACTGTGTTTGCGTCCATCTGAATTTGCCAGAGTATTTGGAGGTCCCATGGGACCATTAGGCTGCTCTGGCTCCTCCTCGCCCTGATCAGATTGGTGCAGGAGAATTAGAGAGGCTGACTTGTGAGCAGAGACAGAGACCTGCCGGGCCAGATCTGCCTGCTTCTCTTATGCTGTCTTTAATGGAGTTACTGTTACTAGTGTTTATTATTTCAATACTTATTAGCTTTTATTGTAAACTGATTTTTGGTAGTCCACTGAAGGAATCCCATCCCTTTGCTGTTGGGTGGAAAACCAACCAGTGCAACTCACTGGGTGGACTCCAGAGGAGGTGAAATGAGCTCACTTTTTTGCAGAGAATGGGAGACTCCCTGGGTGCCTGTGACGTTTCATTAGCACAGGCACAGGCAGAAGGCTAACAGCAGAGGCATTCATTGGCTTCTGATGAAGTGCCTTGAGATCCTCCTGTGAACAGAAGTGCAAAATCTGACTGTTGCTTTGTTTTATGTTCTGCAAAGTCTCCTCTGGGGAACAGGGTGTGAAAGCACCGTTTCCTAAGTGTTTCTGGCTGTTTATCTCAGCGGATGCCCACACTCCAGCAGCAGAAGTCTTTAGGCTGGAAAGGAAACGTAACCCAAGGCACCAGCTAATGAAGAGGTGAAGGCAGTGTAGGAAAGTGATGCGGAAGCTGAACTGAGCAGATCTGAAGGGAGAAGTCAATGAAAGGGGCCTGTGGTCACCGGGAGGAAGGCAAGGAGCTGTAAACACTGTACAAAGCACTGTAACCATCCGATTTTTGCCAGAGTGTGGAAGCAATGTGATTGCTTTGCTAACAGGATGGAGCCAGCTTTGCCAAGCAGCTTCCCATGTGGATGCTGAGAGTTGGAAACATGTAGCATAAATTGACAAAAGGTTCCGAGTTTGGGTGTTGTTTGCTTTTCAAGGGGAAGAAAAAGGAAAAGAAAGTGCTAAATTATATTGCAGTGAGAACAAGCACCCAGTCCTTCTGGGAAATCTTCAGGATGGCAGCCAAGCGCTGCCTCATCTCGCTGTATGTGCAAGCTGCTCTGCTCATCCGCTGGATTTCGGGTGTTCCTTGGATTACTGTTGCTGGGTGGGTGTGGGGAGCGTGGGGGGCATTGACTGACTCAAGCCAAGCAGAGCTATGGCAGCCTGAGGCCGGGGAGCTCACGGTTGTGTTGTCTCTGGTGGTCTAGTGGAGGTGTACAACTGTGCAACTGGCAGCGCCGACTGCTCTCAGTGCCTGGGCAGAGAGGACCTGGGTCACCGCTGCCTCTGGAGCGAAGGCAGCTCCAGCTGCAGGCTGCACAGCGAGCCCCCCCAGCTCTCCGACCTCTGCCCACCGCCCGAGATCCGCAAGGTAAGACCCCACTGTGGCGTGGAGGCCGTGCATTGGCACGGCAGAGTGTGTGGGGGCTGACATTGGCTGCCTGTCCCCAGCTGGGGACAACAGGGAAGCCACATGTTGTCCCTGGCACTGGTCAGGGTCCAGCCCAATGCTGAATTATTCACTGACTTTGTACACTGTTGAGTCGCCTGATGCCAAGGACGTCTTTGCTAGTGACAAGAAATCCCATCTTCATTGTATTAGTGGGAAAAGCAGCAGCACAGTGAACACGTCCCAGAGTTCCCAGGGCTGGTAAAAGCGAGAAAGATTTTTAGGGTTGGCTGAAGCATTCTTATCAGGAATAGCGTTTAATGGAGCATGGCTGAAGTGTGAACGTGAGTCCTATCTCCAGGCACATGTGCTCTGCAGTTCTGCTGAGATTAAGAGTGGCAGAGGGACCTTTCGGCATTATGCAGTTTGAAATGAGTTTTATTTAAATTGTAGTGGAATGAATGTTTGTTGGGGGCATTTGGATCTGGGATTCTGCTTAGAGGTATGGCATGAGCCAACAGATGCGTTCCTGACAAGTAGCAAATCTTGAAATGAGCTCCTTGGGAAAGGAGAGGCTGGGGAGGCAAAACAGCTAATGTGAACATCAGAATTGGCAGGGATACAGGATTTCTGTTCTTAGGGTAGTGTATAATGATAGCTGCTCAAAATCTGGGTGCTGTAACACTGCATGGAGGGGGCTGCAGGACCCTCACTGCCTGCCTCTTCCCTGTCATCACTGTGGGAGAGGGGTGCTCCCCCCGAGCCTGTCTTTCCCCAGCACACGTCAAGCATTAGCAGCACCTGGCCAGGAGATAATGGAGGGAAACCATACCTCAGGTTGCAGAGCATCACAGCACTCTGCCACTATTTCCTTAGCAAACAGCAGCTGGTAAATCCAAATCCTCCAGAGTCACGTGAGAAACAAGCCCTCGCAGAGCCCTCCTGGGGGGGACAATGCAGCAGGTGAAGGACACCCAGTCTGGTGGTGGGTCCTGGCCAGCTCACCCAGCTGGTGCCACCAGGCACCTTGAGCTGCCTTTGTGTGCCACTGACTTCGCAAAGGGAAAAGAGCCATTCCTGAATTGGAGAGATTTGTCCCACGTGCTCAATGATGTGGTCATGCTGCCCAGGGACACCCTTTTTGCAGTGGAACAGCGTCACCCTGTCCCCTCATGCAGTGGAGTCAGCAGCTGCCAGATGAAAGCCCAGTGGTGCAGGAGATGGATGGGGAACGGCCTTCTGCTCTCACGGCACCAGACTCATCCTGCACCCCAGGGAGCCACAATGCTGGTGTCCTGGCCACACTCCACACAGCAGGACACTTTTTGTCTTGTTTTTGTCCTGAAGGGCCCTGCTGTGTTTGGGACAGCCCTTAAAAATGTGATGGCAGGACTCTGTCTTCCTAGCACACAGTCATCCCTCCTCTGGGGGATTTGTGTCTGTCCCAACTCCACTCGGAGCTGTGCTGTGGAAGAAGGGATGTTTCACCCCAGATGTGTTTGCAGCTGGAGTAATTCCAGACCAAACCGAGATCATCATAGAATGGTTTGGGTGGGCAGGGACCTTAGAACTCCCGCAGTGCCACCTCCTTCCCTGGGCAGGGACATCTCCCACCAGCCCAGGTTGCTCCAAGCCCCCTCCAACCTGGCCTTGAACCCCTTCAGGGATGGGGCAGCCACAGCTTCTCTGGGCAACCTGGGCCAGGCTCTTACCACCCTCAGAGTGACAATCTTCTTCCTGAGATCTTGTCCAAATGTACCTTCTGGCTTCTCGTTCAGGAAGCTCCAGCGAGGGGAGCGTGGCATCAGGCATGCTGTGGGGGGAGCAGAAGTGTTGAGGAGGTATTTGGTCTTCATCATGGGAGGCCAAGTGGGACACAGACAGAGGCACAGACTCAGGGATGAAGGCCAGGAGCTTCCTGGTGGTTCTCAAATGACCTTTCCCGCAGATTGAGCCTCTGCGCGGGCCGCTGGAGGGGGGCACCCTGCTGACCATCCGCGGCAGGAACCTGGGCCGACGCTTCAGCGACATCCTAGGTGCCATCCGGATAGGCAGCGTGCAGTGCACCCCGCTGCTCCACAGATATGTCGTCTCCGAGGCGTGAGTCCTGGGGGGGCTGGGGAGGAAGGTCCTGTCCCCCTGGTGTCCCCTGTCCCGCCTGCTCTGCTGACACGTGCCTGTCCCTCCCTGTCCCGGCACAGGAGCGGGGCACAGACTGGGCCTGGCTGGGAGGTGGGTGCCCTGTGCCAGGGACAGTGCTGCAGCCAGTCCTGGACAGGATGTGGAGGAGGATGAGGCCATGGGTTCTGCCCTGGGCTGTGCTGTGGTGGCACAACCACCAACCTCCATTGTCCCCTTTGCAGGATCGTCTGCCAGACTGGAGAGGCTCAGGAGGCATTTTCTGATGTGGTGACGGTCAACGTGAGCCGGGAAGGGAGGTCCAGGGAGCGGTACTCCTACGTGGTGAGTGGCTGTCCCCAGGACGTTTCTTTGGTGTTCTCACGCTGCTGTTCCCTGCACCCCTGAAAACAAGGCTGCAGCCCTGCACCCCGGCTGGTTTACAACAGAGAGTGTCAGGGTCCCCAAGGAGTGGCTGACGTGTCTCCTTCTCTGAGCAAGGTCTGGAGAGACCAGGCTTGCACGAGGGACAGGACTGTCACTGAGTTGTCAGATACGACCTCCTCCCAGTCTCAGCTCCTGCAGGGGTTTGTCCCTTATCCTGGCTGTGTCATTGTTGCTCTTGCCAGAAAAAGGGGCTCTGTTTTCTTCCTCCTCTTTTTCTAAAGCACTGTTACCGCTTGCAAGGTTTTTTGGGGCTTGCAAAGTTCCTTTGTGCTACGGAAGTTACGTACCATGGGCTCGCATTATTTAGAACTGGTGTTTTTTTCCTGCAGAGATCGTCTTCGTCTTTGCATGAGAATAATGTGCAGGGATTAGACTTGAGCTAACCCCGTGTCTTTGTACAAAGAAAAGCCCTTTATAGCTTTGCTCTGTACCATCTCACGCAGGTAACTTTCATCTCGGTGAACCTGAAAGAAATCCATGCATTTCTTCTCTTTCCTACAAGCATCCTGGTCCCTGGCTGGAGGCTGCTCTCAGGCAGCCTGGGGCAAACCCTGCGGGGTGGGAGCCAGGGCCTGCAAGCGGGTGGCTTGAGGGAAGATATGAGCCCCAGGAAAGGACTCCTGGTAGCTATTGCAAGGACTTTATGGGCAGGATCATGGAGTGTAGTCCCCCACCCTGTAACTCATGGTATACATTTCTGTAAGGTTTCCTAGCATGCAGCTAGCAGAGGCAGGGTATGTCCCAGTGCCCAAAGCAGAGCCAGCCCTGGCAGCATACCAGGAGGGGACTGGTGAGGCCAGGGCACTGCCAGGCTGGGCTCAGCACTACTTACCAGGGACATATTCACTCTGGGACCCATTCCCATCATCTCCAGGCACCCATGTTCATATCCAAAACATCCTAGGGACTTCTGGTGCATTGCCGTCAGGATGGGTGTGTTGGTTTGGCCACATTGCCTGCTGCCAGGATGATTGTCTTCTGGACAAAGAGGAGAAGGGCCTGAGGAGTGGGAAAGGGCTGGGCAGCTCTTTTGCCAGCTTTCAGCATGCAAGGGAAACCCTCCTAGGAAGCGTCTGTAAAAGCACCAGCGTTGAACTAAGCAGGAGGAGCAAAAGCCAGTGGGTGGACTGAAAGTGGGTCTGTGACAGCTCAGTGCTGGCAGCTCCTGAGCAGAGCTATGGCAGAGGCCATCCTCCCAGGAGAGGAGCCCGTTGTCACTCGTGTGGCACAGCAGAAAGCTGTCATGTATCTGTCCGAGCAAAGCCATGAGGAGATGAGACAGTTGCCCAGCTCTGTGTGTGCCTGTGTCAGGGAGAGACGCTGCGCCATGTGTTCCACACCAAGAGTGGCTCCTGCACCATTTGCAAATGAAGCAATGCCCTTTAGTTTTCTTGATGCTCCTCTCACATATAGTGGCATGAAGATGGAGCAGACTGCACCATGCATGGCTGGTCTTGGAGAGACCTCAGCTTCAGCATTGTTAGCAGTTTACCTGGGAACGTCTGTAAGACCTTTAGAACTGCCCTTCCAAAGAGTGCCCTGTATTTAATACCAAATATTGTTTGTGTGCAACACCTTTCAAAGTCCCCATTAGATATGTCTGGAAGAGACGGTATTCAGTTGTAATTCTGCTGAGGAGGAGATCGAGAGACTTCTTCAGGATATTGTAGCAGGCTGTGGATGAGCTGAATTTGCCAAATGAGCTGATTTTGCAGAAGTTGCGATGGAGGCAATCAGTACTGGCAGTGCACAAAGAGCAGTAGCCACCAGCTCTTGCTGAGGGGAAGAGCTGGAGGGCTTTGGGGAACATGAATAATCCTCTGCTGTTGTAGCTGCAGATTTGCATGCATAGGTTAGGGGCGAAGGGCAGGAGACAGCTGCCTGCGGACACTCAGAGAAATACAAGTTAAGAGAATGAATCCTGTGGAAATGGGTAATGATCAGAAACAGTGGAGGAAATGGCTGCAGAGAAATAAAGCAGTCTGAGCGTAGGACAAGGGCAAGGATATCTATTAATAATCCTGTTTGTGTGGCTGGGACTGACAGGAAAGGGCACTGGCACCAGGCGGCACGGTGCGGCTCAGCCTGGTGCTTCGCTGTGCAGCCAGGGGTGGGCTGTGGCGGTGAGAGGTGGCAGCCAACCTTCACAGGGCCTCCTGCCTCCAGGGTCCGCAGCGTTTGACAGGGAATTACCAAGTGGAAGGATCTTGAAATCATTATTTGCTCTGCCCTTGGTGTCCTATTCAAAGTGGAGCAGGGAGGTTTCCCAGCAGATTCTCCTGGGGCACTCCGTGTCGCAGGCAGGAGCGTTCAGCACTGCATTAGTTATCAAAGCCTCAGGCTTGTGAATCTCAGGAAGATTTCCAGGGGCTGCAAATGCAGATAGCATACATGCTAATTTCTGCTGAAAATGGCGAGAGGCAAAGTGACTTCCCCTTTAGTTCCTGCAGCCTCAAGAGATTCAGATTTGAAGCTTCCTTAAGAAGGAGTTTGATATTCAATTATCTCAACCCAGGTGGCTTTTTCACAGATCTCAAGGCCACCATCCAGTGGGGCTTTAGCATTAGCTTCGCATTCAGGAGGATCTGGAAGGGCAGAGATGGTGGGAGCTGGAATGAATGAGAAATTTCCTTTTGTTGCTGGACCTTGAGCTCATGGGAAATCTCAAGGGACTGGTGGGGTCCTGGGCTCCAGTTGGGACTCATGTCTCATTTACTGCCAGAATTTGGGGACTGCAGAGAGTCACAGAGGTTTTACATGGTCTCACTCCTCAGCCCTTGTACCTCTCTCCTCGTTCTGAAGCCCTGCCAGGGAATGCTTTTACTGTGCTGCTGTTTCAGAGCCTCACAATACCTGATACTTATAGTGACTGAAGCAATTCTGACATGCGGTGTGGGGTAGACAAATGTGAATGTACTAGGCTAGAAAAACTATTTCCCCTTTGTTTTTAGCTTCCCGTGGTGCAGTCCATAGCTCCCCTGAATGGCCCAAAGGCTGGAGGAACCAGAGTAACCATCAGAGGCAGCAAGCTGGATGTCGGCTCTGAGCTCCGTGTCCTCGTCAATACCTCCAAGCAGTGCACTGACCTCAGGTGGGATGAGTCTGGGGGCTGGCACTGAGATAGTGGCAAGAGCCACAGCGTTAGGAAGGATGATATTGTCCCCCAGGAGATCAGGAATAGCTGGGGTTTGCGTGGGGACCACCACTGCCTGCTGCTACTAGCCTTGGAGCCCCCATAGCTTCCCCACTGGTCCTCTTGGCTATCACCTGCCCTGTATCCAGTGTCCCATCAGCCTGGCATCCCTGAGCGGTGACACAGAGTGATGGTGCGGGTCCCTGACACCAGGATGGAGCAGCTTTCTTTGCCAAGGTGATGGCATCAGTGTTGCTGTGATGTGGTGGCAGTGACCACCAGCAAAGTGCTTCTCGTGTACCATTCACAGGGTGCTGCCAGGCCCCATGGGTGAGCTGGGACCAGCACCAAAACCCCAGGAGTGAAGCAGAGGTGGGATTTGTTCACACATCTGCCAGAGGCAGAGGACGTCTCCCTGCACAGGGTCTTGCTCCTGCAGCACCTGGCAAACCCCTTGTTCCCTGTGTTCCCATCTCATCAGCAGGAGGGAGGAGTCTGCCCTTTTCCTTTGCCTATGTGGGAAATCTGTCTGCCAGCCTGGGATGGTATATGTCTGGAATTACTTGTTAGTGGGAAATGTAATTATTAGGTGATTGGCATGTGACTGGGAACTCCTTGCCTGCTCTGCTGACACCTCACTTACCCTGCCTTTCCCTGCACAGCCGCAATGCCAGCACTATCACCTGCACCATGCCCTCCGCGGAGCTCACTACCGCCGTGCGAGTCTGTGTCCAGTTCGAGAACGGGTCTTGTGCCAGCTACAACATCACCTTCAAGTACGAGAAGAACCCAGTTATATCAGACATCAACCCCAAAAAGAGCCAGATCAGGTGAGATCCCTCCCCGAGCCGGGACAGCTGCGTCTGCCAGGATTCATGGCCTGTGTTGAATTCAGCCTCTTAATTTTTGCCAAATGCAAACACGAAGAGTGCTCTCCCATCAAAGCACAGAGCTAATCAGAGTCCCCTGGTGTAGCCCGCTGCAGGCGACGCCAGGTCACCCTGTCTGTGCTTCAGGCCATCCAGAGGCCAAGCAGATCCCGAGAAAGCCTCATGTCAGGAGCATAGGAGTCACTGAAGCCCAGCCAGGAGGTAGCACATGGTGTGGGGGCCTGTACCACACTCTTGTAGCATCACAACTTCCATCTCAGAGCTGGCACATGTCTGCATCTGCCTGCAGAAGAGAGGGAAGTCTCCAGGCTGGTGGGAGAGGGTCCTGTGGGGGGAAAGGGGCTGGGGTCTGACACCTTCCCTTGAAACAGGTACAGGAGGGACACCACAGAGTGCTCTTGGGGCAGAAGAGGTCTCACACCCCAGGACTGTCTGTAGCTCATTTCAGTGCATTTAAGGCATGGAAAAAATTAGGTCTTGGTAACAGTGTACACCTGGTGGGTGTTTTAGGTTCAGGTGGGGAGCCTTTATGAGACCCTGAGGTTTTTCTTGGCAGTAAAACTGCTGGAGGATAAGTTGAGATTTGTAATTTTGTATTTCAAACTTCCCTGAGGTCATAGTATTTCATTTTTAAAGTGTGTTGCTTTTAATTTCATGTCTCTCCAAGGAGCTCTCAGGCTCCTGTTCCTTTGGATGCCATGGTGAAACCCCATCTTTCTCGGCTGTGGAGCCGGGAAAACCCCAGGGCTGACCAAGAAATCTGAGAGTCCGGCGCCTGTGCCTGCAGGCCCTCGCTGAAAGCAGCGGGCTC
This sequence comes from Jacana jacana, assembly GCA_013400555.1. NCBI lineage: Eukaryota > Metazoa > Chordata > Aves > Charadriiformes > Jacanidae > Jacana > Jacana jacana. The sequence goes on from VZTM01022827.1 coordinate 415,683, forward strand.
CGCCGGGCTGAGCCCCTTGGAGCGAAGCCGTGTCTCAGCGTTCCCAAGTGCAGCGCCAGAGATGCGGCTGTGGGAAAGTTAATGACAAGGCGCAGCGGTGACTCAGCCAAGCCCAGCTCCTCGCCGGCCGGTGGGCTCTGCTGAGCAGCGAGAGCCGTGGCTTGGCACAGAGACAGCGGGAGAATGTCACTGCCCATATTCACCAGGGAAACCACCAGGGTATTTCTCTGTCACCTTTGCCTGCTTTCTTGGTACTTACAGCAGTTTCCCAATGTCAGACGGCTGAGAAGGTGACACAGGCTGCTTGGTGGCTCGTGGAGCCCGACTGCTCTGGTGTGTTGCCGGGCTGTTGACCATGAGGGGTCAATAACTTATCTAAAATTTTAGCTCAATCTGATTTGTCTTACCATATTGCTAAAAAAATATCTGTGTAAGCAAAGTTTAAATCAAAACAGAAGTTGTAAACTAGTCTGCGGGCTCTTAGTTAGAAACTTGGATCATAACTACGTGGTAATATCTGCAGCATTGTAAAAGGTTTCAGACAACCTGGCTTTCAGGGCCCTGGACTCAAAGTCACTGTGCCTGGAGTGGCCTTGAGATAATGGGATTTGTGAGTCCAGACTGTTCCTGACAGATCCTCTGAACATATCGACTGTGATGCAGAGGAAGGGGAAGGTGGACCTGGGGTACAGCTTCTGCTGCCCAGAGCAGGCAAGAAGTGCTGGTTCTCCTTCCCTTGCTCTGTCTGTGTGCGTCAGGGCCCTCGTTACTGTCGTTAATTGACTGCACATTGAGAGGCCCATGATTCGCATTCCCCAGGCAGCAGATCCAAAACACAAAACAACTTTCACATTTTGATCTAAATCAGAAATGTCTGGGAGATGTGGGATCCCTGTCAACCGTAAAGGGGTCTCCTCTCTCTCCAAGGCTTACAGTTCCCTGTGGGGCAGGGACAGGGGATATCTCCTAGCCCTTGCTTTGAGGGGCTGGAGATTAACCTCTTATGCTGCTGGTAGCCTGGGCAACCTGCCACATGGCCCTGGCTTGAAGAGACAGGCTGCTCCTCTGGGGAGTGGAGGCAAAGGGACTGAGGGGGACAGTTTTCTGCTGCAGGAAGAGGTCCCCCTGATCCATCACAGCAGCTGCTGCTCCTGCTGCCTTCCCTGATATCCTGGTAGCTGCATGGGTGTTCGTTGCACATAGGAGGAAGACTTTGGCTGTTGGGTCACATTTTCTGCTCAAGCAACTGGGAAACATCCCTGGGGAAATGGCAGCAGATGACACCCAGCCATTGCACCTCATTGCTCTGTGTTGTTCACTGCAGTCACCCTCTCTTTCTTGCCTTCTCCTGACAGTGGGGGCCGGATCATCACCCTGGAAGGAAGAGGTTTTGAGCTGGTCCAGAATGTGTCCATGGTGGTCCGTGGCATTGGCAGAGAGCAAACGGTGGGTGTCCCTTCTGGCTATCGCCTGGTGACCAGGAGCAGGGCTGCGTGCCCAGGGCCTGAAGGCATTCGGGGTGTGAGGCTGAGGGTTTAGCCTGTGCTGGGCGGGAGCACTCAGGATGTCGGGTTTTTGATGTGCCTGCTCTCTCCTGCTTCCAGAGCTGTAAGGTTCACACCGACACTGTCATCACCTGCCCCTCTCCAGCTGCCTACAATGTCACTGTGGGGAGCAAGCCTGCTCCTGTGGATTTCTATCTCAATGGCCGTCTCTATGCGGACGACCATCCGGCTCTGGATGAGGAGATGTACCCTGAGGAGGCCTTGCACATCAGCAAGTTCAGCCTGGAGTACTATGCCGACCCCCAGTTCTTCACAGCCAAGAAGGAGAAGTGGATCAAGCACCACCCTGGCGAGCCCTTGACTCTGGTTATACACGTAAGAGAGTTTACAGCTCTGTTGTTTCTGGGGTGTTGCTGCTCCCCACCAGGAAGCTCTTCAGTCTGGAGTGCCAGCACAGTGGCTGTCCACAGAGGCAGGAGGGAGAAGGCGGGGGGGGGTGAGGATTGGGGAGGCAGGAGCAGGCAGTTCCTGCATCAGTCTTCAGCAGGAGATGCTGCCTGACCTGAGGATGCCCTTTGAGGCTTGATGACAGAGCTGTGTTTGAAGGATGTACGAGTGAGAAGCTAAATAAAATACTGGACGTATGAAAAAGAACAATAAAGCACTGGCCTGAAATCAGGCAGGTACTCCAGAAGGTCCTGACAATAGATATTTATTCCTGCAGAATCAGGTCACGCATTCTTCTCTTTTGGCTACTGAATTCAGCTCAGTTAACAAGGAAGTCAGGCTACAGCAATTGGGTGGCTTGGACAATGCGCAACAGCAATCAAAGGCCATTGTTCGCTGCAGGATATCCTCAGGGGTTACAACACAACCTGCTTGAGAAACGCACCCCCCCTTTCTGAGGCCCTGCAGCCGCATCCCCTGGCTGTCTCCTCTGCTGTACATCCTTCCCCCCTCCCAGGTGGGAGCTTAGACCCTTATCTGCGGTGCACAGCCAGGACAGATCAAAAGCAGATTTTCCCAGGTTCCATGAGGGGCTTGCTCGTCCCGTGCCCCATGCTGAGTGAGGAATGGGAAACAGGAAAATGGGGAATGGCCTGGTTCTGGGTTTCCTATGGAGTGCTGGAAAAATGTCCTTGGTGAGGGGGAGCCCTTCCAGGCCTGAAAAACAGCAGGGAGTATGGCAAGTAAAGTAGGAAAATCCATTGCAATTCCAACTGCTACTCTACAGCCCAACATCCTGATTCTATTTTGTCCTTAGAAAGAGCATGACAACCTGGGCCTGGAAAGCAACGAGTACCAGGTGAAAATTGGCCTCATCTCATGCGAGATCCAGATTGTTTCGGACAAAGTCATCCACTGCTCTGTCAACGAGTCGCTGAGCACCTCCGAAAGACAGTTGCCGGTGACGGTGAGTGCCAGGAGCCTCCCTCCGGGAGCACGGGGCAGAAGGGGTCCCTGCTGCCAGCCCTGCCTGTGGAGGAGCCACACAGACAGAGGGGTGGACAGAGCAGCCCCTCTGGCCCCAGCGGGGCTGGGGGTGGGACACGGGCGCAGGCAGTGCTGAGGCTGCCCAGGGTCAGGGAGAGGGGCTGCTGTGGAGTTAACTGTGCTCAAACCGGGGGCAGGGAGGTTTTGTCAGTTCTGGTAAGGCCCTGCGAAACCCCAGGCATGTGAGGTTTTGTCACTTGCAGTAATTTTCTTTCTGCCCCTCATGAGACGTGTTTGGGGATTTCCATACAGTTTTCAGTCAACTGGGCCTCCTCCTGCCAGCAACAGAGCTATGAGTGGATATGAGAGTGTGACCCTCACCTGCAATGAGCCACTGGAGATGGGTCCCCGCGAGTGACTAGGCCAGGGGCAGCAGGAGTGCACAGGGCTGGAAAGTTCCGTGTTGCCGTTTTGTCACCACAGGGAGTTTGGTGTCCAGGGCTGTTGCTCATCTTTGTGTCTGCAAAATTCACAATACTGGGTTACTGTCATTTTTTCCACATAGGGCTTGGCTTAGCTCCTGCCTCCCTCAGTGTCCCTCGTGTCACACCCAGCCCGTTGCCATGCAGGGATGTGACCATGGCTGCTCTTACCTGCAGGGGAAAAGCCTCCATTGCCATGGTCTGAGACCCTGCAGCCCCCTCCCAGCCCCTGAGTTAACAGTGAGTGGTGGAGCCTGTGGCACAGGGAAAGAAGAGGAGGAGGAAGGCTTCCAAGGGAAGGGAGGAAGCTGTGGGCTTGTACTACTCAGAAGGCACAAAGATGCGCCACCAATTCACTGGCAGGGTTGTCCCATTTACTGGTTACAGCCTGTGGTGTGTGAAATTCTGTTGCAAACTGGAAACATGGAAATGCAGAAGTAGCAGTATTTCCCAAGTCATTTTAATGGAAATTTTAAATAGGGTAATTTTGGTTTTAGTGAGAACTGAGAAACAGGGAAATCCCTTTGGGGAAGAACAGGAATTTATGAGTTTGCTAGTCTTGGTTTTATAAAATGCATTCAGGGCAGTGCCCTAATAGGTTTCTAGGAAGCAGGAGAATGATAAAGTATCACACAGCAGTGAAGGGTGTACCAGCAGTGAGAGTACCACCAAATAACCAACTTGTATTCACCTGGGTGCACACTTACTAACCCTCCAGATGTGGTCTGAGTTATCGCCCGCCGGCCGTTCCATTCCACAGGCAGCCTTTGTAGAACTCCTGTAGAATGAGAACTGTAGAATGATGGTTGGACTTGATGATCCCAGGGGTCTTTTCCAACCTAAATGATTCTATGATTCTATGATTCTAACTCCTGTAATAGCTCTGATTGTGCATGGCCTGGCTCGCCCCGCTCTGCCTGGAGCGGGGCTGTGGGGGGCTGCAGAAGCCTCACTGGGAGAGGCAGGTTCTTTCCTCTGGCGAGTGAGGTGCTTGTTGCTGTGACTGCCTGGTTTGTTTGGGTGGCAGAGCTCACATCTGCAATGATCAGAGCACCATGATTTTGGGTATGCCTGTTCTCTTGGGCCAGATCCACGTTAGCAAGTTGCTCAGGACAGCAGAAGCTGTCTGCAGAGATGAGGAGTTGGTGATGAAGGTGGGGCTCCTGAGCCTTCCTGTGTTCTGGGGGTCACTTTGGAGTGGCTCTTTTGGGAGTGCCTTGGGTGAGCTGGAGCTTGATTTTGGTCTAGATTAGAATCATAGAATCATTCAGGTTGGAAGAGACCCTTGGGATCATCGAGCCCAACCGTCCGTCAGCCCCACTCTACAAAGTTCGCCCCTACACCAGATCCCCCAACAGCACATCTCAACCATTCTTCAACACATCCAGGGATAGGAACTCCACCCCCTCCCTGGGCAGCCCATTCCAGGGTCTGACCACTCTTGCTGGGAAGAATTCTTTCCTAATGTCCAGCCTAACCCTACCTTGCTGCAGCTTGAAGCCATTCCCTCTCCTTCTATCGCTAATTCCCTGTGAGAAGAGACCAGCACCAACGTCTCTGCAGTGTCCTTTCAAGCAGTTGTAGAGAGTGATGAGGTCTCCCCTCAGCCTCCTCTTCCTCAAACTAAACAGTCCCAGTTCCCTCAATCGCTCTTCAGAAGATTGATGCTCCAGGCCCTAAAATTTATGTGCCCCTGCCCCTGCCATGCACCCTGGGAAAGAGCCTGGATCCAAGGCAGATCCCCCTGAGCTTGTCCATGGAGGTAGCAGATTCCTTCCCCACAAGTGACACCCCCTCTCTTCCCGCAGCATCGAGTCACCAAAAGTGTCACCCAGACAAAGTGGAAAACACCGTGCTGAGAAACAACCTCCTTTTATACACGCTCTCCCCAGATAAAAACATTGCCCAGCTGTTGCCACCGCCAGCCTCACTGACAAGTGTCCCCCCAGGCTGGGTCGCTGGTGGGGAGCCCCAAGGGAATTAGTCCCTAGGGGATCCTGTTTGCACCCTGGGAGGCTCCAAGATGGCTCCATCCTGAGCTGGGGCAGTTCCTGGTGACCCCTGAGGCGGCCCCTGCCAACCCCAACAGCCCTTCCCAAGAGCAGGGTGTCCACCAGCTTGGCCCCCTCTGTGCCCCACGATGTGCTGGTGACAGGAAGTATTGCCATTGAACCTGCAGCTTAATTAATTCCCCTTACAAAAAGTTGTATTGAGTTAGACCAACCCTAATAAACAAGAGAAGATTGCCGAGGCCTTCAAATCCATTTTTGTTCATGACCCAACTGCTTAAACACTGAATTAAACAGCAGGCGTGGGATTTCTTCTCTGGCAAATGCAAAAGGTTGAGCTGGTGGGGAAAAAAAAGATTCAGAACGCATCGAGGACTCGCCTCATTGCAGCGTTTCAGCCGAAAGAGGTGGAAATCTTGAGGCTGGGCAGGGTGCTGTGCAGACTCACATGAACCTCTGCAGATACTTGCACAGTGCTTGTGGCTCCCCATCCCCATAAAATCATAGAATCAGATAGGTTGGAAGAGACCCTTGGGATCATCAAGTCCAACCATCAGCCCTACTCTACAAGTTTTCCCCTACACCAGATCCCTCAACACCACATCCAATCTACTCTGAAACACAGTCAGGGATGGGGACTCCACCCCCACCCATCTAGCCCCTCAGCTCCCTGCCCGTGTGCCCTGGGGAGGAGATCAAAGCTCTTAGTGTTGGACACTGCCCGGAGCCACCACCCCAGGACCTGCCAGCACCAGGGTCTGTCTGAGGGCTGGTACAAGAGCACATTGGGCTCAGAGCCACAGAAACCTGGCTGCATGGTCCACCACTGATGGTCAGAGGCGCTGAAGGTTCTCCTGACCTCAGGTGCCTGTGGCAGTGTGGTCCTTCCTCCGGGCTTGTCTGAGTGTCTCCAGCTGCAGCATCAGAGCCCTCACTGGTGCTCTTGAGAGCACGGGCTTGGATTTCCCTGTGGGCAGGGACCTGTGTGCTACACAATGTTTGGCATGTGGATGTGGTGGGAAGGACCCGCTTGTGGCACTGCTTTGGCCCAACTGCTGGGAGCTGACTGTAATTTAACTCCAGTGTGCACCTTTCCTGGAGGTGCTCTGTGGTACTGATGTAATCAAGATTATTCCATCTCTTCCTGAGGTAGTGTCAGGTTTTTTGGAACAAGGTAGCTTCACGTTTTTGTCCAAGTTACTCTCGCTTCTCATTTCTTTGAGAGAAGTGAAACTCCTATTTCCAGAAGCGAAAGACTTGATTGGTCATGAGTTTTCTTTATCAGATGGTGGTGGTGAACCCTTTCATCCCAGGGGCCCAGGGAGCCATTTATAAACAGCGCCCAGCAAACACGCCTGCCGGCCTGTGATGTGTCGGCCTCTTCCCTTCTGGTGGTCAGGAGACTGAAGCTCTGAGCTCTGGTGGTTTGTGCTTGGTGTCACAAGAAGAATGGGTTGGGAACTGAGCCAGCACCTCCTGACACCCAGTCCACTGCTTTAGCCACAAGATCATTACTCGTCTCTGGTCTCATTTGTTTTTATTCCCTTACTTTATTTGTATTTCAAAGACTTGAAAGTTTCTTTCCCCTCCTTTTCCTGAGTGACAGCAGTTCTGCTTTTGGAGGAGAAAGGATTGTTCAGCTGAGATTCAAACCCCATTCAGAGGTGTAATAAAGTCATGTTAGTGGAAGTGGTTTTCTCATAAAAGTAGCCCAGGCAGTACTACATGGTGCGGTGAGCTCTCAAAGAGCGAGTTGTCTGGTGCTCTGGGGTGGGCACGGTGGGGCCATGACGTGGGCTGGAGCCTGCAGGTCTGCCACCAAAGCCCTGTGGTGGCCCTGGGATGGGCAGCACTGTGGTACTGCAGCCTGCTTTGAGCCAGCCTCAGCTTTCCACCAGGGCATGCAGGAGAGGAATTGGGCTCTTCTGAGACACACAAAGTCCCCCAGGTCAAACTGTGAAAGGCACAGCCTGGCCTCCCCATGAAGCCTGGTGGGCTCAGCCAGCATGCTCAGTACATCCTTGGGTGACCGTCTGCGGGACCCATAGTCCCTCCTCACTCCACCTCTGAGATGCTCAGCTCCTGCTTTTCTACCCTCTTTCTCCCGCTCCAGATCCAAGTTGGAAAGTTCAACTACACAATTGCAATGCTGCACCTTGGGGGAGGAGAGACCGCCATCATTGTCTCCATTGTCATCTGCAGCATCTTGTTGGTCCTCTCTGTTGTAGGTAAGGGAGCAGAATAATGAGTTTCCAAGCTGTGATGAGGTTTTTGTCTCGTTCCATGTGGAGAGGTGAAGACAGCTTATAGACACATTAGGAAACCTTGAGTGCTGCAGTTGGGCAGTATCTGAAACTAGTCTGGGTGCGGCCAGCGGCCACTCTTCTTTGTACAAGACCAGGCCATACCCAGGATCAAAGCTTCCTGCAGCATGGAGTGTTTGCTGCCTCTGTTATTTGAGCCTGAGATATTTATAAATTTACCCTTTTCCTCCAAACACTTAATAGTTACTGTAGTTCAAAACAAAGAAGGGTGTGAGAAACTGCTCTTGGACCGGTGCTGGCTTGAACAGGGCTCACACACAGGCGCGACTGTCCCAGACCATCCCCAAGGTCCAGCAAGCCCCAGGTTCTGTCACCAGTAACAGCCACTGACAGAGAGTGTGACGATCAGCGCAAGTGTCGGTGGCTGCAGCTCTGGAGCAGACACCACAGGGTTTGCTAACCCCTCTGGAAGCTGTGCAGCACACCTGTGTCCTTTGGCTGGGGCAGCTCCTCATCGTGCAACCAGAACGACTGTGTGTCAGGAAGCCTGTCAGTGCAGTGCCAATCTGGTGTTCCTAATAGGGACTTGATTTATTTTTAATAAAGGTTGTAATGTATGCTATTTATTAAATGCACCACCTGTCGTTAGAAACATATTTCTGGAGGCACGGGAAGACTGTCAGACATGAACACTGTCATACAGGTGGTGAACGTCTTAAAATCTGTATTCATTAATCAGCTGGAGTGTATTAATATACAGTTAAGCTGAATATAAACAGCCCAGACCTAAACTGAAAATGACAGTTACAGAATGATCATTAAATTCCAGCGGGTTTTACTTATTTATAGATAATTGACAATGGCCTGATCACATGCCAGCCTTGTTGTAGGTGTTAAACCGACACTGAGTTTAGCTTTCTGCAGAGGACTGCTCCGATCCCAGCTGCAGCCGCTCCCAAGCCCTAGTCCAAAAGGCTTCTTCCCTTCCTCTTTTCCAGCTCTCTTTGTGTTTTGTACAAAGAGCCGCAGAGCAGAGCGCTACTGGCAGAAAACCCTGCTCCAGATGGAGGAGATGGAGTCGCAGATCCGGGAGGAAATCCGCAAAGGTAAGTCAGCGTGCTGGGCGCCAGGGCTGGGAGGGAGGTGCCAGAATAGTAGGGTTGAAGCTATTCGTCTTCTACTCTGTAGAAGTTCATAGAATGATTTACAGGAGAATTTCTGTCATTGCCTTTGAGCTTCAGCAGGGTTTGTGAATGTGGCTCGGTGGCTGGAAGCGTGGCTTGGTCCCTGTCTTGCTGCCTGAGTCATGCAAGCCACTGACTTTCAGTGCCACTGGTTTACCTGTCCTCGGGTCAATGTCCCTTGGCCGTGTCACAGGGCTGTTGGAAGGCCACACTAACCTTTAGTGTTTAGTGCCATTTATGCAGCACTTTCCTGCTAGAGCTGTGGGAGAAGCAATGCAAGCACCCGCATCCGCTGAAGTCCTCCTCCTGCAGAACACTGGTGGGGGCTGCTCTGCTTAGGGGTGGTGGTCCTGTTCTCCCTGTCAGCACTGTGGGGTGCTGAGGTTAAACCTTGCTGGCAGTGGGCTGCTCCTCTAGAAACCCTGCTTCGGCCACTCGAGGAGGCCATGCGTCACCAGCCTGCTACTGTCTCAGCCGGTGCAGCATCAGAGCTCTTACCACCTGCGGGTCTCTCTGTGGCAGGTTTTGCAGAACTGCAGACAGACATGACAGACCTGACCAAGGAGTTAAACCGCAGCCAGGGGATCCCATTCCTGGAGTACAAGCACTTTGTCACTCGGACCTTCTTCCCCAAAGTAAGGTGACAACGCGTGTCATGGGCACCTCATTGTTCCCAGGTCCTTCCTAAACAGATCAGGGCTCTGCTTTCCCTCTGCTAAAGGGTTATTACAGTGTACAAAATAATTTCACTGTTTTATATTTAGTTGTCACGTATTTCAGCCTCAGTTATCATCAAAAGCGGAGCCGCAGCTCCTGGAGTGTGAAGTAAGGTCAGGCTTGCTCCCACACGATGGGACCCCGTTGGCAACACTGTCCCCGCAGTCACTCTGGCTCCCCCGGTTGAGGCTGTTGGACACCCTCTTCTGAAAATGCTCTTTCCCATGAGCAGAAGGTGCTGGGGACATCCCAGGACCCCAGGGGGGCTCCAACATCACCTCACTCTGTTCCGCAGAGGCTGAAGGGCAGCTGAAGGGCATATCTGCCGGCGGCATCCAGGGAGAGGGGGGCTTCTTGTTCCACACAACGTCCCTGAATGCTCTGCCCATCCTCAGAAGCTCGTTGGATGTCTCTGTCCCCCCCTTTCTCTGCTCTCTGCTGAAGGCTGGGCGTGTGGTGCTCCCATAGGGCACCCCGTCCCAGCCTGTCTCCCCAGCATCCCCCCCCAGAGCCATGCCAGACACGCCGGTGCCGTAATTCCCATCACCGGCTGCTCTGCACGTCACGGGGCGCCCTCGGCAGCGGCTGTATTTCACCCCTGAGGCAGCCACATTTCAGTGGTGAGGAGAGAGATGATGAATTATGACTGCGGAGTGTTTCATTAGTAGTTATTACTCAGGTTTTTAAGTTACCCAATCTCTATATATCTGCACACTGGAGTCTTTAAGAATCCGGCTGCTATATGAATGTTAGGGATTTAAACATTTTTCCCATCTGTTTCAAAAGTTACATATGTTAAAAACACCCAGTACTCCTCTATTTTGCCTTACTCTTCTATAATGCTTTCTCTTCTGGGATTTTTCTAGCTGCCGAATCAGTCTATTTGCAGTCTCCCTGCCCTAACAGCCTCATGTCTGCACAGACATCTGCCTCCCCCCATTCTTGCAGTGTTTGCTCATTCAAGAGGCTCTTGCAAAGTGTTTAAAGGCTCTGTAACCCATGTGTTTCTTCCTGATGGGTGGTCTTCAGTCCCGATGATATGTCTCTGTGTCTCGTTCCCTTGCCATGCATGGGGACCAGGGATGTCCCTGTCTGGCTGCAGCCGCCCTCCCCTAATGTGGTGCTTGTTTGCAGTGTTCCTCGCTCTACGAGGAGTGCTACGTCCTGCCATCCCAGCAGCTCAGCTCCCAGGTGGGCTCCCAGGCCCAGGAAACTCACCCGCTCCTGGTGGGGGAATGGAAAGTGAGTAACCCACTAACAAAACAAATGCTCTCGAGTGGCTGCTAACCATGCTGGTGTGTGTTGACACTGCCGTTGCTTTCTTGTGGTGCCTGGGGGATGCTTGATCACTCCAAACAATTAACACATACCAGCCCCGGATCAGCTTTGGCTGATTGGAGAAGGCAGGTCTGTGGATCTCCTCTCACACGAAGGAGCTCTGTCCTGAGATCCTCCCCAGTTCCACTGTGGGCTTTTCTTCCTGGGTGTATTGTATTGTCTGTCCCCTCAGTCCACAGCTCATCATAAATGAGATTTCTCCCAAGCAGGGACTTGGTGAAAGCTGTTGATGTCCCAGAGCTGGGTTTCACATGGACAAGAAGTAGGAATTGAAGCATCAGGGAGTTGCTTAGGTTGGAAGGGAGTTTTACTTAAAGCAGCTCCAGATAGATGAAGTTGTGGAAGGCCTTGTCCAGTTGTGTCAAATGTCTTCAGGAATGGAAATCCCACAGCCTCTTGGGGCCCCATTCCAGTGCCCGACCACCTGAAGGGTGAAAACCTCCTTCCTTATATTCAGTCAATGTCCCATGCTCTACCTGGTCCCTTGCCTCTTGTCTTAGCACTGTGCTGGTAGAGAAGAGCCTGGCTCTGTCTTCTCTGCCCTCCCTCAGGACAGATGAAGATTGCAGCAAGATTTCCCCTTACCACTTATTCGTAAGGCTGACCAAACCCAGCCCTCTCCACCTCTCCTCACACACCCACTAATTGTTTTGGCAGCCCTAAGCTACACTTGCTCCAGTTTGCCAATGTCCATCTCTTAGCAGGGAGCCCAAAACTGGCCACACTTTTCCTCCAGTATCCTCACGAGTGCCAAGAGCTGCGAGTACCTCCATGTTCTGCAGGGACATCCTTGCAGTCAGGAGCAATAAAAGCTGGAGGAAAACAATAAGGAGGGGTTGTCTTACCCTGCTTCCTGAATTTCTCTTTAGATCCCTGAAAACTGCAGGCCAAATATGGAAGAAGGAATCTCGCTGTTCTCCACCTTGCTCAACAACAAGCACTTTCTCATCGTGTTTGTCCATGCTCTTGAGCAACAGAAGGACTTCGCTGTTAGAGACAGGTATGAGCTTCAGAACCAAAGGCGTGGTAACTGGAGGAGACTGATTTATCCCTAACCCACAAGCAATCCAGCCCATGACTGGAGCCAGGCATTTCAGCTGAAGGTTGAGTTGCACTTGCCTCACACTTTTCTGTTAGAAACAGACAGCCATAAACCTCTGTAGTCCTGGAGAGCACCAAAATATATGAGAGACTGACTTGTGAGTGTTTGTGTCCCTGAGCACTTGATTTACCAGTAAGAGGGTGTGAGCTGACCTGAGGTCCTGCAGCACAGAAAGACGGTTTGAAGTTTTGACACCGTTGAGAAGGCTCATGAAAATTGTCTGAAATACTGTCTCTGTGTGTGGGGTTTTTCTTTTTTATGCCAGTTGGCACTTTAGTCTTGTTGGATTGGTGCTTGAGTGGCATACAATTCTGTGTTTTAGATGTAACCTGGCCTCCCTGCTCACTATTGCGCTGCATGGGAAACTGGAGTATTACACCAGCATCATGAAGGACCTCTTGGTGGATCTAATAGATGCTTCAGCTTCCAAAAACCCCAAGCTGATGCTGAGGAGAACGGAATCTGTGGTGGAGAAGATGCTCACCAACTGGATGTCCATCTGCATGTACAGCTATCTCAGAGTAAGAGAACCCGGTAACTGCTACTGTGGGGGTGAGTTCAGCGCTGCTGAACACAAGAGGGGTGCACGGGACAGATGAAGACCTACCAGTGCTGCCACTGGAATGGTCACTCATGGTTGACAAACTCCAGAGTATCAAAAGGTTCGAGTGTGGAAAAGCAGCCTTATGTTCAGTTGTTTCTCCATGCCTGCCTGGGGTTTGGTGGGAAGAGGCTTTGTGGCGGGCCTTTCCTAAGGCCAGGGCATGAGCTAACGTTTTCACCATGCTTGAGCAGAGAGCTGCAGGGGAGCTGAAAAGTAACCAGAATGGCTTGAGGTTTTGGAAAATGCTCCAATTTGTTGTTTTCTCTGACCAGCTCACGCAGCCAGCTCAGCATTGTCTGTCTGGAGAGGGAGAGCGCCAGCTGCTGGGAGCAATGGTGGTGCTGGGGCCAGGGGCTGCTCCCGGACAGTGCCTGGTGGCATGTGGGGCTTCTCGTGTTGGGGGCGTCCTCATGGCTCCACACTGGGCAGACAGATCTCAGGAGAGGGGGGATGCCTGTTCCAGAAGCCTGACTGTCTTCCAATGGTAATGAAAAGGAATCTATTTGGCATCCCGGAGCACATCAGCAGTCCATCTGCTCGGTGCTTTATCTCCAACATTTGCCAGTTCTGGTGGGAATTTCCCAGAAGGATTGAGCAATAACTTAATTGATTCCACGGCAGTTAATTGGAGGACACCCCATTATACCCACGGGGGAAAGTCTTGAAAAAGCCTTTGAAAAATCTCTTTTCCCAAAGTGTTTGCTATTGCTATAGCCACAGAAGCAATACTGTATTGTTCCCCTACATACCCTATTGTCTTCTGACCCCAGCTGATAAGCACTTTTTGTCCTAAAGCCTATGGTTTTGTAGTTCATAATCTTTAATTTTAACTCAAATAGTTAGCCAGTATAATGAAAGAAAAGTTACAGGAGGGAATTAGGATGTCTGTGCTGATGCAGCATGACTACCCAGACTGTAAGAACAGAAAAAAAGTGAATTTGTGAAAAAAAATTTTAAGCTTCAGTTTTTGTGCCGGTAGTTAAACCATTGGAGAAAAAAAAAGTGGTGATGTCTCCTTTTGGAGAGTGGAGACCACATGTGAAGCATCTGATCCAACTCCAGCTTGTGCTAAAAATGGACATTGTGCAAGAAGGCTTTCTCAGGGGGTGGGGGAAGAGGGAAGAAAGTCAAGCCTTATCACGTGGGCCTGAAGAGTTGGGCACATTTCATAGCTAATTAATGGTGAGGAGCGAGGAGTGCCAGCCCACTGCCATCTCCTGGGGCACCTGGCATGGACGTCTCTGTGGGCTTGGCCAGGGTCTGTGTGGGGCCGGTGGCCATCCCGTGGCTGGGGCAGTACGGAGGATGGTGGTGTGAGCTGTGAGCTGGCTCTCCTGTGGAGGGAGGAGGGAGGAGTGGATATGGACGGGAGCGGGTCTACAGCGCGGTGGTGTCACTTTGCAGAGCTGCTGGGCCACCAGCTGAACCTGCATTTCCACCTTCCTGCGGATGGGTCCTCAGCAGGGGCTGACGGTGCACGCCGGGTTTGCAGCCCCCTCCTCACTTTGCGTGCCGTGGCAGCACAGACCATCACAGCATTCTATGCCTATTTCCCATTTCTTAAAAGCAAACCGTTTCCATACTAGAGTGCATTGAAGAGTTGATTTCTAAGAGGCTTTCACATCATGTGTGCTCCACAGTGAAGTTGGGGGACCTCTTCAGAGGAGAAACGGTGCTGCCTGCCACAATATGGAGGAGGAAGAGAATTGATGAGGCAGAAATGTCCAGAGAGGCTCTTTGGTGGCAGGCAGAGACGGGCTGAGCTGTGCAAATGGATAGGGAGTCTGGGTCTGGTCCCCACCGTGCGAATGAGCAGGGAGCCACTGCGGTCCGACAGACAGCACCTCCGCACAGCGTGGCTGGTTTCAGCTCAGGGCTGTGATTTAAATACTAGCGATAGTCAAATGCCTCCCTGCGCCTTGTGCTCCTCTGGATCAAACTCTGTTGCCTTCAGAGAGGCTTTTCGAGGCTGCCCGCCTGCCTGTAGCACTGGCCTGTCAGACGTGTGACGATGGGTCTGGTTTTCATTCCCGAATTATCCCCATTAATCACAACGTCTATTCGAAACAGCTGCTGCAAAGGTCCCTGCCGTTGTGCAGTGGAAAAATTCCAAGTGCTTGTATTTTCCCTTGTAAGTCAACGCTACATGCTCAAAACATTTGTTTCCTATTAATGTTCTGCCTAACAGTCCGTCCATTTGTGTTTTGGGGGGAAATGATTTGAAGGAGCTGTCTTCAGATGGGAAGGAGCTGCAGGCCACAGTCACCCGTGGTCTGAACATGTGGAGGGCACCTGAAGGCAGTGGAGCCACCGCTCTGACGGGGAGCTTGGCTGTGTGTGTGTGGGGGGGGAGATGCAATGGAGAACTAGCAGGAGGCTTGTGGCTTGAGACTGGATTTGGAAGAAACTGCAGCATTTGCACAATCGATGCAGACTTCTGTTTCTGCAGAACTGAGTGAGAATTGTAGATAAAATGGTCTGTGTCTCTACTTTCTGCTACAGCTTTGGTGGAAAACGCTGAAAAAAAAAGCCTTCCCCTGAGACACCCTGGTACCATTGTGCCTGGCTTCTAACAGGACCAGGGGACCAGGAGTTAAAGGAAACTTAAGGTCCTGGAATTCAGCTTTTAGATCTGTGTCCAAGCTTCCCAAAGTTTTGCATGTGGGATGGAGCTGGGGTTTGGTTCTTCACAGAATGCAAGTAGATAATCATCCCAAATTTAGCAGGCACTTGGGATAAGCAGCTGTTTTCTGTGCTTTTCCCACCCCAGCCTCACCAAGACGTTTTGGAAATGGCTGTAACATGTTCCTGGGAGGACATCTCTAATGACTTGTCAGCCTTGTTAATAGGGCAGCAACATGTGAATCCAGACTGTGCTCTAAACCTTTTTTTTTTTTTTCCCAAGCATATAAAACCCAAGCCCTCCCACGCTCATCGTGCGTGAAACAGTTCGAGTAATGCCAGCCTGAACTGTGCTTTCCATTACTGCAGAGTTGTTTCAGTGCCCTGGGTAGCTTTAAGAGCCCGTAACAGTTGAGTCAAAAATGAAAATGAAGTCTCATTAAAATACATTCACAATAGGAGGAAAAGGCCCCAGACTGTGTTTTTTTAAGTGCTTTTTTGTCCTGAATCAGCACTGATCTCTTCTAGTTAAACTTCCTTTCTCCCAACTAGCCAACTCCAAAGACAGTTTTGATTCGTTTCCAGATGAGTTTTCCGAACAGCGCTTGAGGTTTCCAAGTTTGCCATTTTATCTCTAGTCCCTGCCTGCCAGCCCTTCTTTCCCCTCTTTGAAATTTGCTGTCTGATTAGCACTTTTACAGATTTCCATAACATTCCACAGTTCCTGAGCCTGAAAGCCAAAACAGAAATAGTATCTCGCTGTCGGAGGGCTGTCGCTCTTTCCCGTGCGGCCGGTCCCGCTCAGGCACGCTGCAGCGGGTCCCCAACGCTCCCCTGCTTCCAGCCGCTTCACTGTGCAGGAAGGGGCCACGTGGGCAGCCCCGACCCCTGCAGCCTCTGCCGGTTTCGAGCCATAAAGAGCTCCTGCATCAGCAGGACTTGCACTTCTTTCATGTTTTTGGAGGCAGCCGTGTAGCCGTTGGCAGCCCCTTGCGTCTCTCTTGTAGCCAGAGCTGTGGCCAGAGCTTCCCACAGGGAGCACGGGGCCGGCTCCAGATCCCAGCGCTGATGTTAGCCCTGGGTTCATCCCTGTGGCACTAACAGTGTTCCTCTTCGTAGCCCTAAGGATCAGGATCTGTTGGCACTTGTGTGAGGTTGGCTTGGCTGTGCTCCCCCATTCACAGTGCAGGGACAGCAGGTACCGCAGCCTGGTGGTGTCCCCAGGTCAGTGCCAGCTCCTTGCTTGTTATCTCGTACTCCCACTTTGCTAGGTGGGAGTAGACTCTTCTTTGAGTCTTCTGACACTTTCTCCACTCTGTTCATGATCCTCAACTTCTCCGCATCCCCAGGACTTCATGTCTTTTTCTGCTCTGCTTCCTCCTCTGCTGCCGGGCCCATCTCACGCTGCGTGCTCGGAGGCAGCGTTGCAGGGAGTCACTCGCCCCAGCAGAAGGCCCGAAGAGTGTCCCTGTGTACATAGAACAGTTGCCCTCGGGAAACGGAGCGGATGCACCGTTGGCACAGATGGTGTGTGCCCACCTCCAGCCCTGCTGTAGTGTCGTATCCTCAACCCCGTCGAACGCAGCCCAATCAAAACTGACATCAAACTAATTGCTTTAGCAATTAGAGGGCAATTAGAATAAAAGAATCACCAAGTCTTAATTAAGAAGCAGATTGAACAGGATTTAGCAGCTCCTAGCTGAGAAATATCCAAACCATTCGATATCTGTTGTCTTGAGCAGGATTTCAGATGGCAGGAATGTTTGTGCGGGGTGTGTGAGATGCTCAGAACGTACATAAATGTGCAATAATTTGCACTTGCCTCATTGGAAGGAAATTGCACATGAACTTCAGGGAGAATGGGATGTACTCCAGTACTGAAAAGTTCCTTAAGAAAATAGCTAATGTTTTACTTGCACATCAGCGTAGCAGGCAGAAGTGGATCAGAAATCTGGCATTAAACCAGGTAGCTGAACCGCATCACAAATAGCTGGTCCCTGCTATGTTTTTTGTTTTCACTGTGGCAGTGTCACAATTCACCTCTCCTGTAGGGTAAGGCTTGATGAGTGTAAGGAGTTAAATGGTGTGTTTGCTTGCTGTCGCATGGGAACAGCTTGTTGACCCTGATCCTCTGTTTTGCTGTGATCGGGGCTCCACTGTGGTATGAGAAGTATGAACGCTGGTTCCCAGAGCCAGAGGCACATGCCGTGGGCTCAGTTCCATGGATATCAATGGCAAACCAGGCAGCGCAAAGAGGGGTTCAGCTGATAGCTTCAGAAGAAAGCTGGGCACCCAAATATCTCCGTAGACTTGGATTTTTGTGCTTGTCAGCCCCGTCCTTGTCCCGCTGAGTGCAGTCTGTGTGCTGTCAGATTGCAAGAAACATCTCTGCGCTGGAGTATGCCAGATTCTCCCTGAAGTTCATGTGTAATTTCACTTGTAAATTAATGCACATTTGTGTTTTGCTGTGCGTGCACGTCCCCACTCAGCACAGCTATGCATATGCCCCTGCCTCCTGAGCAGCACCCAGTGCTCTGCCCGTGAGACAGCGAACGCTGGCACCACCGGCTGGTGGCAATCACAGCCCCCCGGTACTTGCCGGAGAACTTGGACGGGGTATGTTGATGCTGACAATCACAGCTCGCCCTCCCCGAAAGTTGCCTGTGGCTGTTGTCGGCTGTTATGTCCTCTTCCCCATCTGTGCTGTCATGGTGCCACGAGTCTGAAAGCTTCTGAGCAGGCTCAGAGAGATGCTGGTGGGAGTCGGGGAGGGGGACCGTGTCTCTGAGTGCCCGCCAGTGGTTCGCAGCACCTGGGGCATCCCCATCCTGCTCCCCGATGAGCAGAGGCACCGTCAGGGTCTGTGCAGAGCCTGTCCCCGCTGCGCCACTGGAAGGAATTACCACCACCAGGCCTGGCGTGCTTACCTGGTCTTCTCTCCTTTGCCCAGGAGACAGTGGGAGAGCCCTTCTTCCTGTTGATCTGTGCCATCAAACAGCAGATTAACAAAGGCTCCATTGACGCCATTACGGGGAAGGCCAGGTACACCCTCAACGAGGAGTGGCTCCTCCGGGAGAACATCGAGGCAAAGCCGAGGGTGAGTACATACCACCCAGGGGTGTGACGGGTACATGTCCCCCCTGGGGTAGCTGTGAGAAGGCTGATTTGGTACCTGTGCAGGTGCTATAACCGTGTAAATTGTACACCTGCACAGGCACTTTGCTGCTGCCGAAATTCACAGCTACACAACAGGGCTCGTAATGACCCTTTGTTTTCATGTCCATCCCTTGCGGACCCCCCAGGCAGCTCAGACGGGGGGTGGGGGGAGGTAAGGAAATTTGTTCTGCCATATTGAGAGAGTTAAAGTAATGGGTTTACCGTTCCCAGCAAGAGGGCATCTTTACTGTCGGTGGGGAGGTGGCGGCTGTAACCCCGAGTCCCGGGTGAGGGCTTTGCCCAGGCTGTTCAGGGGATGGCACTGAGAAGCTGTTCTGCAAAACACCTCCTGTGGGAAGAGGCAGACAAGGCTGTGCATGTGAAGGGCCGGTTCCCTCCAGGACCTGATGCAGAAGGCTTCCCAGAGCATGGGTCAGATCCTGCTTTCAATTACCTGGCATAAATCTGGAGCAGCTTCACTGAAGGCAGTAGGTTACTCCAGATGTGCATCACTGTACCTCAGAGCAGGTTCAAGCTCCACATCCTCTGCAGATTCCTGTTACCAATTGACCTGTAAATTTACAGTGCAGACTGAGGCGGGTTAGCAGCAGGGTGCAAAGTATTAGCTTTCTTGGCAGAAATAGTAACTTCATAAGTCTGAGAAGGCGACGTGCAGCTGCTTCCTACTCTGCAAGAAGAGAAAGAAGAGTACGAGCAGGTTATGTTGGAGAAGGGAGAGCAACTGGAGGGTTAGTGTTAACTAACTGGTAGTACCCCACATCGCTGGTAACCAAACCTCTGCTTTAAAGAACACCTGCATAGTATACAAGGTGAAACAATAGCTTCATTTAATGCCACAGAGAGAATTTGACTTGACCATGCATTCACATCCTTCTCACAGCCAAGGATGCCGACTCCGTGTCCTGATACTCAAGAGCAGTATGTGCCTGGAAACCTCTTGGCTGTGGAAATCCCAGCCATAGCTCTCATGTGAACCAGGTCTTCTTCTGAGAGGCAGATGTGCCTGTGCACAAGCAATGCCCTAGCATCTGCGTCTCCCTACCCTGGGCTGGCCAGCCAGGCCCTGAGATGGTGAGGGGAGTGTTGGGCTCTTCTCCCAGGAAACAGGCAATAGGACAAGAGGAAATGGCCTCATGTTACACCAGGGGAGGTTTAAGATGGATATTAAGAAAAATTTCTTTACTAAAAAGGTTATCAAACGTTGGAAGAGGCTGCCCAGGACAGGGGTGGAGTCACTATCCCTGGAGATATTTAAAAGCTGAGCAGATGTGGTGCTGAGGGACATGGATTAGTGGTGGTTTGGGCAATGCTGGCTTTATGGTTGGACTTGATGATCTTAAAGGTCCTTTCCAACCTAAACAATTCTATGACTGTGACATGAGGGTGGCAAAGCAGAGGTGCAGCATTACCCTCTGGTTTGGGCACAGCAAGGAGCAGAGGACACCAGCGGAGGCAGAGCTGAGGCCATCCCAGGGTGAAGCCCCTTGAGGGAGAGGACTTTTTATGAGAAGAGAGTCACTCAAGTTGCCTTACGGCTTTCTGACATGGTGGTAGCAGCAGCCCTGCATCCCAGAGGTCCATCATGGTGTTTGTGGCAGACCCCTGCAGCTGCTTGTCCCACTGCTGGGCATGCTCTCCAGAAGGTTACTGGTGGTGGGCTCCAGGGCTGCTGCAGACTCAGTCTGTGGCATGCTTACAGCTTGTTTAAACAGAGGAGCTGGGCCATTACGTCAGAGAGAGGCTGAGCAATGAGCCTTGGCTGTCCCATTAGTCACTGGTGGGAGCCAAGAGGCTGAGGACATGACTGGTTATGGGGGGTGACCTTTCCTCCCACCCCTGAGGTGGTCTCTGCGCATCAGGGCTAAGGCCCATTAGCAAGGCAGCATGAGAGAAGGTTGTGGTGTCGCTCCCTGGCTCCATCAACAAACAGGGCCTTCAGCCTCCGGGGGCTATAAATCAGCACCTCTCACTAGCAGTACAGCCTGGATGACCGAGTTTGTTCAGCCTGATTTTCCGCAGTGGGGCCCAGAGCACACCAGAGCTCTGCAGCTGCCTCCCTGCCTCTTTGGGAGCCAGCAGAATTGGGCAGGTCACCCCTAACTCAGCCTGTACCTGCAGAACCTCAACGTCTCCTTCCAAGGCTGTGGGATGGACTCCCTGAGCGTCAGGGCCATGGACACAGACACGCTCAGCCAAGTGAAGGAGAAGATTCTGGAGGCCTTCTGCAAGAACGTCCCCTACTCCCAGTGGCCAAGGGTGGAAGATGTTGACCTCGGTAAGGACCATGGGCATGGGACCAGCCAGTCCTTAAACCCAGGTGAAGCACCTGGTATTGCATGGTAGCTCTTGGCATCTGTCAGAGGGCAGTGGGCGATGCAGCGCTGACAGAGGGCAGGCATCAGGGCAGCCTTTTCCTGAGGATGGTCTTCAGGAGTGAGTGCTGGGACCAGATACGGGTGGGCAGGAATAACTGGGCACAAAACAGGAAAGAAGCTTTAAGAGAGCCCAGGTGGCGCAGAGGAATGATTGGACTTGCACCCTTTAAAGCCTTTAAAGTCTTTAACTCCAGAACAGGTACCCTGTACACCCCCCCTGAGCCCTGATGTTCAGTGTGGTCAGTACCAGAGGGAGTCTCTCAAGAAGGCCCTGGGCTGGAGCAGTGACAGTATCCGCTCCTCTCAGCTGCTGGATGTGGCATGTCCCCCATTCACAGACAAATGACCAGCTCTGCCTTGTAGGGAGCTGCCACCAGCCCCCAGTGGCCATGTGCAGGCCACACAGCCTCACCCGCCTGGTGCTCCGTGGGACAGGTCCCACATGGCCCCTGGGGCAAGACAGGAACAGGGTAAGGAGGGGATGCTCCTCCACATCTCTTCTAGCAGAGCCTTTGTCGCCTCTCCCAGATCCATCCAGCTCTGCTGTAGTCTGGAAGGCCATTGCTCTGCTCTGGTTTCACAGAGTCCTGGTGGCCGTGGCAGTGGGGCTGTGGCCAGTCCCCAGAGCCTCAGGCCCCACTGCGTGGGTGCCTCCTTGGAGCCGGTGTCTCACTTTCTGTGTCATCCTTTTCTGTGCTCAGAGTGGTTCGCCACCAGCACCGACAGCTACATCCTCCGGGACCTGGATGACACCTCGGTGGTGGAGGACGGCAGGAAGAAACTCAACACATTAGCACATTACAAGGTAAACCCGCCACGCTGCAGGAGAGCTTTGCCTCTGCGGAGCCTGCCTGGCCTCAGGGGTGAGCTGCAGCTCCCCCTCCAAAAACAGGATTATCAGGAATGAGCAGGGAGGTTGCCATAGCTCCGTGAGAGCTTCCGGGGAATAGACATCTGCCCTGGCGAGGAGCTCGTTAATATTGCAACACACTGAAACTAATTAAACACTCTTCATGCAAAACAAGTTATTACTGACAACAGAAAGAGGGGGAAAAAAAGCTCCTATTCCCAACGGCCACCAGCTTGGCTGATTAGTATCACTCTGCTCTTGATCTGTGCTCCTGCTGAAATCACTGGCACAATTGTGGCTGCCTGCCCCGAGAGCAGGGGCTCAGGATACCATCGAGGAGTGGCAGCCAAAAGGGTGGGGAAATGGGGCAAATCAAATGGTTTTCTTGACCGTTTTTCCTTTTAAAATGAAATGAAACCAGAAATTCTTATGATTTCCGTACTCCCTGGTAAGCCTGGCAGCATAATCCTCACTGGTCTGCAACAGTGCATGGAAAATCAAAACTGGAGCTGAGCACTTATTATTATTTGTGTGGCAGCCGTGCCGCAGAGCCCCACTGCTGGCACGGTGCCCCACTATGCCAGCAGCCAGAGCCACAGCTCTGAGAGGTGGCACCAGCCCCGCAGCTCTGCCCTCCCAGGGAAAGGCAGAACAGCATCCGCGCAGCGTAATGCTCCTTCCCCTTCCAGTCACCTGGTGCCAACATCCAAACCTGCTCCTTGGATACGCGTATTTGCCTGATTCCCATTGGATTTGGGAACCTCGCTCTCTTGCATTTGCATTTTAAAAGCCCTTTCCATGCAGGGCAGTAGTTACTGCTGGTTTCCAAGCTGGCAAGCTGGGGTAGGGCAGGCACAGAGGATGTTTGGGGCAGAGCAGCCATTGCACCGGTGTCCCCCAGCTCCTGGGGTCTCCCCAGGGCCCTTCCCAGCTCCATGGGAGGCACCATTGGGGTTTCCATCAACAACATCTGCTCTGCCCTACCTCCACAGATCCCCGAAGGTGCATCCCTGGCCATGAGTTTGTCAGACAAGAAGGACACCACGCTGAGCAGAGGTAAGCTCTCACCTCTCTTCCCCTGTTGTGGGTGACTGGGCAGAAACACTGGTGTTTTTAGCGGGGTGTCTCTGGCCAGGGATGCCAAGAGCCGGTTGCCAGCCCCCTGCCTGGGTGCTGGTGTGTGGTGTCAGACAGTGCAGGGCTGGCTCTGGTGTTGCCAGAACTCATAGAGCACCCTGTTGTAGTGGTGTATTGGGCAGAGCTGGGCATGGGTCAGGCCAGCTTTATGCCTGTGAGGACACTGAACGTGGTCTGGGACTGCCACTGTCACACAAGCTGAGCTGGCCAGCCCAGGACACGCTCAGGAAGGCTTAGGGGTTCTGCAGGGTCTCCACTGAGTTCCTGCAAACCCCCTTCACCCACTCTGTGGTGGACGTGTGGGGCAGAGACAGCCATGGAGCTGCAGGAGTCGTACCTTCCCCCTTCCAGTGGGGTTCCTCCTCATCATGGCTGAGCTCCCTATGGGCACTGCAGGTCTGAGTCCTGCCATGCCAGCAGTGGCAGTGCCACCCTCCCAGGTGGGACTGCCGGTGAGGCAGAGATGCGGAGTGGAGACACTGAGCACTGTAATGACTGCTGAATATACTGGCATTGCCTGAGCCACATCCAGTCCCTGCGATGGGGGGAAGAGGAGTGTGGGGAGTGGGGATCTGGGCCCTGCAGGGTGTAGGCAGTGAGCAGGGACAGTGAACAGGCTGAAAGTTCATCCAGGTCAATGCTGCAGTGGCCACTGGAGAGGTCACAGGTCCCCAAGGGTCTGGGAATGATGCTGGAGAGTGGGCGGCTTCCACGCACCTTCTGACTTTAAGACTTGCCTTTGTCACTTGCAAATGTGGGGGGGTTGTGCCGCCTTTCCCTCTATAGGTGAAGTGAAGGACTGGGAAGTATACATTTCTGACATACACATTGTGGGAGATCTAAGTGTCATGCTTTTGTGGTTTTGCTTTAAAAACGTGTTATTCAGTATTCTCCTCTCTCTGCTTGCTGAGTGCTTTCCCAGCCCATAAGATAGAGGGCACCTTTTGTCTCACGTCCTCATTAGGGGTTTGCATTCAATCTGTGCTAACAAAGTGAAAAAAAGGAAGGCTCTGAAACCGCTTGGTTGGAAAAGCCCTTTCCCTCCCAATTACACATGTTCAGTTTCTTGCCAGCATATTTCTAGGTTTCAGGCTGTGCCCCTTGGGAGACCTCAAGTTGTCCTCCTGAGGTACTTGCCACATGCCCCAGAAGGCAATAAACAGCCCCAAAACAAATGAAAGCACTGAAGTCCCTTGAGGTGGGAACACCAGCTCGGTGCTGGGGTTCCTGGGGAAAGCAAGTGCCTTCCGTCATGGAGGGTGTCTGAGGAGGCAGGTTTTGGTGTGGGTCCTCTACTGAGCTGCTGTGTCTCTCTCTTCTTCACAGTGAAGGATTTGGACACTGAGAAGTACTTCCACTTGGTAAGTACCCTGCTCCGGCTGCACGGTGGGGAACAGAGGGCAGCTCTCCACTGGGCCCCCCCAGGGGAACGCTGCTGGGCGCAGGGCCCTTGCTCCAGAACGTGGCACCTGCATATGAGGGGACGGGTCACAGCGGCGGCTCCGGTCCCCCCTGCAGCAGCTGCACTGGGGCAAGTGGGCCCTGGGCTATGCTGACCCCTCAGCCAGGCAGGGGCTCAGGTTGTCCTTCTTGGGGAGATGCCCTCGCAAA
Source organism: Jacana jacana (assembly GCA_013400555.1). Lineage (NCBI taxonomy): Eukaryota > Metazoa > Chordata > Aves > Charadriiformes > Jacanidae > Jacana > Jacana jacana. The sequence continues at coordinate 440,094 of VZTM01022827.1, forward strand.
AGGCAGCAGCCTGGAAAGTGCTGGGAGCAAAGAGGGGACCAGTCGGGCTGGGTACCCGGTGATTCCTCCTCTCTCCTGCGCTGAAGTCTCTGGGTCCTCTTTTTACAGTAGATGTGATGAAAGAGGAGAAAATCTTCTCAGCCTTGCTGATATTAACTTAATTCATCTCCCTGGGCTGGAACATCAGATGTGATGAAGAAGCTGGATCAGGACTCGTTAGTTTTCTTCAGAGAGGCTCAAAGAGGCGCAGAAAGGTTATCTGTAGACAAGCTTTAGTACTATGGGACATCATAAAAAATTACCCAGATGGGAAAGTAATTGTTGTGCCTGATCTGGCTGTCAGCAGGCACGGAGCTGGGGAGCACGGGGGGAGAGGAGGGGGAGCAGCACCGCCAGTAGCACCCACACAGCCCTGGTCATGTCACCCACCGGGAGCACCTGGCACGTCGCCTGCTCCCAGGGCCACGAGATTTATTAGTTCCTGCTTCTGCACCGTGCTGGAAGTACGAAGTGCTAAACATCTCTAAAAGCTGTTGTGAAAAACAAAAAAAAAGTGTTATAGACAACAGCAATGTTTTATAGCCTGGTTATTATTTTTCTTTTCTCTGCTAAAGTTTCCCTGCTCGAACAGAGTGCAAGCACCCAGTGCACACGCACACACCCACACCTATGTGCAGAGCAAGGAGGGAGAAGGGATGGGAAACGGAATGTGCGCTTGTGAAACAATGCCAAGATGGACTTAAGAGTCTTGCTAGGTCATTATAGAGCAGGAGTTAACTGACCTGGCCACTGGACTATTTATTTCTGCTTTTAAAAAGGCCAGGGTAGGAGTATTGGCTGATCATTCTTGTACTTTTTCCAAAAAGCTGCTTTCTACAGAAGCTGTGTGCATTGCTTCTGGGGGCCTAAACTGGAGCACAGTGCAGGGAGCAGGAGGGCCAGCAGAGTAACATGCAAAGTGAGATGGATTGTTTCATTTTCTTTGTGTAGAGAGGCAATAAAGAGCACGAGAGAAACAAATGTCAGAAAAACCCAGTGTTATGAACTGCTTCTTTAAAGCCATATAAGGGTGTATTTATGACAGAGTAACTACTTTTTAATTGAATTTTATATGCAGTTGAAATTCTGTACTTAAAGGGAAATTCAGTGTGACACTCCCAGAGAGGAGCGCTCTGAACACGTGTTTTCTGTTGGCCCAGGTTCTCCCAACCGATGAATCGGTTGAACATAAGAAGTCCCACAGACAGAGCCATAGGAAGAAGGTCCTGCCAGAGATCTACCTGACCAGGCTGCTCTCCACAAAGGTAGGGAAGGGGAAGTGGGGTGGCTGGTGGCCTGCAGGGAGAAGCCTGCTCAAGGGAAGGAATGCAGTGGGGCTGGCTGCCCTCGAGGGGAAGGGAGATGGAGATGCTCAGCCCTGGGAGCAGGGGGGAATGTCTGTGCGATCTTAATTCAGATTTGAAGTTCCCCACTCTCTGCCAGTGCTCAGCTCCAGCAGTTGGGCTCCAAGCCCATCTTTAATCCCAGCACGATGCCTCACTGGAGCAGAGATCACAAGAGTGGCCAGCAGTCTCTAGTCTTCTTTGTATTCGCTGTACAGAACAATCACAGATGTGAGATCCTAGCAGTAAGAAAGAAAATTTTGGTGCCAAAAGAAATTAAACCCAAATGCAAGCTAATTATATCACTATGCACAAACAAACCTTTCCCTCCCTGCTTTGGCATCCTCTTTCTCTTCTGATTTATCCAACTGGCAAAAAAGGTTTCCTCGTGTGTGCAGCAGTCTCAGACCCTCTTGCTGTCTTCCTGGGCTTGGGTGATGCTGCTGTCCCCAGTCCTCACCCCGTGCCTTGTCCCGCAGGGCACGCTGCAGAAGTTCCTGGACGACTTGTTCAAAGCCATTCTCAGCATCCGAGATGATAAACCACCTGTGGCTGTGAAGTATTTCTTTGACTTCCTGGAGGAGCAAGCAGAGAAAAGAGGGATCACAGACCCTGACACTATGCACATCTGGAAGACCAACAGGTTAGGAAGAGGAAATTGCTTCTTTCTTTCCTTCCTTCCATCTCTCAGGAGCAGCAGCTGCAAAGCCTTGGTGTCCTGGACTAACCAGTAGGTTGCTAAAAGTAGAAGAGGAACTTGGAAGACAGGAGGCTGGGAAAAAGGCGGGGTGGGGATAAGGGGGGGCACAGAAGACAAGGCCAAACACAGGCTTGGAGAGCTTTGAACAAACACAGAACTCAGGGGAATGGCAAGCTGGAAGGGGAGGTGTAGGCAGATAAAGGGCAGATGGAACTGGCACACGAATACAAATAATTGCAGGAGAAACAGAAGAGGGACAGGATGACAGGAGGTAGCAATAGTGTTAGCTCCAAGTGCTGGAGATCTGAAGCAGAGTCCAAAACCATATCAGGTCTTAGAACATCATAGAGATTAAAAAACCTGCATATTTGGCTCATGTTCAATTGCTTTCTGGCTTTTCAGCCCCTGGGGCCACTTTTTCCAACTTATCTCTGTAACCAAGCTGAGACTCTGGGGCATTCCAGGACTCAGGAGCTGGTGTTGTGACAAGAGTGTGCCCTGGGGATCTGCCAGGAGCAGTGTGGAGGGACACAATGAGGAGCAGAAACGGGGGGCAGGAGCCAAAGGGAAGGAGGGAAACTGAGCTGGGGAGAAACCAGAAGACTTAACTGGGGAGAGCAAGAGCATCGAGGAGAGGCTCAATGCTTCTGAGGCTGCAGGAACAGTAACTGTTTCCAGCCCGACATGTGAAAATTAAAACCAAATCTGGCTGGGGTAGCAGGCATGCAGACACAACCATCGAGCTGCAGGTTTGCCCACCCTTCATTACCTTTAATTGCCAGTAGAGCAAAGACTTACAGCGGCTTTCACTCCTGGGCTGCTGAGGAGGGATGGTGGGACGGGTGAGTGATGTACTGAAACGGTGGTGTGGCCAAATGAACAGTGAAATAATTGGAGGAGAAAATGTTGAGAGAGCAGGAAAAAAAGACACATGAAATGCATTTCGTGGGGCCAGGCTTACCATCAGAAACAGATGACGGTTGCTCTAGGGGGAGGAGGAAAAGAAGCAGAGACACCATTGCTGCAGAAATCAGCAAGTGGGGAAGCTTGATTACAGAGCCCTGTGCTGGCAAGCCCCCGGTGCTTCTACTGGCCCACGGTGGCTCAGGAGGCTGCTGGAGGAACCAGGGTGTGCACTAACCTGGACAAGGCTGTACATGATGTCTCCTGTCCATGCTTCAGCCCAAAGAAGTGTCTCTTCAGGGTGAAGATGTGCCTCTGTCCCTCAAGCTGGGCAGAGGGCCCTACAATGCCAGGGCAGGATTAAATAGCAGAACCCGGCTCCATGTTTTATTCCTCTCTACTATTCACTTTCTACCTTCATCTCTCCTGCGTTTCCTCCCCTCTTCCTCTGGAGTACAAATTCACCTACTGTGTGTTCCTGGCTCGTTTCCTCCACAGCCTACCTCTGAGGTTTTGGGTCAACATCCTGAAGAACCCCCAGTTCGTCTTCGACATCGACAAGACAGACCACATCGATGCCTGTCTCTCTGTGATCGCCCAGGCCTTCATTGATGCCTGCTCCCTGTCCGACCTGCAGCTGGGAAAGGTACCCTCCAGAGGATGTCTCCCTGCTGCTGGGGCAGGTGTGCGGGTGGGAAGGGACTGTTGGAGGTCACCCAGTCCAACGGGGCCACTGGGAGCTCAGGTTCAGGCTGATGAGCATTGGGCTGTCTCTGAAGATGAGATCTCCCCTTCCCTTCCCCACCACTTTGCTCATGCTTGAGCTTGAAATTTGCACCCCCTCTGTCACAAACAGCGGTCAGGGAGTGGGAATACACCATCACAGGATGGACAAAGGGCAGAGCCCTGTCCTGGAAGGTTGGGAGGACAGAGAGAGACCCAGCTGCTAGCTTGTGCTCAGTGGTACTCAGCAGCCACAGGAGTTGTCCTGTGGTCCCAGGAGAGCACCCAGTGTCTGGAACGCTTCCTGATGGGGCTGTGCTGGGATGTGAGCAGACAAATATTCTCTGCTTTTAGCTCAGGCAGGGGTATTACTGTATCAAGGGGAGCACAGTGGGTGCCAGCTCTGCTTGGGCACAGGCACGCTACTCAGGATGGGAGCACAGCTCCCTCAGTCAGGGCTGGCTTAGGGGGGACATCATTGGCACAACAGTCCCGTAACAGCAGCTGAGGGACAATGTGAATGCCCGGTGGCAGGATGGAAGAGGATATAGCTTCATGGGAAGCTTTACTCACCACCACCAGTGGTTTCTGCACAGCTTCTCACCTGGGAGAGCTGTGAGAAGCTCAGTCAGCAAGGCGAGCCTTTGGGGGCACGGGCAGAGCCCCCGCCTGGCCATGGTGAGATGTGGAGACACACCAGGGCCAGCCCTTGACACCATCCCTCAGCATGTGGGACACGTTTTGTGGGCAGCACCACAGCCCTGTCTGTGGAGCACTTGGTGCTCCCCTACGGTGGCACATCTCCATCACACACCAGCCACCTTGGGCACATGGTGGGAGCCCAAGTGGGCTCAACACACCCGCTGGGGGAGCTCAGCCTACTCTGAGCACCGTAGGGCTGCAGGGCCAGGTCCCCTCTCCTGCTCAGTCCCACAGGGCCGGCAGCAGCGAGGCAGCCGGCGAGCACAGTTCCCCTCTCCCACCGGCTTGGCTGAGCGCGGTGTTGACATTTGAAACTTCCCGACATAAATAAGTTTTATTAAGAAGTGCTGTAAATCGTCCTCCCCTCCGCCCCAGGGGCTGGCGGCGGCACAGAGCGTGACGTGGAGGGGACCCCGCGGAGTGAGGGGCGGGAGTCGGGCACAGAGCAACAGGAAGCCCTCGCTGGGAGAGGTTAATGCTGGAGGAAGATCTAATGAGCGCTTGATTTTTTGTTTGTTTGGGTTTTGGGGTATTTTTTTTTTTTTTGCATGCATTACGAAACACCTACAATTTGTCCTTGTCAAGCTGTGGGTGAGGGGAAGAGGGGTCAGCTGGAGTCAGACAGCAGATGGAAACGTTTTTCAGGAATACAATAGCATAAGTGAAGGAATTGTTGAGTAATGTGGGAAGAATAAATCCTCAGCATAAAAATCAGCTCGCATATACGGGCAGGGTATCACTGAATGTTTTCCAGGCTGGGCTCTTCCCCTGGTTTCAGTGTGTCGCTCCTGATACTGCAGCTGTGGGAGCAGCCTCAGCCTCCGTACATCTACAATGCACAAGCAGTTGATAAACCAGTGCCCATCCCATCTCTTCATAATGCAGAGTGGACAAAGACGCAAATTAGAAAAGAACTCAAAAGGAGTCAGCATAGGTTTCTTTTGTGTTTCTAAGGTGGGGGGGGGAATATATTGTGAGCAAGCTTTGCAACTTGGCTGTATTCCTGTAGTGCCTTGTCATTGGGTTTGAAAATAAACTGCTGTGGGATCTGGTGCCGCAGCCTGGTGCCCATTTCCCCTGCAGCATTAGCCACACCACATATTGCGGCAGCAGATTGCAGTTACCCTGGGCTTCCTTATTTACTGCCCGATCCAGCAGAAGATGCTGCTGCCACGGCAGCCCTGCCGCTCGTCTGAGCCCCCTTCCCCTCTCCACCTGCCAGAGCATCGGGGACCGGCCCCCCATCTCCCATGCCAGGGTGGCAGGGCACGCTGATCTCATTCCCTTCCGTCCCCGAGGCTGGGGCTGTGTCCCTTTGGGAGCCTGCACCAGGGGCAGTCAGCCAGGTTCACTCTCAGGGTAATGATATCAGCAGGGCAGGAGTGCCTCCGGGTTAGAATCACTCATGCTGGTGTTTGCAAGGAACGCAGGCAGGGTTATGCCTTCGCTGATACAACCTGATGGTGTGGCTGGGGGGTTAAGACTGCTTTGTCTAAGCTGACATTAATCAAGAGAACTCGGAATTTTCTGTTAATTACTTTACTTGCACTCAATATAGGCCAGGCAGGCTGGGTTAGCCAATGCAAAATAAATCAAAGCTACATGAAAAATCCAAGAGCAACATTTCAACTGACAGAGTTCAGTTTGTAAGAGAGCTTTGTTCTTCAGCTTAAATCAAGCTGTCTGCTCAAGAGACCCGAGCAAACGCCCGCAGAAGCTCTTCCCTCGTTACCAGTTTCCACAGGCAAAGCCCTGGAGCACAAGTGTTTTATCTAACGCCGTTGGGCTGCACTCATCTGCAGAGCATCACCTGGCAGTGAGCCACCCCGCCTGACCCTCTGCACGCTTTCTGGCCTGCAAATTGCAGCATATTCACTTAGACCCCGGTCCCTGGCATTGTAGCTCACAGGCCTTCAGCTCAGGCGGAGGGACGGTGCGGTGGCTCCGCAGGCAGGTGGTCCTATCCCCAGCACCTTGATGTGTTTGAGCAGGCGCCTCTGCCATTAGCTGTTTTGTGCCTCAGTGCCATCCCACCACTCTCCCATCTGAGCAAAGCCAGGACCAAAGACGTAGCTGTTTCCTGAAGCCGGCTGTAGCTGGAGTCGGTGTCTGAGGGCTAGCACTTTGGTCAGACAAAACAGCATCAAAAGTTTTCCGCCAGGAACAGTGTGGTGTCTGTTGTCGGTGTCTTGCCCTGGCTCTAGGACTCCCCAACCAATAAACTACTGTACGCCAAGGAGATCCCCGAGTATCGGAAGATTGTGCAGCGATACTACAAGCAGATCCATGACATGCCCCCGCTCAGCGAGCAGGAAATGAACGCCCACCTCGCAGAGGAGTCGCGGGTAAGGGGGGACGGGCTGCTGGGGGTGGAGGGGGGCTCAGCTGGCCTGCACCCCATGCTGGGGATGGGCTTGGTTCTCTGCTAGGGTAAGAGGAACACCGAGTTGCTCCACTCTGGCTGATGGGAGGGCTCGGGGAGCAGCAGGGAATGCAGATAGGCTGCAATCGGCTGCTGCTTCCATGCTGGAAGGAGGAAACAAGAACGAATATTTTGCCTCAAACTTCCCATCACAAACTTGATCTGACCTAATTCCAAGCATCTTCCATTACTGCCGGAGCTGCAGTAAACACCCACGAGTTAGCTTGAACCTAACGAGCTCTGGCACCGCTGGGAGCTGAAAGAGGAATTCAGTGCCAAAAAGCCAGGAAGTTTGGAAAAGGCTCTCTGCAGTCCTGAAGCCCCCAGGCCAGCTGGCCCCCGAGCTCCCTCTGCCAGCACCAGCCCCGAGTCCCCAGCAACTGGCCCGGGTACAGGATGCCAGCCCTGGTACCAGCTACAGGAGCTGGCAGCCGTGCTCTGCATCCGAGTCTTGCCAGTGATGTGCCATGGCTTCTTGGGAATTAACCCATCTCCCCACACTGCTGCAGCCCTGGCCACCGAGCGTGAGTTTCCATCACATTCCTCTGCCCAGCCCTCCTGCTGCCCCCGGCCTCTGAAATGGCTTTGGGCGCTGAGGGGTAAACAGGGTGATCAAACGTGGGCATTTCAGGCTGGCTTTAAATAGGCTGAGACCGTTCCTGGTGTAAGCAGATACACCTTCCTGAAGGGAGGGACTCGAAAGCCTGGCTGCATCAACACAACAATGACAACAATACCCAGGCAAAAAAAAAACCCCTTCTTTTAATCTAGTTAATGCCTGCTGGGTGGGCTTGAACTCGCTTGCTGCATCAGTTTAATATTCCTTCTCTCGTTGTTCTGTCTGTATAAAGAAATACCGGAATGAATTCAACACCAACGTTGCCATGGCTGAGATATACAAGTACGCCAAGAGATACCGCTCCCAGGTAAGTGGGCTGAGCTGTGCTCAGGCCTCAGCATACCTGCGGGGGGAACAACGAGCGGCGTGTTGCAGCCCAGCAGTCAGACACCCACATCCAGTCCCACAGAAAAGGCATTATCATTTTCTTTGCATAATCCCCCACACATATGTAACATGTGCACACAGAGATGCACCTGCTCTCCTCTCCCTTGGCTCACGACTTGGAAGAGAAGGCCAGCTATTCCTGGCTGGTTTTAGCAGCGTTTGGCTGGGCAGGACTGAAGTGGGGCTGCCCAGAGTGTAGACCCAGAGATGCTTTCAGGATGGCAGAGCTGGTCTGGTCCACAGCCAAAATAACCTGTCACCCGCTGCCCCCAGCCCTGGCTGGCTCCTGTCCCCTGCCCTCTCACACCATGGGCTACCTCTATGCCATGAGCTGCTTTTCTGTTGCATTCCCTTCCTCTCTACCCGCTGCGCAGGGACTCAGTGGGTGCTGGGGTGTGTGAGCACAGGGTGGGCTCCCCCAGCTCTGGTCCAGATGGGATTTGGGTTCAGCAGGGCTGGCAGGGGGGCACCCCAACCCAGCACTGCCTTTGTCACCCACCACTCGCGTCTCCTGCAGATCGTGGCCGCCCTGGACGCCAATCCCACCACGAAGCGCACCCAGCTGCAGCACAAGTTTGAGCAAGTGATTGCGCTCATGGAGGACAACATCTATGAGTGCTGCAGTGAAGCCTAGGCCGACTGCTGCCCTGAGCGTGACTTTCTCCACAGCGCAGTGCCATTGGGAACCCGCCTTCAGCCATGGATACACCGCAGGTTGCCTCTGCCATGGTCATTCTCAAGCCAGCCTCGTGGCAGGGGTGGGCCTGGCTGACGGCTGAAGGGTTCCTTCTCCTAACAAGAAGCCACAAGACACCTTTCTGAGCAGCTCAACCCCCCCCTGGTGTGCACTGTGGCACCCATAATTTATTTGCTGTTGCTAGCCAGGACTGGAGACGTGACGCTTGTGTCAGGCTCAGTTCTCCACTTCCCTCTGATCAGCACCTGGGCAGTCAGCAGCTCCCTGCATCCCTCAGTGGTTCCTGGGGACGAGCGAGGGGGCTGCAGAAGCTGTAAGAACAGACACAGAACAGAAGGGTAGCCTCAGGGAGTAACTCGTGGAGATGGTAAAGGCCATCGGAGCAACACCTGAGCTCCCTTCCACACCATCCCTCTGACATCCTTGTTTTTCCAACACCAGACTCTTATCAACTGTTCACACTCTGCTGCATTCTGTGTATTTTTGTGCCTTTTAATTTTTGTACTGTATGTGTAAACATAACCACTCCTCCATCTGAGACTTGGGCAACATGGGAAACTTGGGGCTGAGACAAGGCAGTTGCTTCCCGAGTGGCTAAGGCACGGTGAGAGCACTTTATCCCTTGAGGGAGCGTGTTACGGTGTTAAGCAGTGTGCAGCTTCCCAGCTCTGCCTGTGGAGTGAGCTGCAGTGGCAGTGTGGGGGCAAACACCCCTCACAGCCCACCTTTCAGCCGGCTGCCGCAGGCATGGCTTCTGCCCAGGAGCCCAGAGCTGGTGGATGAGGGGCAGGACACCTGCCTGGCACGCCAGTCTCCCTGCACAGCCCCAGTGACACCATCAGGGGTGGGCTCCTGCTGACAGCCCCCCAACAGAGCGCCTTGAGCCATGTGTAGGGCCAAATACCGGGTAACATCGTCCCTCCCTCTGCCCCACGCGCTCCAGCATCACCCTGGTACCATCACTGAAAACAAGGTCAGTTCGACAGAGGTGTCTTCTTAAAGCTGCTTTTGTCAGATGCAGCCTGCCACAGTTGTCCCTTGAGAGTGACCAGGAGAGCACAGTGTTGCTGCATGTCCAGTCCTTTTTTTTCTGCCCATAAAGGCAAAAGGCTGGAAGCCAAGGCCCTGGCAGCACCGGTCTCTCGCAGGGCAGCAGAGCGGCTCCAGCACCCCAGGCTGCAAAGTGTCCCTCCCTTACGCTGCGGTCAGCAAGTGGGGACCCACTGCCCAGACCTAGAAGCTTCACTGCTGACCCATGGCATCCACACTGCAGTGAGCACCTGTCCCAGCTTGGTGGCCCGTTCTTCCTGCTGGCACCTTTGTCCTCTCTGCAGCCAGGGGGGCCATCACCGCTCTGATCTTCTCCAGCACCACCCAGGCCCCTCTGTAGAGGCTGGACCAGGGCCACGTGCCTGAAGCCAGTGCTCACACGCAGGCAGACACCCTGCCCATGAAAGCTAAACCCAGCTGTAGCCACTGCGTTTCCAAACTGCCAAATAGAAAAGGAAGGAAAAAAAAAGAAAAAAAAAAAAAAGAGAAAAAGAAAAAAAGTTACTACCTCACTGCAGGCAGGGTCTAAGGTCTAAGGTGAGCCACCCTTACTCATCCAGCTGGCAAGGATGCAGCCTGGTTTTAGATGACTTGGGTCCATCAGCACTCCTCCTGGGTGACTCACTGCCGTGGAGAGGTGGCCTNTGTAGCTGGGCTACATTTTATTTTGAAAGTGATTTCACACACGCAAAAAAAAAAAATCTTGAATTCTTTTTTCTTTTAGAAACTGTGAATAGCTGCCAGAGATATAGGCAGGCCCAGCACAGGGAAGGCAAGGGTGAGAAGGATCAAGGTAGCAGAGAAGGTAGAGCTTGGCTGCAGGTGGGGAAAGGGCCATGGAGCAATAGCCCCATGTTGTAATGAAGAAAGGATCCAGGTGGGCTGAGAGCGTAGTTTGCCTCCAGGTGATGTGTCTGGGCCACGTATTGGAGCCTATTGCTTTATTATTTAATTTTTTTTTTTCCAAAGAAAATAAAAAAATAAATGAATAAATAAATAAAGTAGTTGCTACAACCATTTTAAAGGAACAACTTCAATGGAGCAGAAGCTTGAGGGTTTGTAGTGTTGCCTTGAACCCCCGAGCCCTTTGTAACATGTTTTTTTAAACTTTGGCACGTGCTGTGGGTGTAGTGCCCTTACCTGCTGTGTAGTGGAAGTGGCAGACTCTTGGAAAAGCCTATCTTTGTAATAAAATAAGGTGCTGAAACCTGCCTGGTGAGGTTCCTGCCCCTGTGCGCCATGGGGACACACCACGTGAGGGGGGACACCCATCGCCACCCAGAGGTTGGGCTGCTCTCCCTGCCCAAGGAGCCTCTCCTCCCACAGCCACCACGCTCAGCCAGCCCAGAGGCAGGAGAGCAGCAGCTCAGAGGTGCACAGCGAGCTTTGGTTGTACGAGATGCATTGTGCTTGGGGTCAGCAGCTCAGTTTGAAGCCACCTTGTTTCCACATGAGACAGGGTTTCACCCCTCTGGGCTGCAGACCCTGATTTCCCACAGAGGATGCTGCAGCCACACACTGCTCCTGCTACCCATCACCATGGCCCCACCAAGCAGGAGCTGATGCAGGAGGGAAGGAGCTGTGTGAGGACACACCATGTGCCTGAACTGGGCCACATAAGGACCCAGTGACACCATAGCAGAGCCCAAGGCCAGGCACCTCTGCCAGGCGCCATCAGCCCACGGGACCATGTCTTCTCCCAGCCCTGGCTCTGCACCACTGCTGCCACCAGCCCTTGAGGCTTCTGGCTTCAGCGCTGTGACACCCACACAGCTCATAGTTCTTAAGAACCATGGCATTGCTAAATCCTCTCTCTTCCACCTCCTCTGGCAAAGCTGCTCTTTCCAGACACCCAAGGGATTTTCTTTCCCTGCTGGAAAGTTGATTCTTAGTAAAGCTAAATCCAGCCATTAAATGATTTGGCCTCTCTCAAAGTGAGAGAGCCTCATGTTCCACACTGGGTGCCTGGAGAGAGGACGTGGCTCCTGCCCAGTGCTATTATGGGACATTTCCACAGGAGAGAGCAGTGGACTGAGGCTGACTATCAAAGGGCCAGGTGAGCTCCACCTAGTTATTACTGTGGCATCCCCCACCCTGTCCCCGGGGGAACATGAGTTTCAGCTCCATTAAAGATGGATCAACATGGCCAAGGCTGAAGTTTAAAGCAAAGTTAGTTTGCTCAGCTCTTGCTTAAGCCCCAAAGCAAGGCCAGGAGCCTTGGAGGGCATTGGCAAGGCCAACTGAAGATTAGCAAAATCCTCTTTAGGAAGAGAGTTTTACTTCCACTTACTTTCTCCTGCCCAGGAGGACTGTAACCCCTTGCATTATCAGGCTGACCTTCAGAAGGGCTCTGTTCCATGCAAAGCAAGAGAAATTCAGGCATTTGAAGCTATTAAATGAAAGCGTTCACATGTTGACCCAGAAGGGCTCACAAGACAGGTTTAGAGGTGGGCACTGTGCCACAGACAGATAACAGGAACACAAGCAACACTACAGCATACAAACTTTTTTCTGAGCCCTAAACCACTTTTGTCTTTTTGTGGTTAGAGCACAGGCAGCTGCCCCCAGCACTGGGGACCCTTGCCCATGGCACGTCCCCAGACCCGCTGCCCCAGCACTGCTGTAATCCCAGCTCAGCCAGGCATTAGCACAAGAGCGGCTGGGAGGGCAGAGGGCTGGACACCTACCCCACACCCATGCTGTGGGTGCCACAGCCCCACATCATCAGAACTGGCCAAGCCCAAGCTCTGCAGCACCCAGGGCTATCACTGTGCTGTGTCCTATAGGTCCCAGAGCCATCACTGGAGCTCATGACCAGCCTCCCCACCCCCAGACCCCAAAGCCTGGCACTGCTGGCCAGCCAGGTGTGCCACCACAGCCAGGAGCTGAGGACATGTCCAGACAGAGAGGGCACTTCTCCATGACAGCAGGCAGCTGTCTGCAGCACCAGCTCACCACCATGCCATGGGGACAAGGTCAGGGCTCAGGGATGGGAATGCAGGGCAGGAGTCACACCATTTCATGCAGGGACTGAAAAAAACTTTATTAAGTCTGTTTGCTTCTTGCTAAAACTAACCCAGGGCCTGAGGGCAGAAAGTAGGGCTGGGCTCCCATGGGGAGCAGGGCCACATGGGTCCCCTATGGTGCATTCCTGCCTGCTGCTGGGGCTGCTGCCTTCTGCTGCTGAGCCTCTCCCTGTCCAGCTCCTGGGGCTGCCCGTGGCTTCCTCCCCTTGCCTTGACCCTCCTTCACCTTGGGGGCATCTTGCTGTTCCCCCTTAGGCACCTTCCCCTTGCTCTTTCCCACTGGGGCCTTTTGTGGTCCCTTCACTTCAGCACACCCAAGGCTGTTGCTGTCACTTTCCCCAGTGTCCTCCATAGCCAGAGCCATAATGGGCTGTGAACGCCCTTGGCTAGAATGGCCAGCAGCTTGTGAGGGCTTTGTGCCATTGCTCCTGGGCTTCACTGCTGCTGGTGGCAAAGCCTGGAGAGGAGAGAGGAACTCAGGCTGCTGCCATGCCCCAAGCCACCCTCCATCAACACTGGGCCCTGCCCACATCTGCAGGCTTCACCCTCACCTTCTCCTTCACCGCTGATGCCTTTTTCTGCAGCTTCACCTCCTCCTTTGCTGCTGCTGGCTTCTCCTCTGCTGCTGCTGCTGGTTTCTTCTTTGCTGCTGCTGGCTTCTCCTCTGCTGCTGCTGCTGGTTTCTTCTTTGCTGCTGCTGCTGGCTTCTCCTCTGCTGCTGCTGCTGCTGATGGTTTCTTCTTTGCTGCTGCTGCTGGCTTCTCCTCTGCTGCTGCTGCTGGTTTCTTCTTTGCTGCTGCTGGCTTCTCCTCTGCTGCTGCTGCTGGTTTCTTCTTTGCTGCTGCTGCTGGCTTCTCCTCTGCTGCTGCTGCTGCTGATGGTTTCTTCTTTGCTGCTGCTGCTGGCTTCTCCTCTGCTGCTGCTGCTGGTTTCTTCTTTGCTGCTGCTGGCTTCTCCTCTGCTGCTGCTGCTGGTTTCTTCTTTGCTGCTGCTGCTGGCTTCTCCTCTGCTGCTGCTGCTGCTGATGGTTTCTTCTTTGCTGCTGCTGCTGGCTTCTCCTCTGCTGCTGCTGCTGGTTTCTTCTTTGCTGCTGCTGGCTTCTCCTCTGCTGCTGCCTGTTTCTCCTCTGCTGCTGCCGCCGGCTTCTTTGCCTTCTTCACTGTCAGCTTCTCCTTTGCAGCACCTGTGGGAGAGGGGGCAGATGAGCCCAAGCGGGGGCCTCTCCATGGGGCCAGGGCAGCCCCAGGGTGGCTCATGGCACCACCAGCCCTTTTCCTCACTGTCACACACCTGCCACAGGGGCTGATGAAGGCTTGGTGGCCCCTTTTCGTCCTGGCTTTGGAGCTGGTTCTCCATCAGGTTCCTCCCAGCCCAGTGGCTGCTTGTGCTGCTGATTCTTGGGGGCTAACTATGGGCAACAGAAGATGGAAGTGGGGCCAGGTGGCACCACAGCCCCCAGCACCACCACTTCGGGGCCAGTAGCCCCTGCTCACCTTGAAGCGGCCAGTGGCCCCCACAGCAGTGGAGTTACGGGGCCGTACCAGGTCCCCACGGCTCAGCCCCTTGTTCAGCGCCTGCTTCAGCAGGTACCTGAGGCGGTTGGGGTTCACTGTGGGGTACTTGGTCAAGATGAACCTCTTGATGGCAAACACAGAGGTGCCCTTCTTCTCATTCTGGGCCTGAAGTGCCTCGATGATCATGCAGAGGGTGGAAGGGTGGGAGGGACACCGGCGCTCGGCCATTGGACTTGGGAGCTGGGCTGTGCCAGCAGTTTCAGCTGCTGGGAGAGGCATCACTTGGGGATCTGAGCCCAGCCCTGAGGTGCTCACACCCCTGGGGGCTGCAAACCACCCCAGAAGCTGAGCAACCACCACCCTGCTCATCCTCACAGGGACCACAGCCACCCCAGCCCAAGCAGAGCCCTGGCCCCACAGCAACCACGGCTCTGCTGAGAGCCCACAGCACCCAGCAACCCCCTTACCCCACTGAGGGTCCATAGCAGCACACATCCTCTCTAAAGTTCCAGGCCCAGGCAGCACCAGTACCTTTGCTTACAGGCTCACACCACTTCCAGCTAATTTATATGATTAGCACCTTGACTGCAGGGGATGGTTAGCAGCTGCTAATTGCTCTGTTCCCGCCCTGGTGGGATCAGGTGGTTGGGAAAACAAGTGCCCTTTGCTAAGGCTTTGCAAGGGGCTGGAGAAGGTGTATGTCAGAGCAGAGGGTCTAGAGAGGGGTGAAGGATGGAGTGGGCACTGGGCGATGGCCCTGAACATGCAGGGAAAAGGC
>VZTM01022829.1:7548-21379 GCA_013400555.1 Jacana jacana
CAGGGCTCTCATTTGAGGACTGAGCAGCCAAAATACCCAAAGTCACACGTGTCCCTGCTGAGCAAAACCCGCCCCCCCCAGGAGGAGCAGGGCCAGGAGGGGAAGGTGAAGCCCTCCCTTTTTGGGTGCTACAGGCAGAGCACACTGCAGGACCTGCTGTCCTCTCGCTTTCCAGCCATTAAAAGAATAATTATTACTGGAGCTCTGTAAAAAGAAGGCTCCTCGCTCCAATAAAAGGGCCCCCCGCCCCCGCCCCGTGCAGTTTGGGTTGAGATTGTGAGGTTCCAGCACCATCTAGTGGGAACGGGGCAGACCCGCAGGATCCCCGCTCAGCTCCAGCCTTGGGGCAGGTACAGGTTGTGGAGGTGGAAGGACTTGGGTTTGGGGTTGGGTTTTCTTAGTGAATCCTTGCTTTTGGGGTTCTTCAGAAGCTTCCTCCTTCACAGACACTGTGAGCCCACCCTAGTGCCTCCTCCTCCATGAGCTTTACACTCACAGGGGTTCCCTCAATCACATTTAAGACCGGAAAATGACTAAAAAATAATAGTATCACACTATTTGAGCTGTAAAGTCCAAGCAGCCCAGGGTGGGGAGGGCCGAGATGCTGCACCTCCCAATGACGAGCACGTGCCTGGGCTTTATTCCTCCTCATCCAGCTCCTTTTTTTCCTTCAAGAGCAGGTAATTAGTTGTAGAGAGGAAGCTCTTAGGAGGGATTAAAAAAAAATAACCAAACCCAATATCCAAAGGAATCAAAGTAGAAAGGAAGCAGCCTCCTGCCGTTCCCGGGCCGGGGATGTGACCAGAGGGGAGAAGGGCTGAGCTCGGGGCAGTGTTCCATCCCACCACAGCCTTATCAGCGTGATACTGGACGTGAACCACCACTTGGAGACGAGTCAGAAAATGATCTCAAGTGCCTGGAAGGGGCTTTTGTAGGGAAGGCAACGGCAAAGCAGAAAATCAGCCCGGCCCCACAGCGCGGAGCGGGGCGCTGGGAGCACACACACGGTGTTTCAATACACATGGAAGAGCTGCAGGGGAAATTCCTGGGGGAAAACCCACCCAAAGCCAAGGCAACCCAGAGAGGAGAGACACTGCCTCATTTCCCAGTGAGAGCGAGTCCATGGCAGTGTTAAGGCTGCTGCTCTGCCAGAAAGTAGTCAATATTTGAACAGAGCGCCCCGGGGCCTGGCGAGTGGGGTTGAACAGCATTTACGTATGAAGTGAGATAATTAAAGGCCACAGAGAGGAGAAAAGCCCGGGTGAAAGTTAATCAAGCCTTTACTACAGACAGAACTGCAGTGAAAGCAACGCAGAGCAGCAGCAGAGGAGACGCTGGAGGATCCAAGGACCAGTAACGGGAGGAACCATGCCCCAGCCCCACTGGTATTTCCCAAAAAATCCTGGCCCTGACACACGTCCCTGCTCTCACGGGGTCACAGAACACTCTGGGGTTGGAAGGGACCTCTGGAGATCATCTCCAACCCCTGCCAGGGCAGGTCCCACAGGAACGTCTCCAGGGGCTTTGAATGTCTCCAGAGAAGGAGACTCCACCACCTCTCTGGGCAGCCTCTGCCAGGGCTCTGCCACCCTCACAGGGAAGAAGTTCCTCCTCCTGTTTAGATGGAGCTTCTCCTGTTCCAGTTTGTGCCCGTCCCCTCTTGTCCTGTCACTGGGCACCACTGGAAAAGCCTGGCCCCATCCTCCTGACACCCACCCTTGAAGTGTCTATAGGGGTTGATCAGATCCCCATCTGCCTTCCCTTCTCCAGACTAAAAGCCCCAAGTCCCTCAGCCTTTCCTCAGCACAGAGATGCTCCAGGCCCCTCATCCTCTTGGTGGTCCCCTGCTGTCCCCTCTCCAGCAGTTCCCTGTCCTTCTTGAACTGGGGAGCCCAGAACTGGTCCCAGTGCTCCAGCTGGGCCCTCCCCAGGGCAGAGCAGAGGAACGGGATGATCTACCTCCCCCTGCTGGTCACACTCTTCCTCATGCCCCCCAGGATGCCACTGGCCTTCTTAACCACCAGGGCCCATTTCTGGCTCATGGGCATCCTGTTGTCCCCCAGGAGTCCTAGAGCTGCTCTCCAGCAGGTCACCCCCAACCCGTCCCGGTGCAGGGGGTCCTTCCTCCCCAGGGGCAGGACCCTGCATTCTCCCCTCTCAACCCCCAGTTGGTACCAAGAGGCTTTTTCCTGCTTTTTGCAAGAACCAGACCGTTTCCCAACTCACCTCTCAGCAGAGCCGAGGACCAGAGCTGCACAGACATGTCCGGTATCTTGCTGGCAAGCTGCATGGCCGGTACCACCATGTTATTGCTTTCCTGGTGAAGAGCAGACACCAACACAAGGTGAAATTACTATTTATTTCCCCTCCCCCCCCCCAGTATCGATACAAAAGTAGTATTTCAACCCCTCTCCCTCATTAATACACACTAACTGGAGACACTCTCCATTGCTGATGGAAAACTCGTCGACTTTAATTGCCCCCCCCGTTCCAGGTCACCCGTGGAATCAATTATTTGGAATAATTAATTCAGGAATTACAGAAACACAAATATCTGGAACAGACCTCAGACACCAGCAACTCCCTTCAAGTGTTTATTAACAAGCCAATTAGAGCTGCAGAATTACTCCAGCTTTTCATGGGATCCCAACAAACAAGTGTTCTTCAAAGAAGATTAATCCTAAAATCACTCAGGTTGGAAGAGACCCNCCCAGAACTGGACACCAGACTCAAAGGGGGGCCTCCCCAGTGCTGAGCAATCCCCTCCCTGCTTCTGCTGGTCACACCATCTCTGATCTCTGATCTGGCCACCTGGGCACACTGCTGGCTCATGTTTAGCCCCTTGTCCCCCAGCACCCCCAGGTCCTTTTCTGCCAGGCAGCTCCAGCCACACTGCCCCAAGCCTGTAGCCATCCATGGGGTTGGGGTGGCCCAAGGGCAGGACCTGGCATTTGGCCTTGTTGAAGTCCAGGCCATTAACATCAGCCCATCCATCCCATCTATCCCAGTCCCTCTGCAGAGCTTCCCTGCCCTCCTGCAGACCAACACTCCCACCTCACTCGGTGTCAGCCGTGAACTCATGATGGTGCTCTCTGTGTCACCGATACCCTCTTGATTTCACACTATGTCCTGATTTTCTCTGGCAAACGCCAGGTGGGACACAGACACGGTCACTGCAGTGAAGACTCACCCTGTGATTCCCCAACACGTAGAATATGTGACCCAGGAGCACGAGAGAACACGCCGTCAATCGATTCAAGTCCTCCGCGTTGGACATCTTCAGCGTCTCTCGCAAAAACCGCCTAAACAGCCAAAAGGCAGCAGTTTAAAAAGGGAATATGAAATAAACAACTCTCTTCTGCCCTCCAGCACGTAGGAAACACGGCTGAGAAGGGAATCCATCCAACTGGGAAATGGGAATAAACGTGTGCTGCTTAGAATCACTCAGGTTGGAAGAGACCCTTGGGGTCATGGAGTCCAACCATCAGCCCCACTCTGCAAGTTCTCCCCTACACCAGATCCCTCAACACCACATCTAATCTACNTCCTCACACTCAACACTCCCAACTCCCTCAATGGCTCCTCATGAGACTTATTCTCAAGGTTTCAGGTGATCTGAAACAAGACACTTCACTCCCAAACCTCACCTGTCATTTAGCAATAGAATAAAAAGGGAAAAGAATAATAATAATAGAAAAAGGCTATAACAGAGCTTTGGGAAGCTTTTGTTGCAGATGCTCGGTGCTCCAGAGGCACCACTGCTGCTGTTGGTATCAGCTTGCTGGTGTTTCCCCCCAAGGTCAGAGAGGAGGCTGGCTGAGCCAGAGACGGCGCGTTGGAGAGCGAGGCCTCGGGGCTTTCACTTTTCTCTTAAAAAGCCCTGTTTAGCATCTCTTCCCCCCTCCCTCCCAACCTCCTGAGCTGCAGCAGTTTGTGTACTCACTTGGCCTCGTTGTATCTTCCTTGAAAGAAGGAGAAGAGGCCTCGGATGTAGAAGGCGGCCGCTCGCAGGCAGTGAGAGCTGGGGACAAAGCGGGACACTGAGACCCCCGGGACCGGGACACAGACACCAGCTCTGGGCACCTCCCCGAGAATCCAACCTCCAGACCAAGCCCTACCCCGTAACAGGCAATGGGGACTCTCTGCCTTCAGAAGAAGTGGATTTACTTCAATTTGGGGTTTGTTTTTAAATAGAAAAAAAGGGCAGCTTTGGAGGCCCCTCCCCCCCCCCAGCGCCACGCCAGCACCCCCACCGTTTTGGGAATTCTCACCTCACAGGGAAATTATGGTCTGGATTTATCCTTTCCAATAGGCTGTAAAGCTACAAAGCGAGAGGAAAAAAGGAAAATCATCAGCTTTTCCCCCCCCACACACAAACCCAGTACAGGCTTGTGGGACTGAGCCAGTGCTTCTGTGGGAAGCACAGAGCAAACCCAACTGGTGCCAGTCACCACTAACGCAGCCCGAGTCCACTTGCACTGGTTAAAGCACCAGCTGGAGTGTTGAAATATTTCATCCTAAACCCAGGGGTTTCATCCAAAATATGCATTTCTCAGACTGTACAGAGCTTTGTACACAACATTAAAGGTTTCCTCCAAAAACCTGTAGCCGTCATGGCCACCCCAGGTGTCCAAGGCCCCAGCGAACCCCGGGTTAAGATTTGCTATTCAATGGAAAGACCAGAAATCAGCTAAGGAAAAGACATCAAAAAAGCAGCCAACTTTATTTTACGATTAGGATTATTAGGATTCTCGCTCTCCACCCCCTTTTACAAAGCTCTGTTTACAGAAAATACTGGGTGCTTGGTGAGAAAAAGGTCATTTACAGCCTCTGCACCAGAAAGCTCCAAGCTGGGCCCTGAGAAGTCACCGGAGGGATGAGAAACGTCACCGAACTACTGCACCACGTGGCTGAATTTCGGTACTAACACTGGATATAAACACTCCTGTTAACACTCCACACCAGGAATTCTGCCCCCCCCAGGGCTGCAGAGGATTCCCTGTACCATCCACAACGCTCTGCTTCAAGGTTTTGTAGATAGACCAGCTCCAACCAGTGGTTATTCACCATTAATTGACACTACCCTAATTACACAGAATCCCAGAATCTCAGGGATGGGAAGGGACCTTGAAAGCTCCTCCAGTCCAACCCCCTGCTGGCGCAGGAACACCCAGAGCAGGTCACACAGGAACGCCTCCAGGCGGGGTTGGGATGTCTCCAGAGAAGGAGACTCCACCCCCTCCCTGGGCAGCCCCTGCCAGGGGTCCCTCACCCTCACCCTGAAGAAGTTCCTCCTCATATTGAAGTGGACCCTCCTCTGTTCCAGCTTGCACCCATTGCCCCTTGTCCTGTCATTGGGTATCACTGAGAAGAGCCTGGCTCCATCCTCCTGACACTCACCCTTTACAGATTTATCAACACTAATAAGGTCCCCCCTCAGCCTCCTCTTCTCCAAGCTCAAGAGACCCAGCTCCCTCAGCCTCTCCTCCTCTGGGAGATGCAGAGAAAGGCTAATTAAGGGGTCTCCTGGCTGCCAGACAAGGTGCCACTTGGCAAGAACAGTCAAGAAAAGTTAGAAAAACAAACAAAAAAAGATCAATCCAGGCACAGCAGAGGTTTTCTCCCCAAGAAAGCTCTGGTTCATAGAACGAGCCTGAGCAGAGCTCACCTCTTGATGCCGGTTGCCTTCCCTGATGTACACGCTGGCCAAGTTCGTCACGATAAATGCCCACAGCTCCTGGTGTGTAGTGAGCTGAAGAGAACCAGAACACGGAGGGCACAGTCAGAGGGTTCAGCATCTAAGCCAGAATCTGCTCAGCCCACACAAATCACATTTCGCTATGAATAAATCCCTCCTCACCCAAACTGGGACGAGCATAGCGAAAAGCTGCGAACCGGTACGGGCGAGTTCTCCATTCCCCCTCCAGCCCCAGCTGTCACTGACCCAACCCAAGGGCTTGCACCGAGCCCCATCCCACCCCGAGAGTCCACAGTCTAAAGAGTCTGGGGAAGAAAAAAAAACCTTAACTCTCACCCTCAGTGCTGTAGTGAATTGTGCCTCTGCGTTGTCCATGCAGTTCACAGAAATGCAGTAGAGCCCCTGGGGAAAAGGTGGCATTTCTGAGGTGAGACAGAACTGCAGCCAGCCGAGAAGGCAAAGCAAGGCGAGCCCAAACCCACAGAAATCTCAGCATATTAGCAGGGAAAAAAAAAAAAACACAAAAGATAACCAACAAGGCTTAGCTCTTCTCAGCTCAGGGAAAAATAAGCAATTTCTACAGCAAGTCCTTCAAAATAACAGGCTCCTGTAAAAAATGCCCCCTTCACCTAAAAACCTCCTCTTATTTCCCCATACTGCTCAAGAGATCAATGCTCCCCCAGCTCTTCCCCTCAGGCACTTCCCACAGCACACGGTCTCAAAGAATCCTAGAATCATTCAGGTTGNTAAGCCTTATTCTCCAGGCCCTTCCCCAGCTCCGTGTCCCTCCTCTGCACTCGCTCCAGCCCCTCCAGATCTCTCTTGTGCTGAGGTGCCCAGAACTGGACACCAGACTCAAGGGGTGGCCTCCCCAGTGCTGAGCACAGGGGGACAATCCCCTCCCTGCTTCTGCTGGTCACACTATTCTTTATGCAAGCCAGGATGCCCTTGGCCTTCTTGGCCACCTGGGCACACTGCTGGCTCATGTTCAGCCCCTTGTCCCCCAGCACCCCCAGGTCCTTTTCTGCCAGGCAGCTCCAGCCACACTGCCCCAAGCCTGTAGCCATCCATGGGGTTGGGGTGGCCCAAGGGCAGGACCTGGCACTTGGCCTTGGTGAAGTCCAGGCCATTAACATCAGCCCATCCATCCCATCTATCCCAGTCCCTCTGCAGAGCTTCCCTGCCCTCCTGCAGATCAAGAGCTGCAGTAGAAACACTGTGTATTTACCTCCTGCTACCACTTATTTTAAAAAGGGTTTTAAACTTTCCATGGGCTTCAGTGACACCAGCCCAGAGTCCCCGCAGAGGGGCTGGCAGTGGGTAACACCAGGCCCTGTCACCCAGGGGGAAACCTCCCCGTCTGCGTCGCTCCCCGCTCACCCGGGTCTTCCCGAGACTCCAGAGTTTATCCCTCACCCCAAACTCTTACCAACAGCGTGTGCAGCTGCGCAGCGTGGTTGGAGAAGAGCCTGGGGGACTGCTGGCAGAGCTGGCAGACCTGTGAGATCTGGTAGAGAAGAAGAAAAAGGTCTTTTTAGGGTATTTTCCTTCATAGATTTCCTTCTCCCCTTCCACCTCCTGGTGTCACACACGTCACCCGGTGTGTCTCGGTGACTGGTTGCCACTGGGAGGTGACAGCGGAGGCTGGACCTGCCCCAAGCCAAGGCACAGACTCTGCTCCCAACACACTCCTCCCACACAAACTGGGTGCTCAAACTGGTTCCCATTCATTCGCTTGGCAGCAGCTCCACCCTCTGGTGGCACCAGCTGCAAAGCAGAGCCCCAGGTCTCTTCTGAAGGCGCTCAGAATTTTGGGTTGGCACAGAAGTGGGGAAAGAAAGGGAAATCAAACAGACCCCCCCTGTCTTCCCCCGGGGTACGTGCTCCTGAGGAGTTCTAGGAGCCAGAGGCAGCCAGTGTTCTTTCTGGGGGGAAATCTGGCCCCGCTCCCCGAGTCCGATCGCAAGAAGGCTGAGAAGCTGCACCCTATAAATATGGGCTGGATGAAGGGGAATTCACATTCAAAATGACTGGGAGAAGGGGGGAAAAAAGCTGGGTTTTTCCTTGTATCAGAGAACACTCTCACCCTCTTCCTTCCCCCAAAATTCTAAGAGGAGGAAAAGAAAGTAAAGGCAGCAAACCTTAAAAACCAAGAGTGGGACAAGACAGGAACACTGACAGAGGAGCTAAAAGCCCCTCGGACATGAGTCTGAGGGAGAGGGAAAAGAACCCAGTGCCAGACTGTGAGGCGTGGTCAGGAAGGGGTCTGTTTGACCCACTGACCAGTTACTGCTGACTCCAGGAGCAACCCCAAAGGGTTCTTAATTAAAACCTAAGAAAAGGGTAATTCCACGGCTTCCGAGCCGCAGTACCCTGAGCTGCAACCCCCACCTCAGCCCCAGGACCTTCAAAGCTCAACTTCCTGTGGTGTAAGAGTCACAGCTGCAGAAATCCCCAACCAGGGAAACGACTGAAACCTTGAAACACCTATTTATTTCACAGAATCCCAGAATCTCAGGGATGGGAAGGGACCTTGAAAGCTCCTCCAGTCCAACCTCCTGCTGGAGCAGGAACACCCAGAGCAGGTCACACAGGAATGCCTCCAGGGGGGTTTGGGATGTCTCCAGAGAAGGAGACTCCACCACCTCCCTGGGCCGCCCCTGCCAGGGTTCCCTCACCCTCACTCAAAAGAAATTTTTCCTCCTATTGAAGTGGAATCTCCTCTGTTCCAGCTTGGACCCACTGCCCCTTGTCCTGTCACTGGGTGTCACTGAGAAGAGCCTGGCTCCATCCTCCTGACACTCACCCTTTCCATATTTATCAACACTAATGAGGTCCCCCCTCAGTCTCCTCTTCTCCAGGCTCAAGAGACCCAGCTCCCTCAGCCTTTCCTCCTCTGGGAGATGCTCCACTCCCTCCAGCATCTTGGTAGCCCTGCCCTGGACTCTCTCCAGCAGTTCCCTGTCCTTCTGGAACTGAGGGGCCCAGAACTGGACACCATATTCCAGATGGGGTCTCACCAGGGCAGAGCAGAGGGGGAGGAGAACCTCTCTCCACCTACTGACCACCCCCCTTCTGATACCCCCCAGGATGCCATTGGCCTTCTTGGCCATGAGGGCACAGAGCTGGCTCATGGGCATCCTGCTGCCCACCAGGACCCCCAGCTCCCTTTCCCCTACGCTGCTCTCCAACAGGTCAGTTCCCAACCTCTACTGGGACCTGGGGTTGTTCTTGCCCAGATGCCAGACTCTACCCTTGCCCTTGTTCCAGTTCATTCAGTTTCTCCCCACCCAACTCTCCAGCCTGTCCAGATTTATTCATCTGCTTTACCTCCTGCAACGCTGTGGCTTTGTGTCCCGTGACGAGCCGGCACATGATGATGTGTTCCAACAAAATCACTTGGAAAGATGAGAGGATGGGACTGCAGTCCAGCACTGGGCAGGGGAAAAGAATTCAGTAAGTGAGGTGAAGGTAACACAAACCTCCCAACCACGCAGCAACATCTCCCCCCTCAACACACACACACCCAGCAGCTTCCCCAACCCCAGGAGCTTTGGGAAGAGTTAGATGTAAATTTAAGATTCCTTTGGGGAGATCCAGAGAGTTAGTGCTTTGGCTGGATCAGCTGGTTTGGGAGAGGTCAGATCCCTGCCCAGCCATGGGGAAGGTGGTTTCAATCAAAAACAAGCAAAACAGAAAATAAACCCCCAAAACTAACAAACCAACAACCCCAAAAGAACAAAAATCAACCCAAACCCAAACTCCACCAAAACTACGACGCCTGAATTGTCAGGAGCCAGAGTCTGAGCACCCAGTAAGGAGAAACATGCTCATTTTAGGGAATCCAAAGTTTGGAAAAGCAAATGCACAGACAATGGGGAAGGCATCAAACCGCCTGTATTTACACATTTACAGCCCAATTCAGTGAGTTACAATAAAAAAACCCCAAACCAATCCCCAAATTGATTTGGGTATTCAAAGTAACTCTCCAGTATTAAATCAGAGCAACAGTGGGGTTGGAACAAGATGATCTTAAGGCCCCTTCCAAGCCCAACCAGCAGCAGGAGCAGGCTGAGTGGGCAGACTGGGCAGCCCAATACAGCTGCTGTGGTTTTGGTTTGGATTTTTAAAAATGATTTAAACTAGCACCAAGCAATGGAACCCCGTGGTGTAAGCTCAACCCTCATCCTTATCCTTACTTTTTAGCTTCTCCAGCTGCATGAGGGCTTTGTCTGTGTACTTCTGAGCCTTCTCCAGGTATCCCGCTTGCATGGAATGCATCACCGTCACCTGGCGGAGACCACGGGGAAACTATTAGAGCAAATTATCTTTGCAAAGTGGAAAGGGCTGGGATTTCACCCAGCTCCTCAGCTCCCAGCCTTTTGAACTACCTCTTGACATCATTTAGGAGTATAATCACATTCAAGAAGCGGGGCAACTGGTTTCAGGACTTTGAAGTCCCTCTTGTTGGTAACAAGGGATGCAGCACGGCCTTTGGGAGGAGTTAACCCCATTCTGCTCAGCTCCAATATGAATAAAGTTACATTCCAGTTTCCCCAACTTCTCACAGAGTCTCTTCAGACACTGACACCACCGAAAGCCCCCGTCTCACAGACGCTGTGGCAGGGTGAAACTGGCAGTGTCAGGTAAAGCAGCACGTGCTCTGCAGAGTCCGTGGCTGCTGCTTCCCAGAAAGTACTTCTTTCTTTCCTTTTTTTTTGTTTTAATTTAACCAATTCCTCGTGAATTGGCAGCCCAGGCGAAGCGAAAAAGAGCTCCTCACCAAGTAGACAAGCACACACATGTGCTCCTTGGGCAGCCAGTGGAAGAGATCAGCGGGGTTGCTGGGCAGGATTTCGTCGTCGTGCAGGGTGGAGATGGTCTGGATGCACTGCTGGAGCTGCTTCAGGCAAGGCTTCACGCTCTTCACCTGCAGGAAACCACCCCCATCGGCCACTGCTGCTGCTGCCCAGGTGCCCCAACATCGACTTGGGTGGGGAAAACTCACCAGGCAGTGAAAAAAACCGACCCCAAACAAAGCACCCCCCATTGAGCTCCCATAAGCTCCTGCGTAAATCACGACTCCAGCACTTCAGGCCCATCCCAGGATTAAGGATGAGCTCTTCCAATTTGCCAATACGACCAACAGGCACTCAAAATGGTTTTCAAAATTATACCCAAAGCCTGGTATCTCCATCAACGTGACACAGAATCATCTGGGTTGGACGGGACCTTTGAGACCACCCAGTCCAACCATCAACCTGACTGCTGAAACCCATCACTAACCCACGTCACTGAGCACTGCATCAGCCCGGCTTTTAAACCCCTCCAGGGATGGGGGCCTCCACCCCTGCCCTGGGCAGCCCCTTCCAAGGCTGAAGAACCCTTCCCATGTAAACATTGTTCCTCATCTCCAATCTGCACCCCCCCCTGCATGAAGCTGTCACACAGAAGCCATATATAGAACCAAGAGCGGCCGCCACGGTCACGACCGCAGCAGAGTCAACGTTTCCTCGAGGGGGAGGAAAGAGATGCAGTTTCTTCCCTCATCACTTCAGCTGTGGTTAAAAATCTATAGAAATTAAGTCCCCTTAATGAGAAAGCACAGTGTGGCAAAGGTAAAAACCAGCCCTCCTGAAATTCATCATACCTCAGCGTAGTAAGTAGCGACTCTTCCCCCCAGTTCTCACCACAGGGGGAACTGGGACGTACCTGCCCCGCGTCCAGGTAATGCGTGACCTGCAGGACCAGGAAGAACACACGCAAGGACTCCTTCTGGATGGGGTTTCCTTGCCAGTTCTCAACTATCTGCCCACAGAGAGTAAGGAGAGGGTGCACCTCCTGCAGCTTCCGTTCCATGAGAAGGAGCTGTGAAGGAAAAGGACTAAGTCACTCTTTTGGTGCTAAGGAGTTTTAAACCCTCAGAGAGGCACAGCAGAGCTCCCCCCCCCGCTATACTGGTTTATCTGAAGCCCAAACCAGACTCAAACCCATCTTGCTGCAGGAGCAGCAGCCTTTTCACACAACCAGATTTTTCCCTCCCAAACTACAAAGGGCTGCAGCGAGAATTCACAGTTCTCCTCAGAATCCTAGAATCATTCAGGTTGGAAGACACCCCTGGGATCATCAAGTCCAACCATCAGCCCTACTCTACAAGTTCTCCCCTAGACAACTTGCAGCCAGACAATTGTCATAATTAATAAGGGAGAGGGGGGGGGGAAACACAAAGCCAAACCCATTCACAAGCATTTCCCCAGAATCCTGCAGAGTTGAGGCTTATCCCAGATTCCCAGATGGACTTTAATACCTTCTCCCAGTTAAACATGGAAACAGTTTATTTCAAAAGCACGTTCAACTTACCATCCCCTTGCTTAGCAGAAACAGAGCTCTGAAAGGAAACAAGATCATCATCAGGAAGAACACACGCAAGGACTCCTTCTGGATGGGGTTTCCTTGCCAGTTCTCAACTATCTGCCCACATATTCCAAAAAGTTACTCAAACCACAACTGTATATAAAACCCCCTGAGGCTAAAAAATAAGCAATTTGCCATTCTCCCCCCTCACAGACGATCGATAAGAGAGCGTTAAGGAACCCACCAGAGCAAGAACGTCTAACAGCCACATGCAATCCTTCAATGGCAGCCCCAGGGGTGCCAACCCCAAGCCCTCAGGTTTGTATCCAAGCTTTGGACAGTTCAAACAGTATTTAAGGCCAAACCAGGCTCCTGGGAAAACTTGCTGATAAAGACAATAAACCCAGTTCAGTTTGGAAAAAAAAAACCAACCCCAGAGCAGACACGATGGGTTTGAGCAGGAAAGGAAAGAGCTGGGGAAAGGCTCAGATCTAAGAGAACACTCAAGAAGCACCAGTTTGCCTTTCAAACCCGAGCAGCGGCTCCACCTCGATAGCAAAGCAAAACATCTCCAAGCAAAAGTAGAGGAAACCCAAAGGATTGGGGTGGGAAAGGGGAGGTCGCCCAGGGGGCTCACCTGGTGTACTCTGAGCCTACCACCCGAGCGTATTCCGCCCCGACTCCAAGCAGGTCACACGCAGACACCAAGTCTTTTTCAAGTGTATGTAGTTGCTGAAAATGAAAGTAAACAAGCCAAAAGGCCATCAAGTCCGGTGTTTTGGTTGCGAGGCTCATTAGAAGCTTTTAGAAATGTCACGTCAGGTGGAGAGCCCCGGAGCAAAGTGCTAAACTGGTACTTGTTCCGTGCAGCATCTGATCTCAGGCACGTTTCCCAGGAACACCTGGTGGTCTCCAAAAAAAAAGAGCCTGTAACACTTCAAAGAAAATGTCTCAGCCCGGTTTGGTGCCACACAAAGGTGTCAGAAAACACCCAGATCAGGTGCAGATCCGATCCCAGCAGCTCCAGAGTAACCACAGACCGTTACACTGGAGTAACTGGAACGATGGAGTGTGTTTGCCAGCTAGGAGAGCAGAGAGAGTCTCTCTCGGAGCACAGGATGGTCCAGGTGGGAAGGGACCTCTAGGGTCACCCAGTCCCACCTCCCCGCAGTCAGTGGGGACACCCCCAACTAGACCAGGTTGCCCAGGGCCTCCTCCAGCCTCCCCTTGGAGATCTCCAGGGAAGGGGCCTCAACCACCTCCCTGGGCAGCCTGTCCCAGTGCTCCACCATTCTCAAAGGGAAGAGCCTCTTCCTAATATCCCATCTAAAGCTGCTCTTCTCCAGCTTGAAGCCACTGCCCCTCATCCTGTCCCTGCAGGCCTTTGTAAACGGACCCTCCCCAGCCTTCCCGTAGCCCCTTCAGGGACTGGAAGGCTGCTCTGAGGTCTCCCCAGAGCCTCTTCTCCTGGTTGAACAACCCCAGCTCCCTCAGCCTGTCCTGGGACCAAAGGTGCTCCAACCCCCTGAGCACTTTGGTGGCCCTCCTCTGGGCCCACTCCATGTCCTTCCTACATTGAGGGCTCCAGACCCACACACAGAGCTCCAGGTGAGGTCTCACCAGAGCAAAGTGGCAGAATCCCCTCTCTGGATCTGCTGGCAACACACCTTTGATGCAGCCCAGGGTGTGACCAGCCCAGGATGAGCATCTCTCGCTCTCTCCTGCTGTGACTTTTGNCAGCCCAGGATGAGCATCTCTCGCTCTCTCCTGCTGTGACTT
>VZTM01022830.1:0-24181 GCA_013400555.1 Jacana jacana
CTTCCAGCCAATGCTGGATCCAGCCATTTCTTTTGGTTTTGGTGCATTTTGGTACAGACAAGGTTTGTCTTCTCCCTCCCCTTTTTGAAAGTGCTGCTTCTAGAAGTTTAGGCTTCTAGAAAAAAAAACCACAACCTGGTAAGTCTTTTAGGAGATGTTTAGAGAACAGAGAGGTGTTTTAAACGGTCAGGTATGAGAAATAGCTTTGAGCATAATAGGATATGGAGGGGCAGGAAGAAATCTACAGCCATGAATACGTGTGCACCCAGCATGGCTGTGCTCAGTTCTTCTGTATGGGATACATCCCTCCTCTTGTACACAAGGAACTCTCCTGACTGCCACATGATGTTTCTGGTTCAAAATTCAAACGTGGCTCTGCTGTAGGAGTGATACTGGAGACAGGTACGTGTTCCAGCGGGACCACCTCTGGCATAAAAATAAACATGATGCTTCCAACTTGAGCTACTAGCTTAACCTAAAAATATGGTTGCACTTATGTTTAGTTCTAAGCACATGAAACAATAACAACATCTTGAGGGGGATGTTCATGGATGTAGTGTGTGTGTGTATATATGTATACAGTGGGTGTGTGTTGCTGGACTGGGGTCTCGGTTACTAGAAAATGATTGAAAAGCTGTTTCTGTATTTATCCAGTTGTGACTGCAATGTGCTTTTCAGGAAGGGTGTAAAATAATCGACATCTCCTGCAGTTTCCAATGAATAATCAAGGTATCAAGTTAAATTAAAGTGAGCAGCGTCAGCCCCTAACAGCAGGTGCAAAATTGTCACTAATTATGAATTTGCTGGGTTCAGTAAGTGACTATGCATGAATTACATCGCATTCGTTAAAAGAAACAGACCCCAATTGATGATAAGAGGGGAAAAAAAAAATCATTACTTTCTCCAAACTAAATGAATATTACTGAGATTTGCAAGTGTAGACAACTGCAGAAAGACCAAGTATTACTTTGCCATGTGCCTGCCAAATGCTTCTGTGAGAAAAACAGTTGTTTTTCTACTAGTTTAGAAAACCTTAATGAATTCCAGCAAAAATAGTCTATCATTTTTTTCTAGACAAAGAGGATTTGCCTGTAGGTGTTGTCTTATGTACGTGAGAAACGTCTATGCACATGCTTCCAGTAACAGTGGGAAAATCTCCTTTCCAGTACTCTTTTCCTGGTTACCCCTATAACAAAAGGGGAGGAGTGAATACTCCTATGTATGTTTTAAATTATTTTAATTGATTTATATTCAACAAATGGGAATATAAAAAGTAAAGCTTGTGTACAAAGTAACCATTACGTATTAACTGCATTTTGGATTACTAAGATTTAAAAACAAATGCTTGCAAGCTCCTTATTACCAAAATTATTATTACCGTTTTCTGAACCTGAAGAATTATCTTGGGTAATACTCAGCTGAAGGATTGCAGTCGTTCTGGAATCCAACTATACTGGAGTAACTGTTGAAAATCTTTAACTTTACTCCCTCCACCCCCTTACATAAAGCTTTCTCTTCTGCCAGAAATATTATTGTCCTAAACATTGAGTTCAAAATAGAGAAGTAGTGTCTGTTCATGCGTACCCTGTTCATCTCCTCTTCCTCTTCCCTGTGGCTGTGCAGTTTTCTGCCCTCTTCAGCTCCTTCCCCTTGGAGGTCAGCAGTTTGTCCAGGCCCCTGTGCACCTTAAATCTGGTCAACTATGTCCTCTCAGAGGAGTTAGATCTGAGTACGTGTTTCTGATGTGCCGGGAGTCATTGAATCAGTTGGGAATGCTGTTCTGGTGCATGTATGAGGAACAGCTGAGGGAGCTGGGATTGTTTAGTCTGGAGAAGAGGAGGCTCAGGGGAGACCTCATGGCACTCTCCAACTTCCTGAAGGGAGGTTGTGAAGAGAAGGGGATCAGCCTCTTCTCCCAGAGAACTAATGACAGGACTTGAGGGAATGGCCGCAAGTTGCTCCAGGGAAGATTTAGATGAGATGTCAGGAAAATCTTTCTCTCTCCAAGAGCAGTCAGGCACTAGAATGGCCTGCCCAGGGAGGTGATGGAGTCACTGTCCCTGACAGTGTTCAAGAGGTGCTACAAGACATGATTTAGTAGCTCAGTGGGCAGTATTGGTGACAGGAGGACGATTGGACTAGATGATCTTGTAGGTCCTTTCCAACCTTGTGTTTCTATGATTCTGTGTCACCACTGTGGCTGTGACAACTCAAGTGGCAGCTCTAGGCCTGAGGTCCTCCATTCCATGCTGTTGCCTTTAAGCAGGTGCTTACCTTTAAAGCTCGTGAATGTTTCCGTAGGCTTCTGTACAGCTATTCATGTGCATAATATTAAACATCTGTGAAATGTTTTGCATGCCTGGGGGTGGGGGGCTTGGTCAGCACCTCAGAGAATTTGAGTTCTGGTTAAAAAGCAGAGACAAATAGAATAAGCACTAACAGTGCTCCATTTGGGGTCAGCATTCAGCATGAAGCAAGAATCTCCTAATTTTGATTTATTAATTATTACTTTTCAGTGATTTGAAATGAAAAAGGATTTAAAGACAGTGATGGGCTTACGTTTCTGCTGGTGAGACCTGACCTGGTGACCACTCCCAGCAGTTGATGGTTTTTGTATCTATTACAGCCAGTAACTCCTTACTGTTTGCCCAAGCAGCTATCCTCCGTCCAAGACCAAGGGTGACTATTTTGGGGGGATTTTTTAGACATTTGCTTAACAGACTCAGAGCAATCTGAAATATTAGTTAATTTTTCAAATATACGAGCTAATCTGTAGGTGGCGTTAAACCGACTAGAACAACTTTATGGTCTTTCTACAGGGAAGATGAAACACTAAAATGGGCCTATTTCCTCCTGCTGGTCTATTCCCTCATGTTCACTAAGTGTCTTCAATGAATTTATGTTCTCAACTAATTGCTTGCTTTTGCTTCAGATAAGAGCTGGTAAAATAGCTGCATGTAATTATGATATCTTCTTAATAAGCCTTCCGTTTGTTTAAACTTTAAAAAGGCAGCTGAAAATATACTGTACATTATCATATGAAAGAACTGCAGAAAGCTCTTCTCTCCTCAAAATGCAGAGTGGACTTGTGTCAAAGTGATTTCAACTGAAGTGGAGGTTAAAAAAAAAAAAAAGAAAAAGCCTTTTTGACCGTGGGTGCATTCAAAGATGATTTTGATTAATACAAACACATTTCATCATTTGTACTTGAAAACATTTTAAATTACCTTGCAACCACATCCAATGTGCTTTATTAGTTTTGTATTCGCTTTCATTAACTCGGTGCTTACAACAGCATGGATTCATTAAGTTTAAATCATTTGGCTTCTTGTTTTTTAGCTGGTGGCACAGAGAGGACTTTTCACAGGGAGCTTACAGGCACTTACTACAGCCCTAATTCAGCGTTTCTACTTTCCAAGCCCTCCATCTGCCTCATAATTATACATCGTGGGTATAAATCAGCCTTCCTTGTACTTCAAAATTAAATAATGAAAGGTGACAATGCTAACTGGGGGGAATGATAAGAAACGCTGTCAAAACTGCAAGTGTGTGCCTCAGTTTCATCCATGAAAAATGGCCTGCTTCACACAACAAAAGGCTTGGACAAAAGACCATGCATTCTCTTCATTTTACGTGAAAAATAATGGCCAGAAATTTTTCCAAGATATGGGAAATGCAGGCAGACTTGAGAAATATGTGGTGCAAACATCCCATGAATTTTAATTGAAATGCAAGCAAGAGCAAAGTGCTTGTGAATGTAATGGCATTGAAAACAAGATACTTGCCAGAGAGGGCTGTAATTGGAATACTTTAACAGTTCTCAGCCTCCAGTCTCCTGAGTTCTCATACTTAGCACATCTTCCATGCTGATGTGAAACCCCTTCAAACTTCTCATTCGGAAACATTAACTTAGAAACCTTTTCCACCGTGAACTGATGCTGCTTCTTGGAGAACTGAGCCCTGGTGCCACTTGATATTGGTTCTCGGTGGAAGTCAAAAGATACATGTTCCAGGATTTACTTGGGTAAATGGATATGTACTTTCACTTTAAACGCAGCATAGATACCTAGTTTGCCTTCTGTTTATTCACAGAGTTGCCATTTAGGTGTTTCAAGTATAAATAATGAATACTTCTGTTTAGAACCCACCTGAAATTACTGATGGGGAAACAAATTACAGTCTCTACAAAACTGCAAAATAAGCAGTCCAGGGAAAGTAGACACACAGTGGGGTTTTAAATCAAGGGCACTTGAGTGTGGGCATGCTTGATGTCACTTCATACCTGATGTCATTAAAAGCTTCATCAAAAGTTGAAGTAAATCAGTGGGGATTTTTCTGCAGGTTTCAACAGATTGGCAGCTCCAAAATGGTTCAAAACTGGGGAGGAAGAACACTTTTTAGATGTGTCAAGGTGCCAACAGACCCAAATAGCTATGCTAAAGATACTTATTAAATATGTTTAAGTAAATATTTCTGGGAATTATAGTTTCAGGTGCAATAAAACAGCTTGGGGAAGTAGTCAGGGGAAAAGATAATTTTTAGTGCTTTCCTCTGTCCAGTTTGTTCATTTCTGAACCACCAGGGGATCACAGAATCATTAATCTAATTAAAGGATTAATCTAAGAACTGTGAATCTGATTTTCTGAAGCCCCTGAGGGCTTCTTTTTTCCCTTGGGTGTTAGGCATCAAGGAAGCAATCTGTGCCCTTAAGGACCTAAAGAATTCTGACAGTCCAGAGGTCAGGTGGAAGAGCATGTTGACTTTTGACTGAAGAAGCATTTAGAATCATAGAATCATTCAGGTTGGAAGAGACCTTGGGATCATCAAGTCCAACCATCAGGTCCACTCTACAAGTTCTCCCCTACATCAGATCCCCCAACACCACATCTAATCAACTCTGAAACACAGTCAGGGATGGGGACTCCACCCCCTCCCTGGGCAGCTGATTCCACTGACTGACTACTCGTTCTGTGAAAACCTCTTTCCTGATGTCCAGCCTAACCCTACCCTGCTGCAGCTTGCAGCCATTCCCTCTTGTTCTGTCGCTCATTGCCCGTGAGAAGAGACCAGCANCTAAGTGCAGGACCTGGCACTTGGCCTTGTTGAAGGCCATGCCATTAACATTGGCCCATCTATCCAGTCTATCCAAGTCCCTCTGTAGAGCTTCCCTGTCCTCAAGCAGATCAACATTCGCACCCAACTTAGTGTCACCTGCAAACTTACTAATAGTGTTTTCTATGTCCCTATCGACATCGTCAATGAAGATATTAAAAAGGAAAGGCCCCAGTACTGAGCCCTGAGGAACACCACTTGTGACCGGCCGCCAGCTGGATTGAACTCCATTGAGCAGCACCCTTTGGGATCGTCCTTCCAGCCAGTGCTCGATCTAGCAGATCATACGCTCATCCAGGCCATGAGCAGCCAGTTTTTCCATGAGAATGTGGTGGGGGACAGTGTCAAAAGTTGAAGTGCTTTTAAAAATATGTTGTTACAGAGGTGCAGCAACAGCTGCTGGAGTTGGGTTTAGTCTGAAAGCTGTTTTCATGAGTTTGTATGACAAGGCCTGGCTTGTAATAACAATTAAAACACAAATACATTGCTTTACCCACAAGCTTTTCCTTCCTGGTCACTTCTGCATTTATAAGGCAACGATCTGTTGCTTTGATGTGTGCACAGAACCAAGTCCCATGTTCCTGGGGGTGAGTTCAGACTGTATGAACACGATGCTGCTGTAAGCAGTACTCGCAGAGAGAAGTGGATACTCGTATTTACATTAAAACATGTGTTTTATGCCAGAGAAACGCATAGCTATTAGTGAATCCTGCAATTTGGGGTGGGAGCTGAGCAGGCAGTGGAATGCTACTGTGAAGTGCAGTGCTGCAAGTTTGCATTATGGTGGCAGTACCCAATGGGTGGTTTTAATTCTTCTAATTGCTGAAACCTCTAGAGCATGTACTGGCGTGGAATGTACGGGCCTATCCGTGATACGCGACGTGTGTCTCGAAGAAATGGATTTAGTTTTGGCAACAATGTGATAGGGAGATCAAAGAGCTAGCTGGCATTAAAATGATTTAGATACATTTGTCATAGGCAGCTGTTATGCTAATCTCATTTATGCAGTTGTCAGCTGATAGGTTCTGATGAGCCAGCTTAGTGGGAAAATCATTAGTAGATCCCTATTGTGATAAATGTTATTTATTACTGTCAAACGGTATTAATGTTTGATTCAAAGATGGGAAATGGGCATCATCTACATGAAGTTCATCCATTCATGGTCAACGATGACAAAGGGAGCCGCTGAATTCCAGCCAAAGGAACTTCATTTCTGTAAGAAAAAAGAATAATGGATTTAATTTGCATATGTTTTAAAAGGGTAATGAAGTAATATGATGTTTATCTTGGTTGAAGAGTGGTAATTTTTGCTGGCACGGCTCCAGCAACATTTGAGTCATTGTGCAGCATTTGCTGTTCAGTTGTGGGTTGTGGAAGGGGCTTTTCAAAGCAGCAGGTGCACGAGGGGGGAGGAAACTCAAATGATTTATTCATTAGGCCAAAAAATGAGCAATCTCGGTGTCTTTCCCCTTACCCTCCAGAAATATATTTGCAACCACTTTCCTTCAGTTTTCTTCTGCTACGTCAATATCTCTTTTTCTTTTCCTGTCTGTGGCATCGCCTCTTGAGTCCCACGTAGATCTGCACAGATATCCACCCTTTGCTGTGCTTGGACTTCCTTCTGCGTCATCTAAACAGATAAATGCCCAGAGACTGTAGCATCCCATTCCAAGCCATCAGGCAGATAGAAGTTGGGAGATGGTCACATATGGCTGTAAAATGGAGCATCTTTTTTTTTTTTTTTTCTATTAAAAAAGAAAATAACCCAATGTTTTGGCAAATTAGCTGTGCAGCTGCATTTTAAGTTGTTGAGAAGTGTCCTTCCTGCTTGTGAATTTGCATGGAGACGTCTCTTTCTCTCTATTCCAATACAGCTGCAGTGCTCTAAGCTATTTCTAATTTTTTAAGTTAAATAGAAAACCCAACCAAAAAAAACCTCAAACCAACCCACAAAAATCTCTACGTGCCCAACAACAAGCTAATTATGGTGCAACCAATCATACAGTGGCTAATTTTAATTACTCGTTACCAAACAGATGTCAGAAGATCTAAGTAGTGTTGCAGTCTACATTCTGCTGCCAGTATATTTATTGCTCATACACATACAAAACAATTCAGAGGACTCTGGAAGTTTAAAATAATTTTATAGAGTAACTTAATGAAGTGACAATGGTCATCTGAGGAAGAACTGACCAAAAAGGAAATGTAGTTAACAACAGGAGTAACAGAGTGTTGTAACTCTGCTGGTTTTGTCCTGGGCTACTTGTTCATGGCCTTCATTTTTCAGTGATAAGAAATTCCTGATAATAAGACAATATTGGCCTTTATAAAGGTAGGTAGATGCTGAATCACAGAATGGTTTGAGTTGGAAGGGACCTTAAAGATCTTTGAGCCCTAACCCCCCTGCCCTGGGCAGGGACACCTCCCACCAGGCCAGGTTGCTCAAAGCCCCATCCAGCCTGGCCTTGAACCCCTCCAGGGATGGGGCAGCCACAGCTTCTCTGGGCAACCTGTTCTTCCAGTGTCTCACCACCCTTGCAGCAAAGAATTTCTTTCCTAATTTGTAATCTAAGTCTCCCCCCTGTCAGTTTAAAACTGTCACCCCTTGTCCTATTGTTACACTCCCTGATGGAGAGTCCCTCTCCATCTCTCCTGTAGCCCCTTCAGGTACTGGAAGGCTGCTATAAGGTCCCCTCAGAGCCTTCTCTAGGCTGAACAACCCCAACATCCAGCCTGTCCTCACTGGAGAGGTGCTCCAGCCCTCTGAGCATTTCACTACTGATCAATAAATTCTCACTAATTTTTCACAAAAAATAAGTGCATGATGTAGATATACTCAAGTTCCTATGGAAAACATTTAGAATTTTTTTCAGTTGCCAGTAGTGGTATTAGAGGATGGGTGGAGGTAAGTACTAAACAATTCTGTAGAATAAACCCAGTAATTTATATCTTACAAATGAACTTGTAGCAGTGAATGCTCCGTAAAACGTGTAGCCAAAATCATACAGGGGGTTATGTATGTCTTGACTTGAAAGAATTGGATTTTTTAGTGATGCATGTGCTCTATACCAGCCAAGTGTCTGGATGGTTTTTGAGGTCAGCTCTAAAAAGGCATTACAGTATTAATTTTTGAGGATACTAAAAAACGTGTTGCCATTCCGAGCTGTGCTAAGTGCGGTGCTGCAAATAAACAAGTCACCCTGTACCTGCTGCTGCTTAAAGCTCTTCTGCCTGGTCTCAGCATCTCAGCTCTTAGAGCATCTCTCGGGGCTGCTCTTGGTATCGCACCCCTCTGTTTGGGGGCACAAGTCTTCTCTGGTGCCACCCAGGGTCTGCTGTCCAGAACATGAGCCTGCACCTACTCCATGGCTCACTGTGCTACTGCACAGGCTGCGTTCTCTAGGTTTGCTCTTTCAGCAAGCTCTGCAGAAGGCTGGTCTCTTGGAGCAGCTTAGACATGGCTGCTGGCTCTTCCAGACTGTTTACCCAGTGGTGCTAAGTCTTTCAGACCTCATAAAGGAGACTTACCAACGATCCACAAGTTACCAAACCGTCGATCTTGACTTGCTATGAATTATACCATCTCTGCCTTGTGCTCCATATTGCCTGCTGTCCTATTCTTAGTGCTGTATGGGAATCTGCTCTGTCTTCACTGCCATTTTTAGACCAAAAAAACATTTCACTAAATATGTATAAGCCGTTTCTCCCCACAGCTGCAGCTTTTTGGAGGCCTGTTGCAGCTAGCTCTCTGAGTTTTCTGAGTCTGGAATTGAGTTCATTTCCTTTGGTACCTCCCCTCTTAGATAAGTACTTCTGGCAGAAATTACAGCTGACCATAACCTTTTATTAGGGTGCTATTTAGTACAATGCGTGGCGTGTAAGACCTCAGCTCCCATGTGTTTCTGAATTAGTTCCTGGAAGTGCTCTGACTTTTTTTGTGGTGGTTTTTCCAGCCCCCACCCCACCCCCCCCAGCTGTGAACATACTAGTTAGAGTTAAGATAGATTTAAAAATCTTGCTGTGGGAGAGCACATATATCTTTAGCTTAGATAGTCCTCTGTGGCTGTTCCTTAAAGGAGATAGATTTGTCTCAATCTGTCTGTACGTTGAGATGTGCTGGGCTTGCTCCATTTGTTGTGATAAGAGTTGCTTTGTAGGTCATGGGAGATAAACGTAGATCTTGTTGAGAGATTTGCTTGTCAAACTGTGTGATATATTCCATGACTACTAACTTCTGGAGAGTGTGGGATTGTTATGACATGTATAATGTACTGTAGGATTCATTCTGAAACCACTGAAATTTGTCACTCGTACACTGGCATATTGAATCACTAGTTCACCAAGGATACTGAAAGTAACTAAAATAGCTTCCAGTTTACCAATAGCTAGTTGACTTGTTAACTCTGGCATCATGATTATCTCTGGAAATTGTACAAAATAGTCAGTAAATGAACTTGTGTCAGTGGAGTTCTTTTTTTTCCTCTTTTCTCTTCTTTAGTTGTTGTTTTTTTTTTGGTTTCAGATGCTGCTTCCTCTTCTGTGGGGTCAATTCTAGCACTGAGTCAATACTACCTTGTTTGGGGATGAGCTTACTAGTCCTGCAATGCTGTGGACCAGATCTGGAAGTCAAGTCACTTTCCTCTTGGCAGATTGTTCTTGTAATACATAGAGAATTCTAGCTAAGACTTGAATTCCTGTTACGAGATGGCAGTCTTCTTGTGACTGTGATGTGGAACAGATTTGTGCTGGTTCTCTCTACTGTAGAGGATTAAATGGCATCTTGTAAAGTCATCCTTAAACTGATAAGTATATTTTTTTTTCTCCCCAAAGGAAAAAAAATATCACTTTTATGTAAGAATTTTTGTATGTGAAGTGATGAGACTTTTCTTGGTAGTGTGCAGCTTGTTGCAAGGACATGTGAGGTGAGTTATCTGGGGAAGAACTTGGAGATGATTTAAGGAGGGAAAGGAAACAGCTGCGCCATCAGGGGTTTGCTGTCTTGACATTCAGAGAAGCCTCTTAAAGAAGTTGGAGGAAAAAACAAGCTGTAGGATCAGCCAGCAACAACACCAGGAGAGGGGAAAATTAGGTGCTAATGTGGTTTCTGTAGAAAGCAATAAGGCAGTGGAGCAATGAACATCTCTGTCCTTCAGTCTGGGTCCAGTCTTGTGGTCCAAGGCTGGAGAAGCAGGATAATGGAAAATCAGTGTCTCTCAGGTGATGCTACACATGAAGACAGCTGCTCCTTTTACAATTTTTCACTACTCCCCCCATGTCTGGCATGGTCAAGGGAAGGGGCGAGTGAGTTTGTGAGAAGCTGTTGCTGCTTATGGAGAGGAAAGCAGGAAGCAGCAGTTACAGGGAAGATGTTAAAGGCAGATATTGGGGTGGGTCTTTTTTTCTTAAAGACTTAAATATAAAAGTAACTTTGTCTACTTAAAAATCAATTAGATAATGAATGCTTTGGATTTGATATTGATGATAGGCATTTAAAATATGTGATGATATCTACATGTAGGGAGCTCGGGAAGTGGCCAGTTCCCTTCAGGACCTGTTGAAACTGAATGAAGCATTTTACTGTCGTGCTAGAACTACAAGGAACCATGTAAATACTGAAGTAACATCTGTGTTGAAACTGCAAAGGTTTCCAGCGTGTGTACTGCATTTTTTAGGAAACATTCCTTTTTTACTCTATTGGGTATGTCATGATGCATTTCAGAACGGCTTGCATTAAGTCGTCGGTTGTCACCTACTTCCTGATCAAAGCTGGGTGAATTAGTTTTTTGACAAGTCTAGTCTGTATCACTCTGCTCTGCTCTACTCACTCTTTGCCTGTAACCAAACAGCTGTATAAAATGGTTTGCAATCAATAGCGACGCCTTCTCCCTGCCACACAGCGGGCAGCATGTTTGTAAGTTCAGATGTGGACAACACCCAATATACTGAAATCACAGAATCTCAGGGATTGGAAGGGACCTTGAAAGATCATCTGGTCCAATCCCCCTGCCAGAGCAGGAACACCTAGAGCAGGTCACACAGGAAGGTGTCCAGGCGGGTTTGTAACGTCTCCAGAGAAGGAGACTCCATGATCTCTCTGGGCAGTCCCTTCCAGTGTTCTGTTACCCTCACCCTGAAGAAGTTTTTTCTCATATTTAAGTGGAACCGTGTTCCAGCTTGCACCCGTTGCCCCTTATTCTGAGAAGAGCCTGGCTCCATCCTCCTGACACTCACCCTTTCCATATTTATAAATGTTAATGAGGTCATGCCTCAGTCTCCTCTTCTTCAAGCTAAAGAGACCCAGCTCTCTCAGCCTTTCCTCCTATGGGAGATGCTCCACTCCCTTCATCATCTTTGTGGCCCTGCCCTGGACTCTCTCCAGCAGTTCCCTGTCCTTCTGGATCTGACTGGCCCAGAACTGGACACAATATTCCAGACGGGGTCTAAAGAGGACAGAGTAGAAGGGGAGGAGAACCTCTCTTGACCTACTAACCACCCCCCTTCTAATACACCCCAGGATGCCATTGGCCTTCTTGGCCACGAGGGCACAGTGTTGCCTCATGGTCATCCTGCTGTCCACCAGGACCCCTAGGTCCCTTTCCCCTACATTGCTCTCCAGCATGCTCCAAATGCTGGATCTCCCAACTTTGGCACCTCGTGAAGTCATTTATGTCAATACAGAGCAAGTACAAATGACTCTAGACTCCAAGGACACCTTCTTTAGGTGTGTTTGTAATACGGTAATGGCCACACTAAAGAGCAATAAATGCATAAGAAATGCCCTCTACTGATTTGAGTTGTTTGCTTTTGAAGCTGGGCCTAATGGTACAAGGTATTATCATGTGATTCTGTATCGGATATGTAACACTTCCAACTCTCAGAAATCCAGCAGCTGATAAAGAAGGCATTGCAGTAAGCAGCTTCTTAAATAGCACTGTAATTGTGCGAGATGCGTAACAGAACTGCGATAGAAATGAGCATCAATAGGAGCAAAATATTCCTGTTCCTTCGGAGTTCAGTTCAATAGCTTGTTTAGGGAAGATGATTGCCATCTGAAGTGGGCAATGCCATTTAGCAACCTGACCACTGCTGTACAATTTTGATGTAGCAATGTTTCTAGGCCTTTATAGAAGACCTTTGGTTTGTTGGTTGGTTTGTTTGGTTTGTTTTAAATCTATTTTGTTTGGGGTTTGGAAGTTGTCCCTATGCTGTTCTAGTATCTAAGCAGGTCCCATATGGAGGTAGTCTGAATATCTTTGGAGTTTACCAGTAGCCATGCACCCCCAGATATCCAAATGTGTGTGCAGCTCTCATCTAACACCTTGATTTAAGAGGCCATAAGATACAGGTTCCTATCCCCAACTCCTAATGCTTTGAGTAGGCAATACAACAGCTGCTGCAGGTTAAAAGGAGACCATATTAGAGCAGAATAAAGACCGTAGATGACAGGGACACAACCTGTATGTTTGCAGGGGGTTATCAGATGGGGTGAACTTCTCCAGTTGGGATTCCAATTCGTAGGAGTTAATAGTCACTTTAAGGAGACTGAAATTGTATTACGGTACAACTGACGCTTCTAGGGTTAATTTTACAATTTGGGATTTCAATTTTGGTGGAAACACATTTGAAACTATCCTTTGTCAGATTCTCAAATTGAATATAATGAAAGCTGATAATATTCTAATATTAAGCTGGTTTTGGTAGTTACAAAGGCTGGCATGAAAAGACAATTCAGACTACAAAAACAGTAGATTTAAAAAATAATTAGCAGCATTACACAAAATTTGTGTGTGTATAAATCTGGTCACTTTACACAGTTGTGCCATGTAGTAATTTTGGTGTTTTTGTGGATATTGAGAATATGCATGAACAACTCGGGGGTCAGTCTGTTTTTCTCTGGAGCTGGTTAAAATCCTTGCTGATTTCTGAGAAGAGGTTAATCAGACTTGGATAAAAGAACTGAGGATCTCTTGGGAAGAGGCAGCAAGCTGAGGGAACAAGCGGTGGTCTGGCAGATTGTGTAGCTCTTGTGGAATAAGGTATGATTTTGAAGGGGGTGCTGTGACAGGGCATGTTATCTGAGTCAGAATTCCTTGTAGTTTGCAAAACTCATTAATTGGTCCTTGTTCATGGTGTACCTGTGCTGTTGTTATGGGTTTGGACAAGCGTGCAGTAGGAGTGGGGAAGCTGGTAATCCTGGTGTCTCTGTTTAGTTCTTTTCCTCTGGGTGAGTGTAGTGCTGACCATCATCTGCCAGGTCACCCGTGGAGTGTGATGTGAAGTGACTTTGGGTACAGCAGCACTGTTGCACGACAGCCAGCGCTCCTGGCCATTGCTTGATGAGCCACTCTCATAGTGCTGGTCCTCACCTTACTTATGTTTTCTCTCTCCACTTTATAATCACTAAATAGTTTTTTGATTGATTGTTTGTTTCAGGCAAATAGCTTTCCTAAGTTCCCCTCAACTGACTGTACTTCCTTCACCCTAGGTAGAGGTATTCCTCCCCTAATGTTCTTCTCTCTTCTGAATATTTCCAAAAGATTTTAATTTCCTAGGATCTTTTTGCAGAGAATACTATCTGCTCACTCCTTTATGGATGAAATGTTTAGAGCTTCTGTAATATTCTGATTGCCCTTTTAAATATCTTAACTCTTGTAATACTCTTTTTATGCTGAAGGGACAGGAGCTATGGCTGCATTCCAAATGTGGCTTCCAGTCCCCTATGTCATATTACAATGATTTATTCCAAGTCTTACTTGTGTTTACTGTATCTATCCTAGCATCTCTCTCGCCTTATTAATTTAAATACTGTTAATCCTCGTGCAGATGGTTTTCAAGTTCTTTCCAGTACCGGGACCATATTCAACTCCTGTGAATTGCTTTGTGGCATATGGCCGTTGAGAGAGCACTACCTTTTTATTTTTGCTTTTGTCATCTCATAACCTTATCTTTCTTCACAATGAATTGCAGATGC
Source organism: Jacana jacana (assembly GCA_013400555.1). Taxonomy (NCBI): domain Eukaryota; kingdom Metazoa; phylum Chordata; class Aves; order Charadriiformes; family Jacanidae; genus Jacana; species Jacana jacana. The sequence continues at coordinate 14,084 of VZTM01022830.1, forward strand.
CAGTGAAACCTCTAACAGTATCAGCCTGTGATCCTGGTCTATTTGTCATTCAGAATTTTATTGCCATTCTCTTTTTGTCTTTACAAGCTCTATTCTCTGGTTTTGTTTCATCAGCAAATTTCTTCACCTTCATACATATTTCATGTCCTAGGTCAGTGATATATAAAATGAACAAAAATAGGCCTAATACTGATTCTTATGGCGTTCTGCTAATCCCTCTCTCCCAAACTGCTCTGTCTCATAAACAGCTTCTGTCTGTGACATTTAAGCCAGTTCCCTATCCACACATGTGGCTCACCCCAATACCATACTTAATGACTTTGGACCAAATGCTCTTTTCAATTGTATGGAGCAGAGGGAAATAAAAGACTGAAAGAAGGGCAGAAAGGGAATGGAAGAGGAAGCAGAGACTTGGTGACCTTTCTAAAATCCGTGCAACTTAAATTCCTTCTGCTGTTCTCCTCAATTAAAATTCAGTCTTTTCAGGTGGCTCTTCCGCTTCCGTTTTCACTCTCAAAGCTAAACTCTCAGCTTGTTGGCTCTAGTTTACAATTTAGTAAATTTAGGCATGCTAGTTTGGTTTCATGGTTTTTGGTTAATGTTTCACTTGTGCTTTTAAAACCATCTATCCTGAAAGTGTGCAATAATAAGGCAAGAAAAGAAGGAAGGCAGATTCTTTGGAATTCAAGTTGAAAAAAAGGACAATGTGCAAAAAAAGTTTCTAATTGGTTTCTCATCTAACCAATGAAAAAATTTATATTAAATAATTATCAAAGTCCTTTGTATCATTCTAGATTAATTTGTTTTGTAGGTTTCACGTGACTTCTCTCTTTACAAAGTTCTTCCAATTTTTCCTCTCTTTCTCTCTGGACCTCTGGGATACTGTCTCCATGGCTGGAAGTCCTATGAGTTTGCTGGCTCCTTTGTGGACAATTGTGAAAGAACTTATTTGAGGTTTTTAGTAATATATAATTATTAGTTTAATAAATAATTATTTTTCTTTTCTATGGAGGTTCTCTGGTAGTGCTAGTTCCTCTGCTCATCTCTTGATTTTCATGTCCAGTAATCAGATGGTACTGTGTTCTTAGCCTTAACTATTTATACTATTGGCTCTTCAATGGTTTTCTTTAAATATAGTTATGATCTTTCAACTTATTCTATGTGCACTTGTTAATATTCATGCTGGTTTTGCATCTCAAGAACTGCTGCTTCCTTCAGTAGTTTGTGCTCTGGTGTTTACTCTCTGGATGTTTTAATTCCTAGCACATATATTCCTGACGGCTGAATACACTTTGCACTAAATGAGTCATTGGGATCCTGCAGGAAAATACTGTGGTGGAAACCGTTCCATCTTTACTGTGTTCTGTCTCATACCGTGGATTACTGCATGTGTCCTGTAGCTCCCACCAGCATGGAGAGTCAGTTTTTAGAGGAACTTGGGGTGAACCTGGTCTGAGTGTTGTTTGAGTGGATGAGTTGTGCACATTTCTAGCTGTCATGGAGAATTTTTTCACACATGTTGTGGCTTAACCCCAGCCAGCAGTGAGGACCATGCTGTGCTCGGGCAGTTCCCCCCTTCGTGCAGAAGGGCAGGGAGAGGAGGGAGAACAAAGAAGAGAAAGAGAAGAAGAACTTGTGGGTTAAGATACAGTTTAATAAGCAATAACTGTAAAAGGAAAATAACAGTAAAAATAGTAATGGTAAAATAATATATAAGGTCAAGTAATACAACACTCAGTTCACTCAAGGGTCAATACTCAGTCCAGTCTTGTTCAACATAGTCATCAATGATCTGGACAAGGGGATGGGGTGTGTCCTCAGCAAGTTTGATGATAATCCCAAATTAGGAGGCCTGGCTGACACTCCAGAGGTCTGTGCCACCATCCAGCGTGACCTGGACAGGCTGCAGAGCTGGGCAGAGAAGGACCTCATGAGGTTCAACAAGAGCAAGTGTAGGGTCCTGCACCTGGGGAGGAAGAACCCCTGGCACCAATATAGGTTAGGAGTGGACCTGCTGGAAATCACTTCTGAGGAGAAGGATCTGGGGGTCCTGGTTGATGATAAACGATCAGTGAGTCAGCAATGTGTCCTTGTGGCCAAGAGGGCCTATGGAATTCTGGGTTGCACAGGGAGGAGTGTGACCAGTAGATGGAGGGAGGTCATTCTTCCTCTCTGCTCTGAACTGGTGAGGCCACAACTGGAATACCGCATCCAGTTCTGGGCCTCCCCAGTTCAAGAGAGGGAACTACTGGAGAGAGTCCAGTGTCGGGCAACAAAGATGATGGAGAGATTGGAGCATCTCCCTGATGAGGAAAGGCTCAAAGAGCTGGGACTCTTTAGTCTGGAAAAGAGAATGCTCACAAGGATCTGAAGGGTGGGTTGAAGGAGGATGGAGCCGGACTCTTCTCAGTAGTTCCCAATGATAGGTTGAGGGGCAACGGGCACAGCTGGAACATGGGAAGTTCCATTCCAATATGAGGAGAAACTTCTTTGGGTGAGGGTGGCAGAGCCCTGGCAGAGGCTGCCCAGGGACGGTGTGGAGTCCCCTTCTCTGGAGACATTCAAGGCCTGCCTGGATGCCATCCTGAGTGATGTGCTGGGCAACCCTGCTTTAGCAGGGGAGTTGGACTGGGTGAGCTCTAGAGGTCCCTTCCAACTCTGACAATTCTGTGAACACAAGTCACTCACCACCTGGTGAATTGGTTGCCCCGTTTGTCCCCAGCTGTGATTGTGAATTCCCACCTCCTGGCCAACCCCCACTTATATACTAAGCATGATGTCTATGGTATGGAATATTCCATTGGCCATTCCGTGTTTCTGTCTATGCTGCTTCTCCAGATTCTGTGGGGAGCTGAATAAATCCCTTGTATAGCAAACACATCACCTGGCCAAAATTAACACTATGTTATTGACATTTCTCCCATCCCAAATCTGAAAACACAGCAACCACTAGAAAGAAACCAAACTCCAATGTCTAGTAAATAACAACAGCTCTCCATCTCTTAACTATGGAGTTAGTGAATTACACAGCTGCCTTACACAGGTGGGTAATTAACTTCATTATTCTTGGGCTGAAGTATTACTACAGACAACTAAAAGGAAACTGGATATTGAGCGGTAATGTTGCTGGGGACCACTCAGCTTCTGTGCTGGGGTAGGGATTAGGAGAGGAATTGAAGGGCAGAAAGATCTTCTTCTTTTTCCTTTGGAAGCAAAGTGGATTTTAAGGTGAATGGATAATCCAGATCCTGTGTGAAACAAAAAGGTGATGTATGGCTATTTGTGCCAGCTGTGAACTTATTAACCTATCTTTCTACCCTGTATCAATTGGAAAACAAGTGTAATGAATATGAGGGTGGTGAGACACTGGAACAGGTTGCCCAGAGAAGCTGTGGCTGCCCCATCCCTGGAGGGGTTCAAGGCCAGCCTGGATGGGGCTTTGAGCAACCTGGCCTGGTGGGAGGTGTCCATGCCCAGGGAAGGGGGGTTGGATCTTGATGATCTTTAAGGTCCCTTTCAACTCTAACCATTCTGTGGTTCTATGATAAACTCATTGAAGAACAGGAAGGGGTCCCAGCTGGTTCAGAGTTTGCAGAGATTCTGGTCCTTCAGGTTCCCTGCTGTACTGCTACACTTCCAAACAAATTTGGCTTTTTTTATGACTGTATAATCTCCCTTGCATAGGTTAGAGGAACTTTGTCTTCTGTAGACACTGAAATTTTTTTTTTGTTTATTGTGGGTTTACGATATTCTATTTTTAGTTTTAACAAAAATCAAAAATTTCTAATAGGCCTTAATGTGCGGAAGGAAGAAATTCCCTTCTCTTTTGCTTCTGTCCTCAGTTCCTTTCTGGGGCTGTCATCTTCCATTTTGAGAGTGTAAGAAAATCTCAGACATCTCAAATTGATAATATTAAATTTGTCCCTTTAGAAGCCATCCTTAAATTGTATAAGGGGGAATAGTGGTGTCAGCACAAGTTGTTTAAGATGCTTTTTGAAAGACAAACCCCTCACTCTCCTGGACTGTGTGGTGCAGTTTAGGGGAGAGGAAAAACTTCTTTCCTCAACAGAATATTTCTATTTGTTCTTGTACCTGTGTAAAGGGTTCTCATTCACTCGCCTTCCTGCTCCCCCCACTCCCTGAATCATAAAAGTGCCTGTTCCTAGGCCTCAGAAAGGTCATTACTTGTCTGTTTTTCCTTTGTTATTGCCAAGACCATTAATGAAATGGAACACTTATCTGGAATTAAAAATCTCCTCTGTGGCTGGGTGAAGGCTGATTTCTCAAGGTAAAAGAGAATCAAGTCTTATGTTCTCCTTTTGGAGCATTTCTTTCATCACCTATTGGCTAGTCAGCTTTAGTTCTTGCTGTTTGTCTCAGTTTTCCAACTCTGAACCTCTCTGTACAGTCAATTGTTCTTCTTGTCAATGAGAGGACAAAATCTTACTTGATCATGGTTCTGTAGCCCCATTCAGCTTTTATTGCGAAAGTGTGAGAGATCCAATACACTTACTGCCCTGCAATGATCTTGAAGTGTATGGCTTTAAACTGGACACTCGTGATGTGATCCCATTAATTTCATGCAGAGGATGGTTTAGAAATGTTAGCATGTTTATTAGTGACTTTTTTTTTTTTTTTCATAAAAACCACCATCAAATCAATAAATAAGCATGCAAACCTTTCTCCCTGCCCTCAAGAAAAAAGGTCTTGCATTGTTTTGGCTGTGAAAACAGGCCTTCAGAAGTGGAACGGCATACCCCAAGTATCATGTCTCCAACTCAGATGAGTTTCAAGGACAAAACATTTGTGCCAGCTTTTTCTTCACTGATCAGCAATATAGCTGATGTAGAGGCTTCTTACTGGCTAAATATTCAGCAGAGTCTCAAACTGTTTTCTTTTGTCAAAAACCTCCAGTAAATTTCAGATTTTGTATTATGAAGCAACCATCCATGTTATTAGCCAATAATTACCAGGATGGAACAACTTAAGGCAATTAGCAACAGAACAAGAGAGAATGGCTTCAAGCTACAGCAGGGTAGGGTTAGGCTGGAAAGAATTCTTCACAGAAGGAGTGGTCAGACCCTGGAATGGGCTGCCCAGGGAGGGGGTGGAGTCCCCATCCCTGAATGTGTTTCAGAGTCGATTAGATGTGGTGTTGAGGGATCTGGTGTAGGGGAGAACTTGTAGAGTAGGGCTGATGGTTGGACTCGATGATCCCAAGGATCTCTTCCAACCAAGATGATTCTATTCCATGAAGTCATGAGATGTGCTCTTGCTGAAATACTCTAAAATGCAACCAAGGAAAATGTCTTCAACCCATTCACTAAACTCCCAGGGTTTGATGCTGTGGCCAAATACACCAAATACACTGAGAGCCATACACCAGCAGTAGGCTGAGGGGGCTGTTTGTGACTGCACACCCGTAAGGGATACAAAGTGTTTATTGCAAAATATATTTTAAGAATGTAAGCACACAGTCTGTTTTTTTTCAGATGTTGGTCTTTTCCAATCAAGGATGTTCGGAGAGGGAAAGCACTTACTGCTTTGCAGAAGGAAGAGATTTCCACAAATTGATAGCCTCTTCTTACAACATCCTGCTGTCACCATTTCCCTTGTGTGCTCGTGGCCCCCAAACAGGCCCGTGCTTGCAGGTGTAATGAGAACAGAACACTGATGTCGACTTTTCAGTTGCTCAAAATTTGTTATTTCATCCCCAAAAGGCATTTTCTTCTGAGAAGGGAAGCACACTGATTTCTGCGAAAAGGGCCCTTTCTGCCAGGCACAAACTGAAGCTGAACACTTCAGCTAAAAAGGCATTCCTTGCTGGAATAATAAACTTTGTTTGTTTTAATTAAAACTGACTTAGGGCTTGTGAAAGCTGCTGGGATTATGGTACTAGAAGAAAATGAATAGTTTTGCAGAGTAATAAACTTCTGTGAGAAGGTAGTTGTGGTTGCTGTTCTTCAACTCAGTCCCAAACAAGGAACCAAATTAAATGTACAGTGCATGTTACTGGTAATTGAGAGAAGACACTTTATCATGAGTTTATCAACTTACAAAAATAACCAGTTTGCTTTCCGTCAAATATCCTCTGAGGGGAATTAATAGCCACCTTTCGAGAAACTAGTTGGAAAAATGTAAGCTGTGCTTCAGGAGTTATTATTTCAGTTTCCTGGGGTGGCAGTCGAACTGTAAATCAGTGTGCAAAAGTGCACGCCGGCATCTGAAGCCATGGCTTATTTTGTTGTATGCGGGGAAGATATTGACTTTGTGTTCTACAGCTTGGAGAGATCTATCTTTCTCTATGCCCAGCATAAATATTACAGCTGGAGTGGTTGGAAATCTTTGAATATAAAGTGTAGGCGAGGAATTTTTTCTTGGCTTTGCACCAGTTTTCTCCAAGATAGAAATACTCTGTGTCTACCGGTTCGTTTTAATGAGATTTCACTGCAATTGCAAGTGAAATCTCCCTGTATCACAAAAATGTGATTTGTGTGTGACAGCGGGGTATGTGAGCTGCAGGTCAAACAGGAACTATTCTACCTGCAGCTGGAGTGTGTTTATGGCGTTATCTTTTGATTTACCTGTGTTCTGTTACCATCCCCACACTATGGTTTCTGGGCATTGGATTTAATTTCTGATGTTAATGTAGATTTCCAGAGTGAGCTTTTAGCTAAATCTCCGTAAGCTTTGGTTTCCCAGTATTTAAAGGTAGATAATATTTCCGTGTGTTAGAGGGTGTCAGAAGCACAAAGTTCATATCTGCCAATGTTACAGCAGAAATAAGTGGCAGAGAACAAATGGCAAAGTTACTGAGAGTGAGCTTTGGGAACACTAACAGGCTAAAAGGCAATGACAGCAGTTGCTATTGTAATTTAAACTTTAACAATGAAGCTTGAAATGAAACAGAAACTGAAGATACAAAGAAAAAGCAGAATTTGTATACTTAGAGTGGTTGGTTGATGTTTCCATGAGCAGAATTTGAGTTGTTTCCTGCCAACACTGGGAAGTTCTAAATGGGAAACAGCTCATGATGGCAGGAGCCATAAGGAAGTTTTAGTTCTGCTGGTATTGTAACCAGGAAATGACAACAAATTAAAATGCCAGGGCTGAACACTGGAGTCACGAAATTTCCTTTAAAGCAAAGGTTTTAATACCATGGGATACGTTTTAGTTTGTACTTTGCAGTTCATGTCATGTTTTCTAGCGCAGTTTGCTGCTGGAAGGATGTGATGCTGCAGACAGCAGCTGTTCTGAAGCATATTGCTATGACTCCCAGGTTAAAAGTAAGTTGTGGGTTTCCTGAGGTGGGGAAAGGCCAAAACACCAACAAACCAAACCCCATCATAGTCACCGTTGAGACATTTGCCCCCCCAAGTCAGGATGCCGGGTATGGTTTTTCTTCAGTGACTCCTGACTTATGAGCAGCAGTCCTGCTGATGAAGATATTCAAAGCTCCAGTGAAGGCAACTTTGAGATTTTTCAAGTTTGCCCCGTGGAAGCTTGCACATTTGCTGGAAACCAGCACTGAGTGCTAAAAATCTCCCCAGGCACAGCCTAGTTTATTATCTGCTCTTAAATGCCCTTATTCTCTCTTTCCATCCCAGAAAGTTGACTTAGTTAAAGCCTTGATCCTTAAGGCTTCAGTTATTCTCAGTGTCCTGTCTAGATTTTCCTGTGATGATAACAGCTGACAAGTATGTTGATCAGGGAGAACCTGTGCTTGCAATGCCGGTGATAGGCTACCAGCACTGCTCAGCCAAGCTTTGTCAGCCCTGGGACGTACCTCAGAAACACTCACCCTCTTGACATTGGATTGACTCTGCAGTTCAGTGAACCTTGCAATGTCCAGTGTTTTGCAAGAGCTTAACCCAAGTAAGAATTCAGGAAGTAACATGATATATTTTTGTCCACATCAGGGAAGACTTTCTCCCTCTGCAAGCAGGTAGAAGGTGTAGAGAAGGCAGGCATGGGAGGGAGATTGCAGGGAGTAGGGAAGGGATCGGTTTAGAAAGGCTGTGTGTAATCTCAGTTTGACTGGAGAACACAGTGCTTTTCCATTCCTGTTAAGTTTTGCTGAGTGTTTCTACTGTAAGGTGGCTTTGGTCTTAGATATCCTGAATCTGTCTTCAAAAGACAAAATATGGTCATAGTCTTCTGCCTATCTCCTTTTGCCTTAAGGCTGCTTATTTGAGAAAACTTATGCTCAAGAATGGCAATGCTGGTATTCCCATCTTCTGGACCACCAGATGTTCTCAGTCGTATATAAGCGTTTTGGGTCCCTTTAGTTTATGGTAATTACAAATGATCCAAGTCTCTGCTGATGACTTCATCTCAGCCTTGAATATCCTGAAATTCCCAATGGCTGAAGTGGCTATTGTGGACTATTGTGGCGATTTGAGGGTTTATCTCTCAGTAGTGTTCATGTCCATGAAAGAGACTATTTCAGCAGATTTTGTAAGACTCTAGTCTCTTATGCCTCTTCTATTAGTGCTGAACTTCTAACCTTAAGTACATGTGAACTTCCAGAGACAATTCATACTGCATAAAGTTACTGCAGTGGCCATTTGCCAGAAACTTCACTGGATTGCCACAACTTCTCAGATATGGTGGCTTAGCAACTTCTGCCCGTTCACTCAGGACCCACAGATGGACTTTATCAGGTCCCATGGACTTGTGCAGATGCGCTTGAACCTGATCTTCTCCTGCAGTGGGCAGGAGATGCATTCTCTTAGTCCCTGTCTTTGCTTTCTGCGGCTTGGGCAGTGTGGTTAGACCCCTTGCTGATGGAGTCTGAGACAAAAAAACATTGAGCACCTCAGCCTCTTCCATATCCTGAGTGACCAGATATCCTGTTTCCTTCCAGCGTAGGCCCATGTTTTCCCTAGTCTTGTATCACTGATGTAGCTGTAGAAGCTTTTCGTGTTGCCCTTGATGTCCCTGGCCAGGTGTCATTCTATCTCGGCTTTAGCTTTCCTAACCTGATCCCTGGCTGCTCAGATAACTTCTCTGTATTTCTCCCAGACTGCCTGTCCTTGCTTCCACTTTCTGTAGACTTCTTTCGTTTGTTTGTTTGTTTTATTTGAGCTTGTCCAACACCTCCCTGTTCATCCCTGCAGGCCTCCTGGTGTTTTTTCCACTTTGGAAGGTGACATTGAACGTTAACCTGTTTTCTTGGCTCCCTCTTCCAGGGCGTTATCCCATGGTGCTCAAAATGCATCGTATGACTGTACAACTGGGACTCGGGGAAACCAGTGCCAGCTTTTGGTATGAAATTGTACTAAGCTTCTGTTTCTCAGAATGAGACAGAAGTCTGATAATCAAAAGCCACTTCATGTATTTCCCTTGACTTGTATCAGTTATTTGGGGTGTCAGCAGAGGCAGGAGCAGGTGCTGGTTTCAAACCCTTTAAATATAGATTTTCCTTTGCACTGTGATAAAACAGTAGAAATACTGACTGCCCGTCACATATCAAGCAATTAAGATAGCAAATTGCACATGAAATATTTGTAACAGGAGATTTTAGTACCTCAGCTGTTATAATAAACAGAGGGCACAGATTATAGTATCTTACCTGCTATAAAATGAAAGGTAGGGCCAGGCATTTGAATGTGTTCCAGGCCAGGTATAAACTCACTCTTAAAGTTCAAATTTGCATATTGTTTTACATGTGGTTTTGAGATGGGTGAGTAGGAGGGGCAGACACTAGAACTTAAAGTGTCAGAAGCTTTTTCTGCATGTAATTTTATACCTGTTACCTTAATAAATTGTCAATAAATCAGTGTTGGGGTGTGTGCCGAATATATCATAGTTTTTTGCCTGAAGAGAAAAAAGAAATGCTGTAAAAGTGAGCATCTAATTAGAAACCTAGGGTTTTTAAATGCATAATGGAAGCAGGCAGATGTTGCAGAGCACCAGAGTCAGCAAGGCCAAGGAAGCTTCGTGCACCTTGGTTGAGGACATCACCATTAATGAGGAAGTGATCAGTGACCTGCTATGCCGCCTAGATGCACACAAGTCTATGGGACCGGATGGGTTACACCCAAGAGTACTGAAAGAGATGGCAGACGTGCTGGCCAAGCCTCTCTCCATCATCTT
>VZTM01022830.1:24650-39996 GCA_013400555.1 Jacana jacana
AAGGCTTATGAGGATCGATTGAGGGAGTTGGGGTTGTTTAGTCTGAGGAAGAGGAGGCTGAGGGGAGACCTCATCACTCTCTACAACTGCTTGAAAGGGCACTGTAGAGATATTGGTGCTGGTCTCTTCTCACGGGCAATGAGCGACAGGACAAGAGGGAATGGCTGCAAGCTGCAGCAGGGTAGGTTTAGGCTAGACATTAGGAAAAAATTTTTCACGGAGAGAGTGGTCAGTCAGTGGAATGGGCTGCCCAGGGAGGTGGTGGAGTCACCCTCCCTGTCTGTGTTTAAGAGCAGATTAGATGTGGTGTTGAGGGATCTAGTGTAGGGGAGAACTTGTAGAGTAGGGCTGATGGTTGGACTTGATGATCCCAGGGGTCTCTTCAAACCTAAATGAAATGATTCTATGAAAGAATAGGAACCCACAATTAACCAGAGAGGAGCAAGGAGAAGGACCAAGGGGCTACTCCTTGACTAGTTCGTATTCTCAGCAGCCAATGAATGAAGGGATATTGGATGGTATTACAGAATACACACACCCAGTAGAGATTTGTCATATTTTTAAGTTTCCGGTTTTTACTGTTTTTACCTATTGCCAAAAGATTTAATTATGAATACAGGTAATTTTTCCTCTTTCTAAAACACACTAGCATGCTATCTTAATCAGCCTGATGTGTCATAGTTGACTGCAGTTTTGCATGAGCGCCTCAATTTGCTTGAGAAGAGTTTGCAGTGATGTAGGAGGCTATATCCTATATGTTGTCATCCTATCCTAGCCTATCCTGGAGAAGTACAACTTGTTCCTGACTCAAGAGGTCTGGAAGAGCTGGAAAGAGAAGATCATCTGAGTGATCTTCCTATATCCCACTAATTAGACTGGCAGCAGAACATTCTGGGAGTTTACTGTGATAGTAATATCAATGGTGCTGGTTTGCATTGAGAAACTGTTTGATTGGCAAGAAGACAAGGGGCTCCCTAACTGAAATGTTGTCATCTAGGTTGGTCAGAACAGTCTGTAGTGACAAATAGGGTGGGAGGGAAAGTAAAATGAGCACTAGTTTAGCATGTATAATGGGGGGGGGAGGGGGGGGAGAGGGTAAGGGACTTGGAAAGGGAAGACTTGAGAACATTGGATGTAAAAAAAAAAAACCAAAACCCACCACCACCACCAAAACCACCCAAAACAAAAAAACTTCACACAAAAAAATATAGAAAACTTCACCCCCACCTCCTCAGAAATCCAAATAAAAAGCCCCCAAGCAACAATGAAAACCAGCCGAAACCCAAGCCTCAACTCCCACCCCCAAAAAAAGCCCTGACAGTGCCGGAAGTCAGCATATTCAGGACATGGAGTTGCTCATACCTCGACATACATTCAACCTGCCTGGGGTGTAAAATCAATCGCTAGACTTTTTTAAGGTAGAGCCAGCAGCCAAAAAGGAAGTTGTGTCTGACATCTGTTAAAATACCTTTTTGTCCAAGTAACTGCCAATTAAAAATACTTATTAAAAAAAAAAAAACAAACCTAAAATAATTGTGGATCAAGACTTGAAGACAAATGGGGATTTTGGTCAGTGTCTGCTAGAGATGTTTGGGGAGCAGGATGTTCCTCAAACACCCAGCTACTGTGCGTGGGGAGACTGTTTCCTTCATTCCCTCCTCCCACCCTCTTATTTCTACAAGAGCTGGGTATCAAATGCAATGAGAATGGGCTCAAAACAAACCATGGTTGCATTGTGGAATCCTTTGTGAGACTTCTGGGAAGGCTGGAAGTTGATGTGAGTTGTAGGAGAGACTTACAAGGCTGTGGAAGAAACAAGTGTGCTTTTTAAGTAAGTAGTAAGTAAATGAAGTACAAATGTGCTGTGTAGGAGTAGGAAATGCTGTAAGTCATAGAATCATATAGGTTGGAAGAGACCCTTGGGATCATCAAGTCCAACCATCTGCCCTACTCCAACCAGCACCAACCTCCCTACAATGCCCTTTCAAGCAGTTGTAGAGAGTGATGAGGTCTCCCCTCAGCCTCCTCGTCCTCCAACTTAACAGTCCCAGCTCCCTCAATCGTTCCTGATAAAATTGATTCTCCAGGCCATTCACCAGTTTTGTTGCACTCCTCTGCACTCGCTCTAGTACCTCGATATCTCTCTTGTGCTGAGGTGCCCAGAACTGGACACAAAACTCAATGTGCGGCCTCCCCAGTGCTGAGTACAGGGGGACAATCACCTCCCTACTTCTGCTGGGCACAGTATTTCTAACACAAGCCAGGATGCCATTGGCCTTCTTGGCCACCTGGGCACACTGCTGGCTCATGTTCAGCTGCTTGTCAACCAGCACCCCCAGGTCCTTTTCTGCCAGGCAGCTCCAGCCACACTTCCCCAAGCCTGTAGTGATGCCTGGGGTTGTTGTGGCCCAAGTGCAGGACCTGGCACTTGGCCTTGTTGAAGGCCATGCCATTAACATTGGCCCATCCATCCAACTTATCCAAGTCCCTCTGCAGAGCTTCCCTGCCCTCATGCAGATCAACACTCCCACCTAATTATTTGTACTGCTCTTACGACAAATGATCAACTACCATTTTCATCCCTCTCTAATTGTCTTCAGATTACTGAAATAGCTGTATTTCTGTCTACATGTGATCTAAGCGTAGTAGAGATCCAATAGTAGGACAAGATGCTGGAGAGAAGCACATCCTGTCATCTTCAATGAATATTAAATATGCAGTTTTGAAAACCATGTGCAGATCAAAACAGTTTCTTGCCTTAAAACTAACGTCGTGATTTGCCTTCTCAGTCTCTAATTTCAACAAAAAATGTTTGCTACTGTTTTTTGACCTTTGATTAGCATTTTTTATTATGTAAATGCAGAGAAGGCCATGTGAAAAGCTGGCTCTGCTGTGCATTTACATAATGATTTGCTTTCCTAAGACGAGCAGTTGAAACTAAATAGTTTTAAAATTTCTTTTGTGCAATGGCTGTCCCTTTATTTAACTTTTAAAGGAAAGAGGAGCCAAGTATTCCCATCTTACAAAAATTGTCTTTAAACTCTGCCTCGGTAATTTTCAGGGAAATACAGCCTGCAGACTTTAAACACCTCTTCTGAAAATAAAACTAGCAGGATTCTTATTCTGTACAACAGAAGGAAATGGATGGAAGGCACACAGTATCAGCATTAATAGTTACTGGGCCAAGATTAATTCTTTTTAAGTTGGTAGAACCAAGTTCTCGATGAACGCACGCCTGCAGCAGACGTGTCAATAAAGGATAAAGTTGTATGAGCTTTCTTTTTTTGAGGGGTGGAGTGGGCGAAGAAGTGAAATGTAATCTCTCTGAAACGTCTCAGGGAACTCTTTATACAAGGTGTTTTGTATGCAGAGAGATTACTTGCCAGAAATGCAAAACCAAGTACAAAATAAGCCAAATAACGGTGAACATCCTAAATGTAGAAAATAATATATAATGCACGATACTTTAAATCTCATTAAAAAGAGAAGCATATGTAACTTCCTAGCAACCAAACCTCCAGAGCCTCCCTGGAAAATATGTTCCTTCTCCAAGGGCTCCCTGGTATAAGTGCTTTAATAAATGAAGCACATACGGAAAGTATATCAGCGTTCCCTGTGCGCAGAATATTTCAGTATTCTCAAAAGCCTCGTGTGATTGTATAATTTCCTAATCTGATATAATCAACACAAAACCTCAATGTTAAATTAATGTTCAAGATGTAATTTCAGCCGAGAAGAACCGTGACAACTACACATAAAGCTGGCACTCCAGCCCGCGTTTCCCTTTTGCTCGACGCCGAAAGCCCTGTCCCACCGTGGTCTTAGAGAGCTCTGTGCTGATTGAGATGCCATCTCCTGGCTGAGCTATAAAACCCACCTCCCAGACTTATTGTGGTTATTCGAGACGCTGTGGTGACTGCTTCCTGGCCCGAATCCAACCCTGGTAATTATAGTTAGATTTTGTAATTTCTCTTTCCACTTTCATCTCAATAGGGTATTCTTCCTTGCCGCCTGTCCCAGGCTGCTGTGGAGCGTTAATGGGGGCTGTTAAACAGCTGCTGTGTTTCTCACTGCAAGTGGCTGCATTTCGGTGGTAGGTAAATGACTGTATCGTACGGTGCCTGGAGAATTTGTGGGAGAAAGGATGCTTACTGGGTTTATTTTACCACTCCGTGCCAAAGTTTCACTGGGGTCTTGCCTGGTGAGGTATTTCTGTGTGTTTCAAGGCCAAAGAATGACAGGGCCTGCCAAAGAAGAACTGCCTTGATTCTTAACATCCTAATAGTTAAGAATTTTATTTAAGACTACATATATTGGTCTGTCTTTTTTTTTTTTAACTTGGATGGGCAATCCTAATCAATGGAACATAAAATCTAACCCTGAGTATAGGCAGCGATTTCTACTGTAAGTGTAATGGATTTCTGTGCATGGGCCGCACCCTTTCTACATATGATCTCAAAAATGACATATTCCAAATGGGAAAAAGTGATTATTTTATTTATTTTTTTTTAAAGCAAGCATTATTTTAAAGCTTTGGTTTTTTGTTTCGTTTTGTTTGTTGTTTTTTTTTTTTTTTTTTAAAAGAAAGCCATGAAGAAATAAAATCTGAGGCTGGATTGACAATAAATCCTGTGATATATTTATACAAAAATCCGTGAGCCTGGTATGCTTAAAATAATCATAAATGCATTCATCATATGTGGCACTTCTGCTGAGCTGCTAATGATTGTTCAAGTCATGATAAGGTATCAGTGGAACAGGGAAAAATTCTTAATGTTTGAAAACACATGAGCTTTTGCTGGCCTTCTCTTTGCTGCCTTAGACATGGCAGTGCTGCTGCATTGGGCCCTCCTGGTGATGTCTTCCTGGGCTCAGGGGCCCTTTCCATAATGATAGGAGGGCAGTGGGTTTGTCAGAACACGTATTGTCTGTGCAGGTACAGTGTTAGCTCACTGAAAACTCCCAATTCCGGGTGTGAAGATCCCTTCCTGAAGATCAACGACCTGGGTCTTTGTTATGATAGCAACCCAAACCCATACAACCAGAAGCTGGCACTTAAATAGTTAAACCCAGATTCTTGTAATTATAAACCCAAAATATTGTTTTACATGTTGAAAGGAACAGTTTAACTGACAAATGCTTTTGTGGTGGTGTTGTTTTGTTTCCTTTAAGGCAGTTAATTCATACTAACAGCTAATTTGTCGTAATCGTTCTTTGCTGTGCTGTGAATTAAAATGGCCCAACTGGAAGCCCAGCTTGTACTGGGAGGGCGGCTCACCTTTACCACTGCAATCCATTTGGGTGTTCGTTTTGTCTTTAAGCCTTCCAGCTCCTTGCAAGCAGCTACTCTTCAAACCAGCAGCCTGCAGCTGGTTCTGTAGCAGGAACTCCTGTTGGCTCATTCATACAGCCAACCAGTTCTTCTTTCATCAGGTCCTGGCCTTACCCCGCGTTTTGGCAGGTCTTTGTTGTCAGTGCAGGAGTCATGTAGTTATCTCACTCTTTCACTAAATGCATGTAAGAGTTTCACTGGGCTCACGGGTGTTTGCTCTCCGTTCGTGTAGTGGCCGTACCTCTAATCGATCAGTTACAATGCCTTTTTTTTTTTTGTAGCTTTAACCAGTCATTTAAAATAAATAAGATCATAATTATCAGTTTCCATTTACCCATTTATTAAATAACAATGTTCACACTGAGCAGTTTGATTTTGTGTTACAATAAGGCAGTCTCTACACGATGACAGATGGTGTTTCATTTTGCCGATGCTGTGCTAAAGTGCTGTGAGTTGTGATGTGTTTGATTTTATTAGAGATCAGATTTAACACATGCATGCTACATAACTGCAGTAGCATTCCCATTTCTCATCTGTAGGAGAAAATGAAACTGTGATGAAATGTAATATACTCACCCTCAGGCAGAACTAGTGGGATTGGGAATTGCAACATAATAAATCTAATGGATATTGCACTACAGGACACTAGAAATTTACTGTTATTATGTTCAGGGAAGGAACTTGGTTTTGTAAAACTCACTTTTATTTCACTGGCATCAGTGCAATTTCACATTACTTAACCATTATATCCCAACAGTTTGCTGCGTTGGAAAAGTAACCTAAGCTCAGAGGAACACAGGAGAAAAAGAACCCAAAAGGGAAAATACAAATTCCAAATTACAAAATGACTGAAACTATGAAATGCAAATGATTGCCTGACAAAGCAGTTATAGTTAATAATTCTTATCTTGAGATGCGTGTTTAAGCTCCATTGATAATTTATAACAATAGACCATCAAATACAAATACTACGTATCCATCCAAATACAAGTTCCTTTTGTACTATTGCAGTTTAACAGGTATCAAGAGATAATATTTATTTTTGTTACCCCGGAATCCGTGCTGCTTTAGATGTTGTAGTTTGTGGTGACAGTCAGAAGGCGCTCTGCTTGATCTCATCTAGCACATCTGGCAGAAAGGCTTTCCTAGAGCACACGATGTTAAGGAGCCAGGGATTCTAATTTGAAGCGCAGGGATGGTAATTCCATCAAGAAAAAGGAAGAGGTGGTATAGTTTAATGGTAAGACACATTGGGATAGTGTATCAAATAGGCCAGTTTATTACAGTCTCAAACACGGTCTGAACGTCCCTTCCTGTACCTGCTCACTCACACACAGCTCTACATCACTTTTTGAAACATGACTGTGTAGGATATTCAATTTGCCTTTTACATGCCAGGTGAAAAGTATGTTTTCAGAGGCCTTTAAAGCATTTAGACATTTTTTTAAAGGCTGTCCTTGCCCAGAGTGCAACTCCAGCACTTTGTTTTTGTTTTCCAGGATGACGTTGGCCCTGGTAACTAGAAACGTTCTAAATGAACTAAATGAAAGACATCTTCCNCTTTTTAATCCATAATTTCCTATGAAATAGTAGTACTTGCATTCTATTTCAGAAAAAAAAAACCAAACTTAAAAATCTCAGAATCCTGGAGCCAGTGTCCTGATGGAAATACTAATCCTTGTCATTGGAAGCTCCCTTGGAGGGCTCTGGTTAGTGGCCCCTCCCTTGAGGAGGAGCAACAGAACTGCTTCCTGTCTCCTTGAGGAGAAGCATCTACATAGAAAGGGAAGCCAAAGCTTTCCAGAGTTGCTGTTAACTTGGGATCTCTCTCTATTCTTATATTAAAATGTTTAGACCTTCTAAGTTCACCTGTTGTTTGTCAGTGGTTGGCATTCTCCCTGTAATGACAGGAGCTGTTGTGAACCAAAGTTGTCAGTGACAACCACATGGTTTTGGGACTGATGGCTTAGACTGCTTAGTATTGGGGAATACTGAGCAGCCCTTCTGTGTAAAAGGTTATAGACTACATCAGGTTGAAAAGAAATTACTATCACACAGCAGAGCAGAAGACCTAACACAACAGGACCTGGGAATACTCTAGGAGCCCCTGAGCTAACAGGAAAGGTGTGATGTGCACACAGCAAGGCTGCCCTGTTGGGTCAGGAGATGGTCCGCTTTGTGTAGTGCTGGGTCTTGGTATGTACGTATGGACCTGGGAGTCCTGGTGGACAACAGGATGACTATGTGCCAACAACGTGCCCTTGTGGCCAAGAAGGCCAATGGCGTCCTGGGATGCATCAGGAAGAGTGTGACCAGCAGGTGGAGGGAGGTCATCTTCCCCCTCTGCTCTGCCCTGGGGAGGCCCCATCTGGAGTACTGGGTCCAGTTCTGGGCTCCCCAGTTCCAGAAGGACTGAGATCTGCTGGAGAGAGGACAGCAGAGGACTACAAAGATGATGAGGGGACTGGAACATCTCTGTGATGAGGAAAGGCTGAGGGACTTGGGTCTTTTTAGTCTGGAGAAGAGAAGGCTGAGGGCGCATCTCATCAATGCCTATAAATACTTAAAAGGTGTGTGTCAGGAGGGTGAAGGCAGTCATTTTTTCAGTGGTGCCTAGTGAGATGACAAGAAAAAATAGGCACAAACTTGAATATGAGAAGTTCCACCTAAACAAGAGAAGGAACTTCTTTCCCTTTGAGGGTGGCAGAGCCCTGGAAGAGGCTGCCTAGAGAGGTGGTGGAGTCTGTCTCTGGAGTCATTCCAAACCCACCTGGACACGTTCCTGTGGGACCTGCTCTGGGCGGACCTGCTTTAGCAGAGGGTTGGAGGAGATGATCTCCAGAGGTCCCTTCTAACCCCATGTCATTCTGTGATTTCCCAGGGGGTGTCTAGTGGGAGACAGATACGCTCTCTGATTCCAAATGCCTCGGGAGAGTGATCAACTTGTACATTTTAGTAGAACAGCTTCTTTTGAGAAGTAGAGTTAATTTCGTCTAATGAAGAGACACAGAATGCAGTAGTGAACTTGTAAGTACAGCTGTGAAGGCTCCCATACAGCTACCAGTTGCTGTTCTCCAGTTCTTTAGGAGGCTGGAGGAAAGTCACCGCGATCAACAGTTCAAACTTGGCGACGCAGGCTAAAAAATACATATACTCATGTGTTTTATTAGGTTGTTTTCTTAAGAATCAGAAATATGAGTTAAATATGCCTTTTAATAAGTCTGACTGCAGAAAGGGTACTTTATTTCTATATCATGGCATCAGTGCCATCAGCTTGATGACCGGGCATTTTTTATACTTCCTGTATAGTGTTGTTCCTGTACCAGTTCACAGCTCCTAGATGCTGAGGTGTTGAAGAAGTTTGGATTTCTAGAGGCTTATTATGTTCTTTTTCTGTTATTTTCCATTATTCTTTTAAGGGAAAATACTTCCCATAAGACAATTTAATAGTTTGACAATTAAAGATAGAAGCTATTTTTTTGCAGTTTGTTTAGTGCAATTTAGCATTGATATAAAACTGTCTGCCAAAGTATTCTTGGAAAGATATGCATCTAAAAACCCATATCTTCCCAAATCTGAACTACACTGAAAAATACCCCACCATTATATATCCCAGTATTTGTAAGCAGTGAGTGTGGGTAATGTGCTCGGTGGGGCTTTGTTAATTTTATGCTTCTGCTTTAAAGAAAAGCAATAAAAACCTTTGTAAAAAAAGGCAAGGTGTGTTAAAGGTTTAATATTCTACAGGGAATACCTTCTTAACCACAGCAGGGTGATCTCTCTGCCGGTAGTGCCACCGTGTTGTGTGAGTGGAAGCAGTGAGAGTAGGTGACACGTCTATCTCTGAAGGTATCAGCAGCCCTAGGAAACACTCATGTTCTCTGTCAGGTGCACTGCAAACCTGGTCTCTGATTCCCCCTGTTGAGGGGAGCTCAATTAGAAGGTTGATTTTTTTGTTTTGTTTGACCAGCAGTGCAATACTTGAAGAGCTGGCCCCAGAGCGCTGGCCGTTAAAACACCATGTCGTTAACTGCTACTGAAATGATGATTTGCATTTGGGCAGCGTCAAGAGAATGAAGGGCTACACTCAAAGCTGAAAATCAGCTTGGATTTCCATCCCCATTTATAACAGATAGTCTTGGTGTGTAAATTGATTTAAGGATGGAAGTTAAAATCTATGGCAAAAATACTGTTTTTAGTCAGTTTCAAAATCCAATTGCAGCTGAAGTGACTGGTCTTTCTGAGCTTTCAGCTATTGCCAGGCAACTGGCAGCACAGCTCTCCCAGTGTAAGTCCTTAGGGCAGCCAGGCAAGGCTGGTGGAAGTTACTCTTCGATCCTGTGGCTCTTAGTCCTGGGTATGGAGTCTGACTCTTACCTATTCCTCTTCCAGACAATGGGAAGTGGGGGAGTCTCAGTCTCGGGAGTGCTGTAGTCTCAGCATCGATGTCTGGTTTATTTTGGGGAGGTTTTTTTCTCTTTTTTTTTTTGTTTGTGATATGTCCACAAGGCAGAGAACGTCCTACCAGCTCCTTTGCTATCACTTTTGCGTGATTCTGCTTGCAGTTTATTTGGTTGGTCTTACCATGGCTAATGCAAGTCATGCTGTCATCTCAAGATCATGAGTCATTAAAGAACTGTTTCTTTCACTCCGTATGGGTGATGTCCCACAGTTGAAAAAGTGACAGCGGATGAAGCTTGATGAGTTCCATAGGGATCTGTAGGACCAGCCTTCCTTTCAAACCAGTCCATGATGAGAGACCTGAAGGACAAAATCCTGTTGTGTTAGTGTTACGGCAATGTGGACGTTGGTCTTAAGGTTTAAGGAGATTTTGCAAAGGCAAAGCATCAGGGACGTTTTTGGGTGGATGCTGCTGGGGCCTTGATTGTCATGTCCAAAACTCGTGATAATTTTTTTAATATACTTGCATTTCTAATATGAAAAGTAACTACAACCAACTGATTTCTTTTAGTTATACTGGGTATTTAACTCCTGCCTCCTGACTCCCCTTAGATCTGGAGGAACTGAAGTGTACCACATGAATAAGATCACTGGCTGTAAAGGCAGGATATGGCTTGAAGTGGCTTCTGATGGCAGAAGGGTTGCTCTTATTTCAAATACCTGTTTCCATGTCATGTGGTACTCATAAGGGTGTCTCCTTATTCTTTATGGCACCGACTGGCTTCCATGACCTGAAGTAACCAATGTCCCCAAGGATGCTATTTTAGATCCTCTGTGTGTCATACTCCTTTTGTTTCCCTCAATAACGTTAAAGAAAGTGAAGTGTTAAAAATAAAAACAAGAGGGGGTATTCAGTGGGACACCAGCTTTTGAGTCAAAGATCAATATATTATATCCAATGGTTATATTTTTATCTTCAATAACCTACATTAAACCTTTTCTGTCAGTTCTTCGGCAAAAAAAAAAAATATCCAGCATATACTCCACTGCTGGAGCTTGTTCTTTAATTTAATTAAACTTTATTGTTGCATTTCCTGCCCTCCATCCTCTTTCTCATTCAATATGCTTCCCATTGTCCCTTTCACTGAAATTACTTCCTCTTTTTGTCAGAAACTCTCCCAACACTTCTTCAAAGGTGGAAAAATAAAGGATTTTTATCAGCAATTTGAAAATGTTTTCTGTTGCATTCATTGTATTGAGAAGTCACAGCAGTGCCTGAAAACCAAAAAGCCCAGTAATGGTTATTATTGCTGGTACAGGGCAGAGGCTTGACAGGGAATCTGGGTAATGCCCTCACAATACCCAGCACTGATACTTTATTCCTTTTGTGCTTTGTACAGATCTCATCCCTACCACTGTATACAAAAGAGAGTCTCTGAAAAGGTGGCCTATTTATGAAGAAATGGATAGCCTCTACTTGAGAGGGCTCTTTCTTCCTTTTTTCCCAACGTTTAATTGCAGATGAAGTACAAGCGCTGTCAGTTGATTCTGGTTTGCGTGAGCCCGCCCAGGCATGCTGGTCATGGTGGCCACTGGGGACTCTCTGTTAACATGAAAATCTACAGTCTTAATTCTTCACCAAGGAATTTATGGAAAAAAAATACAACAGCCTTCCAGTGGCCAAAATAATACCATAAAACTCGGTGGTGCTTAACCAAAGCCTGTCTAAGAGCTTGTGGTACTTAGGCTGTGTGCTGCTACCCAAGTTTATCATGCTGCTTCTCTTATCTTCCATTGTTATCCTCTGCTTCCTTATTTTGTTCACCTGCTCTTCTCATCTTTCACTTAGATTGATGTCCTTTCAAGAGCAAATCTTACTTCCATTAGATCTGTCTTGTCCTTGCTCCAGCAGGGCTTCGGTTCCAGTATAAAGACTTCCATAATACAAGTGCCAGAGTTATGTCATACCTTATTTTTGTGACACTGGAACTGTGTGTTCCATGGATCGTGGTGTCATGTCAGCCTTTCTGTTCTTCAATGAGAATAATACTTCGGTGCTTTTTAGAAAGGGGATGTTGATTGTGGAACAAACACAACTCATCTGTATCAAGTTGTCAGTTAAGATATCTGAAATTTGGCCTTCGAGTTCTTTAAGACAAGGAATGTTTTTATCAGTTATTTCTAGAAGAAAATACTGCTGAAAAACCCAGTAAGTAGTATGCATTAAATATATAGTTATTTTACCAATAGAGAACAAGACCTGAGGAAAAATGCCTTAAAGTTTCTAAAAACGTGTTAATTGCAGAAATCAAATATTTACAATGGGAATTATCACAATGTTCACTTGTGGCTCGTTGCCTGTATCGCAGCATGTAATGACACTTTTTAGCTTCATAAAAACTAATTAAGTGCATGTATCTAATCTGTGGTAAAGTGGAAAAGACACTACTGATGTTTAACTTCACAGTGTGGCTCAGCTGGCAGCCTGGGCTGAAATTATCCTTCTCTCCCCTCTTCCCGCAGAGCAAGCCCACAGCAGTCAGACAGTATCCACTCTTCAGCTGGCCAACAGGCAAATGTGGCATGAAGAAGTTTCCAATGGATGGCCATCGTGGAACTGCACCTTCCCTACATGGCTGCTGAAAGCCTTCTCCGGCCAGGACAGAAGACTACTTTCTTTTAGGTAAAGTAGCTGACTTCCAGAAAGAATACTCAGGCACTTCACAACAGAATTGCTCCGTGTTACGAGCTTTCCCTACGTTCCTTTAGTGGAAAGAACTGCTAGGTAGCTCTTATTTGCCTTTTAGCCATACTCCATATGTACTATCCCCAGGAAAGCAATTACGCTCTTTGTTTAGCTTATTTCACTCATTGTGAGACCCTCATGATGCACTCCACAAATAAATAATACCAGCCAGCTAGAAAAGCTTGGGGTTTAGTCATGGGTTTGGCAATCCTATAGTACATGTGTTAAATATGGTAGGAAACAGAGGTGACCTGCTTGGGAATAATTTTAGATAAAAATCAGTACATCTTCTCTATTGAAAATGCAAGGAATGTATTTGTCCAAGAAACACTGAATTTGTGAAGCGTGTGGTAGATGCAGACAATCAGCCACATCTCCTTGTAGCTTTTTCTAGCAACCACTCCATACAGGGAATTCCAATCCAGCTGTGGCTGCCCCATCCCTGGAGGGGTCCAAAGCCAAACTGGACGGGCTTTGAGCAACCTGCTCTGGTGGGAGGTGTCCCTGCCCAGGGCAGGGGAGTTGGATCTCCATGATCTTTAAGGTCCCTTCCAACTCTCACCATTCTGTCATTCTAAGTTGTACAGGCACCAAAGAAACACCACAAAAAGACAGTGTGAAGTAACTGACCTCTGTCTATAAGCTCATTGACGGGGTTTTACAGGGGAGTGTGTGTATTTCATGCATGTGATCACCACTCAGCTAAGAGGCACTTGGATTTTGGTAGGCTGTTCTAGGAAAATCTTGGTTCATTCGTGACAAAACCTGCAACAAAATACCAAAGCTTAAAAAATGAATGAGGGGAAAAAAGTGAGTTCACAGTCCTATAAGTACATGTGAATACTACAGGCAGTTCTGAGTCTTCCCAATCTGAAAGACCGTAGCAGAAACAGAAAATACACAAAGAAGCATGAAAAATGTAAACGCAGGATCAGAACTACGTCTATACAAATAACACACTCCCGCACAAAGGAGTGAGTTGAGGACTCTGAGCATGAGAAAGATGAGCAGAATAGACTTAACTGTTGTATTAAATTATGGGTGGCTCACAGAAAGCAAGTAATTACTGTCTACTGGGTAGCTGAAAAGGACCCCTGTGCCTTGGTCCACACACTACACTACAAGTTAGATAATTTAAAAGGTGTGTAGATGCGTTCCTCTGTCTCCCAACCACCACGTGGGAGCTGGGTTGCAAAATGCTGGAAGTTTTGAGAACACGCATGGAAATTATTACTATCTCGGTGTCCTACTGTTTGCTTTAAGGCAATAGCAGAGGCTGATTTGGGAGGCTTAGCAGGCTTTGGGGCTGGCTGTTTTCAGTAGCCAAGTGGCACAAGCCTTTTTTTTGGTTTGTTCTTTTGCCCCCCTCTTGTTTCTAATGTTCTTTGAAAGACGAGGTTTGATAGTTGAGAGCCAAGGTGCACAAATCTCACATCTGACGCAGCAGCTACTTAAAATGCTGCTGATCTTCTGGTTTAAATTTAAAACGACAGCAACAAAAAAAAACCAACCCCAAACCTGTGCTTTTCCCGTTTTCCTCCTATTTTATTCTTTGCCGCTGTAGGCTTTTGTATTGGTCAGTCCCTGCATGTGTTTTTAATACCAATTGTTCACCCCAAACCTTGAATCTTCTGTCAGGGATGTCCCTGCTTCCCTAATCCTGTGCTGTGTGTATATTGAAGGACGTAGGGTGGTGACTGTGTCACAGTAGTGGCAGTTCGTTAAAGTCCCCATCGCATAAAGTGCCAAAGCGGTAGTGTCAAGAATTTCTGATGGCATTTATACGTAAAGACAATAAATAATAATACTTTATGGCACTTATGTCAACTTTTACCTTCCTATTTGGGCAAAAATGGTTTTGTAGAAGCTTATACTAAAAAAAGGTTTCTAAAATATTGAAATTTTCACCAATAGCAGATAAATGTACAGAAAGGGAGAAATCCAGGGGTAGTTGTTAGCGACATCAATACACTTCTAGAATGTACAAGAACTAATAATCCAGACTGCTTTTCACTTGGGTGTCACTGCGTATCCCTATTTGCTAATTCAGAAGAGTCTGGATGGGTTATAGAAACGTGGAATTTCAAGTTTGGAACAGATTGCAGATCCATCTTGTTCGGACTTGTGTCAGAGACTGATACCAGATCTTCCAGAGTATGACATAAATCCTATAATATATGTGATTTTTTCCAAAATCCTAATAGCTGCTTCAGTCATGTTAAGGTAAAATTACTTTGCAAAATTTAGATGTGATAATCTATTGACATAATAACATGTGACAATGCTGTTAACGTTTTACATTAGAATGCAAATTTGATTGAGCTGAGAATATAATTGCTTTGGAGTATCTCTTGGAGTTGGAAATGAAGGTCCTGGAGAATGTTAGCAGCAGCATCCTAGTTGACATGAACGTGGAAAGGAACGGAAAAGTGTTGCCCTTTATCTTAATTTCTACGTGGAAGCCTCTGAAACTTTTTCTGCTGTGGCTGTAATTATCTCTTTGGCTGATTTTATTTCCTATTCTACAGTAATCAGCTAAAGTTATTATTTAAATTGTGACAATTACTGTAGAAAACTGTAGCCTACTTTTTCAGCAATGTAATTGTGAAATCCTGTAAGCACCAAATGTTGCCTGCTATCAACGTGCCAATCTCGGGTTCAGTGTTTTCCACAACTTACTGACATCCAGGAGGAATTCCGCTAGCAGAAAGCTGTGACAATTAATGCTCTGATTTCCCCACACCCCAAATTATTTAAATGTAAGAAATAATTTTAATCTCATTTAATCCCCCATTTTTCCCTATTGTTCTACGAGACCCTTGCGCTGAATAGCGATGTGTGGTTTAGGTTTCTTTGGGTTATTATCT
>VZTM01022830.1:43301-131974 GCA_013400555.1 Jacana jacana
TACTCGAGTCCCAGTCTGGAGGTTTTAAAGGAGTAGAAAGAGAGTCTCAGATTCTTGTGTAGACTTGAGAGAACTCTAAGACTAATTTTGATAATCTTCTTACCTCTCTGGCTGTCTGGACAAAATGGGGTGAAACTATCAAAACCTAATATTCACCGAGTACAATTTGGTGCCCCAGACTCTGTGTTTAAGTCGTCGAGATAAACAATTGAAACGTTTCCTATGTGACAGATCTGTAGAGCTACCAAAGGCACACTATTAACCCACAGCAGGAATTAACATAATATACAGTCCTCTTGATACCCCCCATTAAAGCTTATTGGGCCAAAATCGACTTCTTTTCTTCCTATCCAACAGCTGTGGGAAAGACCTACGGGCTGAGATTGGCCCACTGAGGACAGTGCTACCCCTTGATTTGAAAGGAATGTGCCTGAAAAGAGCATAAAAACCCAACGACAAAGCCAAAGCATAAGCTAAAACATATGAATTACAACTAGGAACCGTTTCTAAACTAACTATCAGTAAGAACTACAAAAACACTACATGGTTACGAGGAGCTTTTAGCTAGGGAACGTAAAATCCGAAATGGCAGAGATAACGTCAATCTGAATTACCGTTTTCAGAATGACACAGATGTTAGGATAAGGAAGCATAAATGGAAATTAAAGAGAAACAAATTCAGAACAGATGTCAGGAAGCATTTTTTTCATGCCGGGAATCACAAACGTGTGGAATGGCCTAGCAGGCAAGATTGTTAAGGCGAAAGCACAGGGGATGTTCAAGAAGCGATCAGATGGCATCATAGGGGAATTGAGTAGTAAAAAAGGAAATGAGCATGCATAAGGCAAATGTTTTTAATTTAATCCCAAACAATGTCCGTGTTCTTACCTTATTAATGCTTGTGTATTTACCTTGCATAAACATGCAGAATTCTTCCATTAAAGAAAAGCAGAAAATAGCCTCTTTTTGATAACAAAACCAGGATGAATTTTTGGCTGTTCTGTAATGTCTTTAAAAATTACATAAGTAACAAACTATATTTTTTTTTTTGGCACCAATTGTCTGTCTGTTCCTTGTTGGTCATCTGTTGATGTTAGCCATCAGGCCGTAGGGGAATTTAGGACTAACTTCAGAATCTATTTCTTGGGGATGGCATCTTGTTGCTGTTGTCACTTATCTTTTCAGGATGCGTGCTCCCCTGAGCTCTGTTCCCACACCATGGAGGAACTGAAGATGTTCTTCATCTTATCTTTTGGGAAGAAGCAGATGCTCAGCTGCTCAAATCCCCCATCCCACACCACTTACTGCTGTAACTCTGTGTTTTGCCTGCTCTGTTAGTTTCAGTGGGGCTCTTCGTGCGTGCAGTTGTTTGCAGGATTCGGGTTCAAATACTTTGCGTGACTCTTGTAGGACAAGCAGGTATCCCTCAGAATGAGGAATCATGGTTTCTGTGTGATAGGCTTTATAGTTCCTTGTAGAGAACTTTGAACCTTAAATACAGAAAGATACAGAAACTAGAGATCCCAAAAGCCAGATCAAGCTTCTGGGTGTGAGAATCAATATTTTGTGTCATCGATATTTGCTGGGTTGAGTCCAATGGCAAATAAAGGAAATAGCACGTGGCTCTGAGCTGTGTTTATGGAACCCCTTTTGTTACCTTACTGAGCACTGAAAGTAGCTCTGAAGGTTCCTGTAATCACATTGTTTGCAGCTTATAGCATAAGCAGAACAAGCCAAATGCTTATTTTCATTGTTTCTCTGTCCATTTCTCTTCTGCTTCCCTGATGTTCTCACTGTCTGTCTTGTCTCAGTTACCATATAGCTCCTGCCCCAGGAGAATCCTCGAGAAGAGGGCTATATAGGACACCAATAGGAGTACTGGGCATCTCGAGGAGCTTGGAACCAAAAGCCTATTGGGATTTAATTGTTTCGGGCCAAAAGCAAATTTGGCTTCAAAGTTTGTTTCTTGGCTGTATAAGTTTGGCTCAGGTGCATAATAATATCATTAAAATTCAGCCTAAATATGTTGTGAGGTTTTCCTCTCAACAGTGTTACTACAACAAAGACCAAACCTGAACCTAGTAAATGGTGATGAACCAATGAAGGAAGGTGTTTTGGAGAAGCACATCCTCACTGTGTAATGTGTCACAGTGTTCTTGAAAACAATGGCAGGCGATGTAAATAACATCGTATTGCTTTCCTATGGGATGGGCCCTGTTTTACCCTCCCTTGTAACATTATTGTTTCTGTTATCAGGATTTTAATTTTACAGATGTAGAAATGTAGTGGAATCCACCTGGTGGATAATTTAGTTTATGCCTTCCACTTTATCTTAGCTTCTAGTCCCGTAAGTCCCTGACTTGTAAAGTAAATTAATCAATTCATCATCGATTTTATGTACCACTTCCCTTTAAGCTGTTCTTAGATAATATTTGATCAGTGTATATTTAAAACTCCTAATGTTTAAACAAATCATCACCTTGTCATTTAGGCGTAGACACAGAAGACTAAACAATACGGTGTTAACTTACCTGTCATAGGCTGAAAATATTGCCTAGGCTTATCTCATTTTAATATGCTTTTGGCATAAAACCGCTTCACTAAGTCACATACTGAGAAATTCAATCGCAGAATGGGCTTAGTGGTTTACTAAAAATCATATGTAAATCTCACAGTCATATGCTGTGTATAGATTAGGAACTCCATAGACAAAGGGAGAGAGCTGTAAGAAAAATAATGCCAGGAGTTGCTTTTGAAGGTTCTGGAGTTTTAATCATAACCTCACCTTGATATTCCTATTTCCATTGTGCTTGGCAGCAAGTTGCTGTTTTAAAGTTGTATTTCTATTTCATTGGCGGTGTCTGAAAGTGAATTACAACGATCCATGGCAACACTTTCTTAATTAGGTTGCTATCAGTTAATTAACACTTGTACAATGCGTACTGGGCACAGATTAGAAAGCGAATGAAGACGCGTCCCGTGTCAAGGAGAACAGGCTGGGATGGTGCGGATGGAGAGGGCAGCAGCAGTTCCCTTTGACTCACAATGACACGTCGATACCCACTTTCTCTGCCACGCTTTGAAAATCCTGGCTGTAGAGAGAAGGGGCCTTCTCTGCAGAGAGAACGGCACTTCTCAGGATACTGGGTACGGCACGCCCGTCTCCCCGCATCCAGCGGCTGCTCTGCACCAATTTGGTAGGGATTTTATAAAACCCAACCGTGGGACTAGATACGTCAGAAATGAGAAACTTATCAATAGTATTGAATGCAAAATTCCACATACAGCAGATTCTCTGGTGGGGTTTTGTTCTATCGTTAGGTGCAACAAACCTCTATGCAAGACCTTCATAAAGTCTTACCCAAGAATTTCTGTTAGTTAATTATTGCAAAGAAAAGACCTCCAGACCTCTATCCCTTATTGATTTCCCTTCTGCAGGTGAGACCCCAAGTGCAAAGTTAACATCTGTAACACCTTTCTCGAGGTGCACGAAGGCTATTGTTGTTGAGACAAGAGGAACAATGGGCTACACTTCTCTGAGCTACCTCTTGTCAAAGACACATCTTTTGATCCCCAAAATCATCGAAGGACAATTTTTGAAGTACAAAGGCACATCCCAGGAGGATCTGAGAAATGGTATGTACTGTACACACCTATTCAGTAATGTCTAGCTGGCATGTTAAAGGCCACCTCATTTCTGTTTGTTTGGAAGTCCCTTCAGTTCTCAACCAGTTTTGTCCATTTCCATGATTTTGAACACAAAAGAATATGTTCTTATATGAGTAGCAAGATATTTTAAATAATGAAATATAATTCCATCAGCACTGTGTTCTCCTGTTATTTATTACTGTACTAAATTGTCTACAACTGAAGACATCCCGTTTATAATGAGATATCTGATGATTTATTTTTGAAAAAAATATTAGCTTTATTATTTATTAATTCTAGCAGTATTCCTCCGTGTATACTCCATAAATATTAACATATCTGATGTCTTGTAAAGATACGATGAAAATAGCATTATGCCTGATGTATGGGGAACATTTGACATCTCATTTTTATGTAGTTGATCTTCTCTAGCTTATAATACCAAGAAGCTCAATTAATTAAGAACATGTGTCAAAGAAAAATAAAAATAGTGCTAGTCTAAGGATATTTGGAGACTTGCATTTGGACTAAACCCACTGCTTAGCCCTGAGCATTATCACACCAGCAGTAAAGTGGAAGAGTGCGCTTTGTTCATTTGTGGAAGCCTAAATAAATTAGGAAATTCCTTTTAAGTTACTGTATGGCTCAAGAAATGCCTGTATAAAAATATGGAGAGCTGTGTGAGGATATTGTGATATGTCCTCACGGAAGCTCTCAAGGGGTTCTCTTAAAAATAATATTTATACTTGATATTATTTTAAGTAATATGTAAACAGTACCGTGATCTACTGTGATTGATAAAAATAAGCCATCGTGATGCTGTATGAATGCAGCTCCTGTCTGAAACGCACAAAGACCATCTGGAAGTTGAGGTTTATCAGAAGATTATTGTTCAAGGCTAGTTTATCTCAAAACCCCCAATCCTTTACATTTGTGCTGACATCGGCTTCTGTAGTGTCTGACGTAGAGAGATTTCCATTAAGCTTGTTCTATGTTTGGTCTTACTAAGAACATGACAGTCACTTCTGTTGTGATATGTATACAATTACATACAGTTCTGCCTCTGTAAATTTATCCTTAAAATATGTACAGGTCGTTTCATTGTCATTTCTCCTAGATTTTTCTCTTCAGATGGAAGAATTCATCTGCCACATAAACATTTGCAAAAGCATCATATTAACACAGGGATGAAGACAGAAGAACTTGATGTTTGTCTGTGTCTCCCCAGTTATGGGTAAACCTGAAACGCTCCAAGGGACATTGCAGTGATTTGAAAAATGCAAATTTAACATAGAATTAAACATGCCATAAATAATTTATATTATAAGTTGATCTTTGCTTTGTACCTTTGAACAAACAACTTGTTTTTCTAAAATAGCTTGTTATGGGTTAGCCAGCTAAATGTTCCTGTTCTGCGGGGCGGAGAAGGCAGAGCTCCCAGTTAGTACTGGTTGACTGTGTGCGGGTGAAAAGCCCCAGCTGATAACTTGATAACTAGAGACCAATAGGAATAAGGAGTAACCTCATGGCTGTAACTAAAGCACGTGATGTCATATGTTCTGTAAGGCATTTAATCTCTTTAGTTTTCTAGGAAATGTAGAGAGACCGGTAGTACTCCGGTGAGCTCTGCTGTTTTCTCTTTTAGTATGTGATGTACTGGTTCCAGATGTGTCTGAAGCCAGTGTGAAATCAGTGGATACAAGAAGGCTTACTTAAAAACCTTAGAATACAGTGAATGAATGAGTCGAAGGTGCTTGTGTTGCCCTTGTAGAGAATTTTGCCAGTATGTTTGGCGTTGTGTGTGGCTTCTCCTACCGGTTCTCTTGTGTTTCCATCAGAGCAGGCTGTGACTTCGGTGTCCCACCAGTACCTTTGGTGGGACTGCAGTTGCAGAGCTGATACAGCCATCGTGCACATCTTTGTGTGTGGCATAGGAGAGGACTCTGATGTTTGTAGGCTGATGCTGAGTTTGCTGGCTGCAGTTGGCATCAGCTCTAAAAAGCTTGAGTGTATTCTTTGCAATTCAAGGTGCTGTGATATCAGGATCCCGCTATCTTTATACCAATATTGTTACCTATAGGTAATTACATGAAAAAAATATTATTGTTGTTTGGGGACAAAATACAAGGGAGGCATTTAGCAGTTCCTTAAAATTGTGAAATTACAAATAGTTTGGATTTGCTGTGTATTTATTAGTACAAAAGGGGAAAGCATCTAAGTAGTATGTGTACATGTGGTGCGGACACGTAGAATCCTAGAATCATTCAGGCTGGCAGAGACCCTTGGGATCATCGAGTCCAACCATCAGCCCCACTCTACAAAGTTCTCCCCTACACCAGATCCCCCAACACCACATTCAATCTACTAATCTAACCAAAATTCAGGGATGGGGACTCCACTCCTTCCCGGGGCAGCCCATCCCAGTGACTGACCACTCACATGCTTATATATGGTCCTGTACAAAATACTGAATTGGGTAACTGCTGCACACTTTACATGATGCTTTAAAGCATGAAGTGCAAGCTGTGACACTGCAATATTGAAGGAGTGCCATGCAGCCTTGAGATGCTCTGGCTGGAATAGATCAGCTGATTTTTAATATAAGGCAGAATCCATACATAAAAATCAAGCAAAGAAACCTGTGTGTTTCCTAGGCATTATTGAGATGCCCATCAGTACTGCGTGTGTGTCTGGAATTCTAAATAATTTTCTGGATGCATTTATTCCATATTCTTGGTATAAATGTCTACAAATAAATTCTAGGGCTCTCCAAAGACTTGGATGTATTTGCTACTGCTCATGTATTGCTGAAACCTATTGTCAGACATTTGACAAAGTCTCAGTGTCAAATAACTGCCAGTTCCCTAGCATTCCAGAGTGTCACCTTCATTTTACTTCTTCCCTGGGAGGAAAAGCATTCTTGCAGGCTCTTTTTTCTGGAGGAAACTGAACACAAAATCTTTTTTCCTGCCAAACACTAATTTTTTGAAGGCCTGTGGATGGGGTTAAGGCTGCTGCTGCAGAGACTCAGAGCTAACCCTAAGCAGGGAGTGTGACACTTCCTTTTGTGAAGTAAAATTAAAAATGGAAAGCTACTTTGGCCATGATGCAGCTGCTGTTGGCATTTTTATTTGCTAGCAGAACTTCATTTTGGTGCAGCTCACGTCAGTCTTGAGCTTGATGCAAAGCTCTGTAGTCTAATAATTTTTCTTTGTATAAGTTTGTGCTTTGGAGTCAAGTCAGAATCCTTCTGTAGATGCTATGTCCAGTAGATGTATCTTATCTCAGGAAAAATAACCAAAGTGACAAAACTCTTTTATGTAACAGTTTGTTTGGCACAAAAGATAGAGGAAAGCAGGGCAAAGATGAACTGCATTGAAGAGATGTGCTTCTCCCTGGATGAGAAGGATGCTTCTCCCTGGATGAAAGAGAGGATTGATCCATTTGGAAATTAAGAACGCTATAACAAAGCATAATATGACACTGGAAGTATACTATATATTATACTAATGAGACCAGAATAATTCTGGTGTGTGGCATAGCTAATACAGCTGTCCATTTTGTATACTTGATGAGAGATTTCTTTTTTCTAATAACTTTGTAAAGTCTTTGACCAATAGTGTGACCTTGGTTCTTGCATTTCTTACTGTTAGAACAATACAGAAGGGGTGGATCAGACTCTGTTAAGATTTTGCACAGGTACCCTTGATCTGTGCTTTCTCCAAACTGAAGGTTAAACTTGATGTGTGGTTTGAAGAGTGACAAGAAAGAAAATGTACCAGCAGAATGGTATTAATATATGACATGCATGAGTTGCTTTAGAAGGTGTTTTGCTTGCTCTTCAAATGGTGCTTCAGCCCTGCAATGATAGGGGTGTGATTTTTATTCTTCGCTTTTTTCTCCTATAGCATCTCTTTGAGTTGAGAAACAAGAGACCAGTATGATTATCTGGGCATCAGAGAGAATTATGGCAGGAAATGTAAGTATAATTTAAATATCCAGTAGGTATTTGTTAACTGTGATACTGTTAAGCACAAAATAAGCTTAATTGATATGCATCTGTTGAGCCTTTTTAAGAACTGTGTATCAAAGCAGATACACATTTGCATTTTGTACGAAGTTTGAGGCTGTAGCCATATCAATATCACTATAATTCCACTTGTAATCTTTCCTTTGAGTATCTTAACTTTCCTTGGTGGCTGGCATCAAACTTTTTAAAAAGAGATTATTAACGTCCATATTTGAGTTTGTGAGAACTTTCACCTGAACTTCCACACGCGTTATCTGAAAGAAGAAATAGTGGGGGGTGGTGATGGTGGAAAAAGCACTAGCTCTTTTCGTATTTGAAGTATAAGAGCAGAATAGGATACAAAAAAAGCAATATACTGGGTGTATTTTGTGATCACTTACAATACAAATTAGAACAGACTTACTGGGTTCTATTTGGCAGAAAATGGTAACGTTACGCAAGAAGGCAGATATCGTGTCTAAATATGGGCAGGGATAAATCCAGCCAAAAACCCAGTCATGGATGCAGATGTCCCTGCTGAAGCTTTTGCACCTGGGCCATTTGGTTTCCAAACTGACCTCATGACTGGCCACAATGGCTGCCTTCTCTTTAAGAGCCAAAAGAGGAAGAGGCTTAAGTGGGTCCATATGGCACACAACAATCGACAGCAAAGATGCATTGCCAACTTGGTATCGCAACTACAGTTTGTGTTTCAATGTGCTATGGAATTGGTTCACTATTCACAGAAGTGCAAGTACTGCCAGGAGCAGCTTAATCTATGAATTTTATCTAATTATGTCCTAAAAGCACTGGAGAAATGCAGTATGATTTCAGATGTTGTGAGATGAAGCCAAAGTCAATTTAACCTGAACTGTGCAAATTCTAATTTGCATCCAGAATCAAGAAGTTGAGCTTCTCTATAGCAACAAAAAAGAGTTGTAGTGTACAGTATCCTTTGGGTAGGAAGCAGGGTATACCATCAGTTGACTTCCAGGAGTTAAAGAAAACTGATAAAAAAATTGCAAATAAGTTACAGAACACAGTCATCTGTGACCTTGAACAACTTTTAGTTGTTTTTCCTCCCATACTGGACTTCATAATAGAATTTAAGCAATGATACACATCTGAAAAGACTAAAAGACCTTTGATATAATTGCCGTGAAGCTCGAAAATCAAATGATCTCGCTGTAAAATTCTTGTAATAGCCTAGGCAGTAACTTGTCTGTGTTTGAGCGCTGCAGCTCTGTTTGTTCACTAGTTGTTCATTATGTAGTTTTATTGGTTATTTTTTTCCCTTTTATCGTCTGTTGATAGAGCGTACTTAACTATTTATGAGTCTATCCAAGGGTGAAGTTTGCTCTTTCCTGGCTGGAATTCGAAGTGAGAAGGAGGGTAATACGACTGGGTAGTGTGGCATCCCTGCATATTTGTTCCATTGTGATAACTAGAAAAAGCTTTATGTATGCGAGCCATTCTTTCCACCTGAAGATGGCCACGTGGTTTGGGTAGGAAGGTGCCTTGTGGCTGTGGTATTCTTGTTGACTAGTGAGAGGTATGAACCAAACATGTATTTGTGTTCCATAACCCGAGTAGGCCTCATCCCTAAGGTATCTACTTAAACCAATTCTTTGTAGGAGGAAAAAAAATTAATTAAAAATTGAGGGATTTCTTTAGTTGGTGTATCTCTGGACATACTGGTACTACTTAGAAATGCTGTGGTGGGATCTGAAGTATTAGCCAAACTACAATATTGTATGATCTTGAGAGAGTCACTAAATATACACATAGCAGATAATCTGAAGATAGTCTTTCATCAGGTTTTATTGGGTTCAGTGTTGAGCCTATAAAAATGGCAGTAATTAAAGCATTTCTAATTGTTTTATCTGACTAAGGCGTATGCATTCAGTGGTTTAATTTCCACTCCCTTCTAGTGTAGAAAAATTATTTCCACCCTATTTTTACAGAGGATATGTCACTGCTACTTATTTTGTGTAGCTCCTTTTTCGTTTGTTTGTTGTTTCTTTTTTAACCTCTGTGTCGCTGCAATAAGCTGACATTCACATTTGTCACATTCTCCCAAAAATATTCTAGCATTCTCCCTTTTCATCTTTCCAGACATCTACACTTCCAAACTATAAGCACACACAGCCTTGCATGGTCACCCTTCTACAGAGGTGCTGCAAAGAGACTTCTAAATAATCGTATCACAAAGGCCATGCAGTTATGCAGATGACATCCGTAGTAGGAATGGAAAACCTAGACTCACGGGGTTTTTACAAGTTCAATAACCTTCATCCTGCCACCAAATTCTCTCTGAAATGCTTCTATACCTGCAGTGCTCTCATAACCACTCTGTAAAATCCTTTTAAAAATATATATAAAAATCTGACAACCCGCAAGCCACAGTAGATGGAAGCAATCTTTGTAAAACCAGCAGCCGGGCCAAACGCACCAAGTGGTTTTTAATATGCAGCCAAGTCATCGGGCATCACTGCGTTTGCTGCGAGCAGAGTGCTTATACCCAGCTGATTAATATTAAGGCTTCTATTCAACAAGGCTGTTCTCCTACAAAAACTACATGCATTTTTGAAAGGCCAGCTAAGTTCCTATAAGAAACTGCTTCAATTGGGAAGAAACCCTACTTTTTATATACATCTCATTATAACGTACCGTTTAGGACCCCACACGAAAAAATCATTAAACAATTAATGATTTTTGTCTTTGTAAATTTTATATTCTATAAAATTTCCATTAACAACACTTGACCTTGGAAGAAATTACCTATAATATTCTTGCCTAGTCTCTAACCAGGCTTGCTCTTGTTCAAAGCACGAGGCATAATTTCCCTGCAGTCTGAAATTTACCAGGGGAACGGTTCTGAAACTTAAGCTGAAAACATCCTAAAGATGGTGGCCACATCCCACTATGCCCACAGTGGGTAGCTTCTGGCAGTACAAAGCCATGGAAATCTCTGAAGCATTATAAATGTCTTCCATTACATAAAACTCCCAGCAATAGGAAACAATCACTGAACACAGAATGATCGAACACAGCTAATCAGAACCTCATGAGGTTCAACAAGAGCAGGTACAAGGTTCTGCACCTGGGCTGGAACAGTCCTCACTCTCAATACAGACAAGGGGATGAGGTGTTAGAAAGCAGCCCTGAGGAAAGGGACTTGGGGGTGGTGATGGCTGAGAAGCTGGACATGAGCAGGCAGTGGGCACTTGCAGCCCAGAAGACCATTCATATCCTGGTCTGCATCAAAAGGTGCATTGCCAGCAGATCCAGAGAGGGGATTCTGCCACTTTGCTCTGGTGAGACCTCACCTGGAGGCCCGTGTGCAGGTCTGGAGCCCTCAAAGTAGGAAGGACATGGACCTGATGGAGCAGGTCCAGAGGAGAGGACAAAAATGCTCAGGGGGTTGGAGCANGGTGGAAGTGGGGAATATCCCCTTCCTTGCTGGAAAAATTCCTTACAAACTAGTTGCTTCTCCTCGGATCTTTTTGAAGTATTCACCAAACAAAATACTTCCTAAAGGCAATATTGGAAAGAAAAGCTCTTGGGTTAAATAACAAACCCCAGAAACTCAGAAATACTGGTTCAATAACTAATCTCATTGTGTTTCACGGATGGTAAACATTACTTTTCTTCCTCTTTATACTAGAGAAAGCCACTTTGGAACCTGTTCTTTCCTGCACCCTCATCCCAATAATACTCTGTGCCACAAATACCTTACACAGTTTTCCCTCAGTCATGTATTTTTGGTTTTTTTTTAACCAATAAGTATCTAATTGAACCTTAGGCATTAGCTTGTCTATAAAAACAAAAATACTTCCCTCTGGCCTCTAGCACTGTGGAAACTTGAAAGACTGTCCTGTTCTGTGCTCCCTAGCAGCTCTGGGAAGAGGTGGTGGTGTCATGTCTCACCCAGATTCCTCCTCTCTGACACGAGGGCGCCATGTTGAAAAGTAGATTTAGACTGTGGAAAGGGAACTAATGCCCCAAACCAGGTGCTTTTTAAACTGAGGGGTAAATGAGTGTATCCATTCAGCAGTGCACAATCTGTGTAGAAGACAGCAAGAGAAATTCTGTAGCATTCAGCAGCTAAGAAAGACCAGAGGAGCTACAGGAGTAGGACCATGTGTTAGACTCCACTGAGAGGAGTATGCCATATTTCGGTCTCCTCTGAAGAACAAATGTAAAATGGTCATTTGACTGACAGCAAACTCTTTTAGGATTTGCCCTCTAGCAATTTACAGCAGAAGCTCCATCATCATGGAAACAGAAATAATAATGAACAATATGGGATCCACAACTGAATTTCACATAAATATGTTGACGTTTGGAGAACTCCCCCTGCTTTGAACAAACATAGGAAGGTTGTATAGGGTTGTCTTCATTGGTTTGTGAGCTTGTTGGTCGACTGTCGGCTGAACATGAGCCAGCAGTTTGGCCAAGGTGGCCAGTAGCATCCCGGATTCATAGGCCAGGTTGAATCAGTGCTTTAGTGGTGTGGTTTAGTGATGGGTTGTTGTTTTTTCTCAGAGTTCGGTTGATGGTTAGACTACATGATCTCAAAGGTTCCTTCTGACCTGGACAATTCTATGATTTTGTTTTTGTTATTTAAGCATGTGACACAGACAATGTTTCCTTTGTCTGCTGTGGAGGAGTGTAGGTTTATCCATTGGTAAGCAGTGCAGGAAGTAAGTGCTTTCTCTTCTTCCAAGTACTAGGAGAAGGTGGTTTCTTCAGCTGGCAGTGCTACCACAAGAATATCATAATCTCAAGCAAGTACAGCATGGTTTTTCTATTATCAGCCCTAGTGTGAATAGAGTGGCCCTTGAACCAATTTTCTTGAAAAGTCTATATTATAATAGTTACTACACCTACTGCAACAATATAAAATGTGTCCTAAAAGTCACTTTCTGGTTTTATATATTATTGAAAAATCTTATAAGCAGAATTTGAACGTCACTTGGTTATGGAGTCGATATAGCTGTGCCTTTCTTTTGTCAGATTTTGATTATTGCAGTCTTTCAGATGACCCCTGTATCTTGCTTACGAATTCAACATCTGACAGGCTATTTGTGATCCTTTAGGAAAGGACATTAACCTTACTGAAAACAAAACCAACTGTTTTATATTATGTGCAGTTCTTGGTTTAAAAGCCCTTGAGCAAGCAAGAAAGGAATATCTCAACTACACTTATTTTCTGCATTATTTTAAGACCTATAAATACATGTAACAAAACTGGATATATTGGGTTAAGTTTCAGTGGGTGGGACACTTTGTCTTCCTTATTCTGTAATTAACAGATTTAGCTGGAAGGACTTCACATTTTAGCAGAAAAGCACATTCTTCCTTGCTCCATGTAGTTTTACGCAGCTCCAGTAGCCAATTGGCTTGTCTGTCTCAAGTTGTCGATCATGAATTGCCAAACAAGCCTAAGGCTCCTAAAACATCCCAGAATATACCTTGGTGTACATGTAGACTGTATCTTTGTATACAACCTCAAGAGTTCAAAAAAAATATATTACAAAATTCCAGTCCACGTGTCATGCATTTGTTGTATGAAGTAGAATTGGTGTTGAAGAAAGGTAGTTACAGAAGAAAAGGAAACTTAAGTGTTAAGAAATTAGTTATTTCCATTTGTTTATTAGAGGAAAGAGATGGTGTTTAGAAGTCACAGATTACAGCTTTCCTGTGGTAATTTTTATCACATCTTAAAATGTCAAATATAAGGTTATTTTATGACATTTTCTTTAGTAACTTCAAAATATCAATTTACCAAGAACTTAGTAACCTTGAAATATGTCCAGTGTAGTAAAGTGTAGATAACCATAATGTTATGAAAATTCTCATTGTGGTTACAAAAAAGCCAATGCTAAATGATATCTTTCAGGTGGCTTTTTTTTCAGGAGGGTTTGGGGCTCCGTGTGGTTTGTGGAGACCTTCCATCCCCTTTGTTATGTGGGTGTCTGAGTGGGCCTGGGGTTGTGCGCCCTCCTAGAGAGTTGTAACCAAACTCAAGACTCAACGCAGCCTGAGATTAGGTTAGAACAAACGGGAGCTCTGTCAAGATTTTAGGTGGATTGAGAACGCTCTGTGGCACCTCCAGTGTTGAAACAGCAGTTGTGAAAGGTTTTTAGGACAACTTTGTCCTCCAGCACCTTAGCAGGATTCTTTATTCTGGAAGTATCTGTTGGTTACTGTCTGTGTTTAGAGATAGGTTGTTGATTTTTAAATGGGGAAAATGAGAGTCTACCTTTTGTTGCACAGCAGTGGGGGTTATGTAGGTGATGATTAAAAAGAAATATCTATTAGAGACGGTAAAGGCAAGTCGTCATGGGAAGAGCAATAAGCTAACCCACGCTGGAAGAGTATATACCTTGAGTCTTCTGTCCAGTTCTGGGCACCTCAACACAAGAGAAATCTGGAGGGGCTGGAGCGAGTGCAAAGGAGGGCAAAGAGCTGGTGAAGGGCTGGGAGAATAAATCTTATGAGGGGTGATTGAAGGAGCTGGGACTGTTCAGTTTGAGGAAGGAGAAGGCTGAGGGGAGACCTCATCGCTCTCTACAAGTACTTGAAAGGACATCGTAGAGAGGTTGGTGCTGATCTCTTCTCATGGGTAGTTAGCAATAGAATGAGAGGGAATGGCTGCAAGCTGCAGCAGGGTAGGGTTAGGCTGGACATTAGGAAAGAAATCTTCCCAGCAAGAGTGGTCAGAGCCTGGAATGGGCTGCCCAGCGAAGGGGTTGAGTCCCCATCCCTGAATGTGGTCCAGAGCAGTTGAAATGTGATGTTGGGAGATCTGGTGAGTGGGGCTGATGGTTGGACTCAATGATCCCAAGGGTCTCTTCCAACCTAAATAATTCTGTGATCCTAAGTCCATACCAAGGTTTATCCATACTTACTTATAGTTCAGAAGTTTCAGTCGCTTTCTGTGCCTTTTATCCTTTTTGTTGACAGCAGTGAGGCGGTGAATGTCATAAAATATTCTGATAATATATTTCTTTAGGCTGAGTTAAACAAAACTAAATAGTCTCACGGCATGGTCTGTAAAGCTACCCTAGTCTCAGTTCAACTATTTCTGCCACCAGTTTATGAGCTTTGTCCATTGTCCCTGTGGTGGTACTGTGCTGACCTTTCCTCAGCCCATCTGGTACCCTTTTCAAATGAATGTTGCTGCTAACAATGCCCCGGTTCAAGCTGATGCTGGAGTGCAATTTAGTCATTGTTCACCAATGATTAATCAGGAAGAGATTTCATAATGAAGTCAGCATTAAAATGTATGGGCATGTGGCAAATCAGATTGAATGGCAATATCTCAGAATATATAGCATCACATTGTTAGGTGTCTTTTGTGGTTTTCATTCTCCTGGGGACCTGGGTATAGACTGTGATGTGCTGAAAGTCCTGTTTATTTTACATTTTAAATGATTAGTGGGAGATTAAACTTTCATGCTAACTGAAAAATATAATGAAAATGCTAAATTCTGGGCTGCCTATCTAAATATTATTAGCTCTTACATGATGTATTTGCTCCTTTTGTTCTTGCTGACTCACAGTCCATAACCTTTCTTTTGTTAACACGTTTCAATCCCCTGTTCAGTATCCCCAGACAAAAAGGCGTTGTGATGTAGTAGTGGGGGGAAGGAGAAGAAATAGTCTGAAAAGAGAAAATAATGGAGAAGAACTATTTTTAGATGCTTTCATTAAATACAAGCACAATTAAGAGTAGTCACTAATAACCTAAAAAGAGAAAGTAATAGAGAACTATTTTTTTAGATGCTTACGTTAAATACAAACACAATTAAGAATAGTCAGTAGCTAAATAGGAGGTGAATTATATTAAAAAGAGTTTTAATTTTTGAATCAGATGAAGAAGTTATAGCTAAAAGTAGTTTCCACCAGGTAAAAGTGTACCCGTGCACATGCACCTTGTAGCGTGTGGGTGATGCTCTGCTGCACTAAGGGCCAGGGTCAGGCCCACTTACTGTCGATCGCCACATAAACCTGAGAATTTGGGGTGGAGGAAACAAACCAGACTTGCGGATACGTGGATTTTATAAGCATCCTTGCCTTCTTCCATTCCAGGTGGTTAAAGTGTCTCTCAGGCTGGTCTCGTGAAAATTTTCTAACAGGATTATTGCATAAGCAAATGGTGGTGCGATTTCCCAAGTCCTGGGCTACCTGATAAACCACAGCAAGCTGGCCTTTCTGAGAGAATCCCCATTTTTAATCTCCAAAAAGCAAATGACTTGTGGTCACCTATGCCTGATAATGCCAGCAAAGGATTCATAGAGGGCACTGCAGTCTGAATTTAAGTTAGCAATATGTCTTATTCCAAGAAATATTTTTCATGAAACCCTACAGGAAGGGCTTGGTTGTGGGGTATGAGATTCCCCATCTTCTTTAATATGCAGCAAAAACCTGCATGTTTTATTCAACGAGTCAGATCAGTGAGTGTATTCAGACTGTAAATTTGTACATTATGTACAGATAAAAAAACCTCACAATGCCAAGAAACTGGCAAAGAAATTTCCAGTTGGATTTTTTTTTGTTTGGGTTTATAAAAATAACTGTGGTGCATCAATTACTCCCTATTGCCATGGATACAAGTGATACTTTATTATATAACTGTACAGCTGTGCTCTGTTCTAATATGAAAAACAGACTTTTTTTTCATCTTTCTATTTCATAGTTACTGAGCTGAGATAATAACATCTCCTTTTACTTATGGATGTATTCAATTTCTTTACCGTTCTCTAAAGTATTATTGATTGGAATTTCATTAAGGCATTTATAATAAAATCTCTAGCAAATGCTTCTGTTCTACTGCAAGGACGCTACGGATGAAGGTCATTCCATTCTATACTGCACGTGCAACAAAGGGATATACCACACAACAGTGCTGTTAGGGTTAAAAAAAAGTCAAGTATTTAAAATCACAAGTTAGCCAAATTCAGGCCGTGCTGTTTGTAGATGTTATGAAGCAGTCTTCAGTCAGATGAGTATGTGCCCTATGCCTTATTTTTTGTCTCTGACAAACAATACTTCTGACCAAAAAATGTTTTACTGATAGACTCCTGACAAAATATAATTCTCATTGGCTTTTCTGTAGAAATTATTTCTGTAGCATGGAAGTCTTTACACACGTGGTTAAATGTTTCCTCACGACAGCCCTGCATAGTGATATTCCCGTTTTACCCAGTGTTTTTAAGATGCAGCTGTTAAAACGTTCGTGCCTCATCTCGCCCTTTCTCCTGTGGATAGATGTCAGCTGGGGTCGAGCATGTACTGGCTATTAACTTTTGGCTGTGTTGGCTGTGAAGTTCTGGTGGTACTGACAGTAAATGATATTTCATGTTGTATGGGCATTTTTGCATTACTTCCAGAAACTTAGAAAAAAGTAGAAATACTTTTAATCCTTTTTGCCTTACAAAGAGAAAAGCGCTTTTTCATTTGTACAGGACATTTGATAATGTCGTAAACAATGGAATTGTCATTCTGTGAGGATGCAGAGATCCTCACATATATAGATTTATGCTTATGGTTGGCATAGCAGAGGGGAGACAAAGTTTGGGGAATAAGGCCGCGATGGCAAACAGAACGTACGGAGCAGTGCCTGCCTATCGTTTGGGGAAAAGTGCTGATATTCAAAAATTTATTACCAACATCATTAGTCTCATGTTTGACATGTTTTTCTCTATGTTGTCTTTTACATCATTAGTATAGAAGGTGTGTATGTGGAAAGATATATTCCTGATTAGGTAGAACAGTAATTTCATAGTAGTAGAAAAAGCAAAAACTCTTGATCTTCATGGACACATGGTGCCATGTTTAGGTCAGTAAAGGTGTTGCTGTAAGTTGCACTGAGGTGTAATCAGCTCCAGTCCAGAAAAGGCCTAAAAAGTTGGGGTGTTTTTAGCTCTTTCTTTGAAGTATTGGTATGAAATAATTGGGACCTTTCTATCTTAGGAGGGTATTTTCCTGGAACATTCTACTGTCAAGTAGAGACAAGTCGGGCTGTACAAGGCCTTACACAAACTAGACTTTAGAGCAGACTTTACCCAGAGGACATTACAGCCAGGAATTTATATTGAAAGAATA
The DNA here is from genome assembly GCA_013400555.1 of Jacana jacana. Taxonomy (NCBI): domain Eukaryota; kingdom Metazoa; phylum Chordata; class Aves; order Charadriiformes; family Jacanidae; genus Jacana; species Jacana jacana. The sequence continues at coordinate 61,075 of VZTM01022830.1, forward strand.
ATCACAGAATCACAGAATCACAGAATGTCAGGGATTGGAAGGGACCTTGAAAGATCATCTAGTTCAATCCCCCTGCCAGAGCAGGAACACCTAGAGCACATCACAGAGGAACATGTCCAGTTTACAGCATGTTTTTATTTCTTTTTTAGTTATGGCGAGTCATGAGGCTCGTTAGGATCTTCCTGGCTGTCAATTTATGTCTTCATACATCATAAGACATAATTACAAATACCCTATGGCTTTATGTTAACGTGTCTGCGTTGCAGCAGAGGTCAGTTAGAGACTTTAATTGGAGGATCTTGTTTTCAGTTGTTAACCCTCTTCCCTACAGTGCCAGGGCTTGTAGGGAGAAGGTGTCTGGAGTGAATACTTTATCTCAGGTTGTTCTGATGAGTGTTGCTGCAGTCCCAGTACTCTTTGTGGTGCATCAGTGGGCCTTATCTTGATACTACTGTGAGCAAGGGATTGTGCTGCAGTAGGAGAATTCTTGTTTCCTTTTTTCCCTCTCACATATAAATCTGTCATGCCTATTGTGTACCTAATATAGGACATACTCTTCATTGCAAGTGCCTGGTTCATTCAATTGCAACTTAACTAAAGGTAAACTTCAATGTTGCTGAGATCCTTTAGGTTTCATGATTTCCTTACAGTAAAGCTGACTAATGACAGCTGAAGACTCATTACCCCAATGCAGTTAAAGGGACAAAAGCCATGAAGAATTGTTCTTCAAATGTCCCATTCTTAGAAACAACCAAAAGTAAGGGTTCAGCTGAAGCCATGTTTTAAGGCACGTGTACTGGATCTGCAGTATATAACACTTTGCTGCAATTAGAAACCAGCATGCTCACTTCAATTAGCCCTGGGCTAATTCTTTCCTCTCCAATTTAGCTCATGTATCAGCACCTGTAGTTCATGTTGTACTCTTAAGAAATGTACATCAAATCTATTTCACTGTTTCATTTTTCCGTCTTAATGCCCGTTTGACACACTATTTAAAATGGGTTTCATTTTACACAAAATAATTATTCCTATATTAATTGTGCTCTCGTCTTAACCAGATAACAGAGCACTGAAGTAATGTGGAATACAGGTCTGCATACTACTGACTTCCAATTCTGGTACATACTAAACAGAGCCATTATGAATCCTGTTTATAATGGCGCCATTAAAAATGATGTGCTGTCAAGAATATCATAATGATGGTAGAGAATGTGTGTTTTCAAAGATATTTAATGACTATATGGTTTTACAACTGCAATGGAATACTTTTAATGGATTCCGATATAATAAATCAATCATATCTTGCTTGACTTAGTTACATTATATCCCTGCTAACTGTGTTTTATGAAAAACTGCAGTTAGCTCTGGAATATTTTTCCTCCCCCCAAGCTTTTGGCCAGTGTTCAGGTTCAGATTTATCTGAAAGATCATTTTCTGGGTGGTGTTTCTTCCACCAGATATGTTACACACTTAAATAAGTACAACACGAAGCACTTATATTGTGCAATTTTAATTCTAAGGGATAACATTAGAAAACCTATGGGCTCTCTTAAAAGGAGAAATTAACATATTGCTCATGGGTTGAAATAGTGCTGGTGGTTTGTAGTCCTTCAGGTGATTCCCAGTGCAATGGGAGTGCTGCAGTTCCATGGAACACCCAACGAGGGGGAATCCGTGCCTGCTGCTGTGGCTCCAGAAGAGAATCTGGAGAGGGGCAAACCCGGGTGGATCAACGACTATGGAATTGAGAAGCACTGAAGACAAGATGTCCAAGCCTGCTGTTCCATCCCAAAGGTACCTCTGGAGGTTTTCTGACCTAATTGATTACTTTTGATGGTTTGTGTAATGAGACAGAATATGATAGAAGGTTGTTTTTCTCTTGCCAACTTCTTCCAGCCATTGACAGCTGGAAGAGAGCGTGGCCATCAGACAACAGGACATGTGAGAAAATATTGTCACTTCTATTATTGCAGTGACTAGTGGAACACTTAGTTTTCCAAATCTCACAAGAGAATTATTTTTTCATGTCAATAATGTCTGTTCTGTGGCAATCTGGCTGCAAACTTTCAACAGCACTGGATTCTGCTTCAATTTGGTGTGAGGTTGTAAATTCTATGGGTTTGGATTGGTCCTTTTCCTATTGTCGCGGTAGTCCCCTGAGACAGAGCCCCATTCATTTGGGTTTTACTGTGTGCAGAGAACTTAGGAGTCTAGTGGAAATTCTATTGAGTTGCAGTATCTCCACGTTGGCTTTGCTTATTTTTTACTGAGAAAAATGCAAGTTTGTTTTTTCTTTTTGTTTGTTTGTTTTTTAACTGAAGTATTTCAGCACTTGACAGATGCAAGTTAACTTTTGTAGGGAGAAGGTAGCAGTGCCTTTCATTAGTGGTAAATGAAGCTAAACCAACTTGTGCCTAGGGTAGACCTAAGACTAAGATGCTAATTTCTAATTGTGTTTTGGTCACATTATATTATTTTCAATGTCAATATGAAAATATAATATGACATAAATGAAAATGTAATATGACATAAACATAATTTACTATTTGTTTGTGAAGTTTTGCAAAAAACCCCAAACATGTGAATGAGAGGACGCCTAAACTGTGTGTTTAGACATAAGATCTGATTCTTAGGTATTTAGGTACAGGAAAAATGGGCTGTTGGGAGAAAACCTACTGCAGCTCTATCTCCTCTAGCCAGGCCTGGACTTTTCATTGTCATTTGGGCTAATTTAGGGGAAGGGAGATGAAGTAATTAAATGTCCCATATCTATTCCACCAACACTATGGGGAGAATTATTGGAGAAATGAATCTGAGAATGAGATGGGCTCCTTATTACAGCTGTCCCCTTCATGATGCGTCAATCGATACGACAACCTTTCTCAAATATATCCTCAGTTGGAAGTGGTAGGTGTTTATGATATTCCACCACTCAACCCTGTCATACAGAATTCTGTGCCATCAGGGTATATTTTTGTTACTGAGTGATAGTGCCAGTATTGTTCTTTTCCCAGATAGGCTCAGACTGCTGGCATAATGTTATTACACGTTGTTCAGATAAGGCTACTTTCTTCCTCAAGGCAAGCAAGTAGTATGAAAACAGAGAACCCTAAATCCAGCCTTGAATATTCAGTACTTTAAAATAAAGAACGCTGAAGTGTTATTCCTGGTGTCTACTGTTGTCTGAAATATTTCTAAAATATTTAATTAAAAAAGCATTTAACCAGACTCTCTTGTTCTCCAACCGAATCAGTGACTTCAGTGTTAGAGTACGGTCATGTCCCGGAGGAAAAGAAAACAGCTTGTAGAGCCACAAACCTATAACTTCACAAATTTTCTTGTGGTGGTGTGTTGTGGTTTGGGTTTTTGGTGTTGGTTTTTTTTNAGAACTTTTGGAACTCCCTGAAAGTGAAGCTTTTTTATTTTCTGTACTGCTAGCTCTATACATTTTCAAGGTGTATGAGAGTAGGCTGTCAGTTATCTCAGGGCACCTAACTGAAATAATTCTTTGGTATTTTTGGTACTTCTGGACAATCCACTGACAGGAGAAAATTTGTTAAAACTTAGTGGCAAGAGGAAGATTTGGCCATATAGCCAAAATAGGCAGGATAAAAATTAAGCAGTGTGTACATATTCCCTGTTTAATTAAATAAGAGCAAAATAATGCATTTCTAAGCTTTATTTTCACTTTCATATAAGGATACCAAGTCTCCATCTGAATCGAAGAATAATTTTTAAATCATAAGCTTTCTTTTCTTTCTACCAATTTATTTAAGAGAGTTTGAGAAAGTTAAGAACATTGTATTATTCTACATCACTGTTCTAAGATTGATGTAATTCTGTTGGGAATTTTGAAGGAAGTTGAGGAAAGGAGGTGCATCTGTCTATTATTATGGCCTTTTGTAACTTCTGAGGCGTGCTCTGTTTGCCTGGCCTGGATATACTTGTGCCGTTTCCTTGAGGTTACAGTATCATCGCTTCTCCCAGAACAATTAATCGTGTAATTGCTGTCAAACCCTCATTTGGAGTGAAGTGAGTTTATCAGAGACACATTAGTCCCATTTTTGACCGAACCAGAGCTAGGGATGAACATGTGAATTAATATTCTGCACCAGCTAAGAGGGTAGGAACCTTTTAAATTGGAACAGTATGTGTGAACAGCTGCAGGTATTTATCACTTGATTGTCATCTATTTTTTTCCATTTACAGAATGAGACACAGGTTGTTGACTGGAGTATAATCTACATTATTTCATTGCAGAAGTTGTGTTATGATTATCCATGTCCCAGTAATGCACTGCAGTTAATGACAGTCGTGCACTCTGACCCATAGGGTTTTTTCTTGCTTTGTCTGAAAAAAAATCTAATTACGAAAACACATTAAATATCATGCAAAATAATAGATGGGAATCCAAATTAACATTAGGCTATTAGCCTAAAGCTACTAAAGCAGTGGCTGAACTTTGCAGAAGGATTTTAATAGAGCTTTGACTGCCTCTATCGTGGATCTTTTACATTAAATTTACATTAAACACATTATTAAGCAAAGCAATAATCCTGTGACATAACTCTGATTAATACTGTGAAGTATTGCGCAATGAACTTGGAGGGAGAGTTCATTCTTTTTGTTTTGATTATCATTTAAGGAGACAAATCAGGTTCATATTTCTGTGGCATTATCCATTTAGCTACAACTCCGACCCTGACTTGGGATGCACAAATAATTTTTGTTGGTGTATTAAAAAAACCAACCCCAAAACTTTCTAGAATCTTCCTATATTGAAAATGGTATCTCATTAAAAATCTTACATTTTTCTGTTCTTGAGACAGTAGTATATTCAGAATATCACCTTGTATCGTTTCTTGTTGGTGTGTCTCCAACAATACCAGGAGCTGCCCCTGTGAAAGGCCAGGTTCTCAAAGGAGCTCAGTACCTGCTATCTTCCCTAAATAAGCCTTGAAAAGGGTTTTAACACAGCTAACAAACGTGCCCAGCCTTTTTCCATACAGCCTTTCAGTCCAGATGCACAAGATAGCCATTTGTGAGTGGAGCTTTGCTTCATATTCTCATGATGGGAACAATGCACTCGAGTTTCTCCGTGGGCTAGGTTAGGAGTGGAGAGCTAGATTCTTAGCAGGAACTAATTAATATTGAAAACTGTCCTGGTCTTAGGTAATTGTGAGTAAACACCACCGGGTGGTCCAAGGATTCTTCTTCCAAAAGTTTAATGCTTAGTGGATTTTGAAAAGGTTGAGAACCACTGGCCTATCCAATAATAGTCTGGTCGTTTGGTGCCTCCTAATGAGATACATGAGCAGCCAGTAAACCTTGCAGGAAACCATCTGCTCAAAGAGGAGGGTTCATAAATTTCAGCCTTCTGGGATTAAGATGACTCCCTGCAACTCAGATACAATCAACCTAGAGGCAAATTTATGGCTTCAAACACTTGTTTGGTAGTAGATGCCGAAGTCTCTCAAAGATAAAGCATGGCTGGGGCTGTCAGCACTCCTGTGGAGGTGTGTTAGGAAGCTGAGAGCCCGCTTCTGTGGTAGAGACTTCTGAAGAGACAACGGGATGAATCTGCCGGAGCAGAACCGGTCCCAAGCCACCGAGGTGACAGTGATTTCTGCCTGTGCACCAAGAGAGCTTCAGGCTGGGGAACTCAGCGGGCAGAAATTCAACAGCCTTGAGAGGTTAGCAGCCAAAGGGGTTAAACAAAGCTCGATAGAATCCCTGTCTTAGATTTAAATGCCTCAATTTAATTGTAGTCCTTGTCCAGATCCGGGCCTGATACCCCGGGCTGAGATGGGTCACATACGTATCCAAGATGTGTATCACCAGAGGGCAGTGCTAAACTGGGAACTAAAATTTTATTTTGATGTGCAATTCATGTGTATGGAAAAAAGCTGCTTTTGTTCTGCTTCGTATATTCCTATTTACAAATAGATTTCTCAAAACTGGTGCATGCCTGGTTTTAGAAGCAGTGAGAAACATGATGCTTTTAATTGGAGCCAAAAAAAGAACCGTAAAACATGACTTGTTGGAGTTCAGAAGGGAGGGTTTGCTCTCAGTTGCTCAGACCCCAAAAGATATTTTGTTAGTGTTTCTCCTTAAAAACACACCAAGAATCAAACCCAAACGATTTGGTAAGTTACTTGGCATTTTCTGGCCTCAGCCTCCTCAGAAGCTTCTCCGTTTGAGGAGCCTGGAAAAGGCTCCGTCCCCGCTGTGCGCCGCTCCTCCGAGGACGGAACGCTCCCGCTTTAGGAGCGGTGGCCTGCGTCGCGCACAGAGACGCGGCACACAAAGAGTTACTGCCATTTGCATCAAAATGCCAGGAAAGTGCAAAAGCCCCTTCATTAATATGAATGAAGCGCGCAGGATATTTACAAATTGCACAAAGCCCCCCGTTTAAAAATATATGGCTTTGATGCAAGTCGCGCCGCCGGGGTGGGTGTGGGGTGTGTGTGTGTGTGTGTGTGTGAAGCGGTTTCTGATACTGGCATAACATGGCGTGACAATAAGTAAATATAATGGTTGTCTTCATCTTGGGTGACACGGGAGCTGAGATTGGGGACTGACAGTAACAGATGTAGCGGTGGATATTAGTTGAAATGAACTCGGGTATAGTATATCACGGTAATAGGCTTTGTCAATATGAAGCACGCTCTAAAAGTGGGGACTTAAATCTGCATGAGGAAGGGAAAAAAAGGGCCAGATTGAAAAGGACGTGTCTTCCGCGGCGATGTGAGGCTTCTGCCTTTCCCTGGGAAGCGTGATGCTCCCTACACGGGAAATAATGAGAGTATGAAGCATTAGAAGTATTTTATTAACGAGAGACTGTTTTCTCATTAGGCTGTGATAATGGGAAAGACGATGTGTCTGTGGAAATAATAGGACTCAAAGCCCTGGTCTAGTACACAGTAAAATCATGTAAAATTATGTCAGGCATTAAGACTTACTCATAATGCAGCACATGCAAGTAAATCTGTAGAGGCTTAGGCACAAAAAATGATGCTTATCTTTCTTTCACACTTGTGAATCACCCACGTGAGAGCGTATTTTGTCATGAGCTAACTGAAATATAAAATCTTTCTCTGGATATTAGGCGTTAATTTTTATGTTATGAAAAATACAGTATCCACGCCTAGGTTGGAAAATGAATTGCATGAACTTCACTGAGAGCTTGAAGGCATTTATTTTGAAATACTGCAATCTAATTCAAGACCACAGTGCTGCGGTGTCGTAGCTGTTTAGCTTCACGGCAATGAGCTCATCTTTTCATGAAGAATTAAATTCCTGACCGATCCAGCAGATTAAAACAATATCAGGAGGAGCAGACCGGTTATATTTATTTATTTATTTATTTATTACATTTTAATTACTATCATAAACCTAAATATCAAACTGTAATTTTATAACTGTTCAGATCGTTCAGTTGCACTTTGTGAAGAATGAGAATTTGGAGAGTTGGGTGGTCTGTGTTTTATTTTAATAGGAGGCAAAGCTATATTTTTCCATGGATTAAGTCCAACACAGAGAGAACTGTCAGTGTGAAAACAATAGAATTTATCTCCACTGATGTAGCTTGACATATGAACAAGAGCCTGAATTGTTGCCATGGCAATAAATGTGTAGGACTTATGCATGCATTTTCTGCTATAGGATTTTGATTAATGGCATTGACTAAATAGTCTGAAGTAGAAGAAACGCTGCAGCAGGCCTGAGAATGGGGATGGCCTGGAATGGGGATGCACACCCTACTGCACACTTCTACTGGTAAAATAAACTCTGGCTGAAGTCGGAGTTGTCAAGTCTCCAGTAAAGTATGAATCGAGGATTTAACACTCAGGCTTAGCGTGAGAGTTTAAAATGAAAAGACAGTCTCTTCAACGTGAACTGTATTGAAAGGCTTCTCTATTTTGATGTAAGGTATTTCTTCCTTTGGGATGAATGCTTTGAATGATAAAAAAGAAGTCCTTTGCCATCTTTAGTGGCTGCGGGCTCAATACGGGGCTCGATTCAGAAGACAATAAAGTATCTATCTTCGATTCGTTCATTAAGGTATTGAAGCGGGGAGAGAGGAGTGTATCCGTGTCCTGCTAAGCCAAGGTCTTCACTGGCAGTAGGGAAAAGTGGTTTCCTGGGACTTGTGCAAGGTGCAGAGCACCTCGTGGGAGGTGGTCTTGTTAAGGGAGCGGTCAGAACTTACCAGAAAGGCCCCTAAATTACACGTGTGGTTTGTCTGTATTTGTATGGGCACGTGTACTCAGCTATATTGCATTTACACTGAATACATCTATTGTCAAAGAAATGGAACGCTCTAACTGGTGTTTTGCAGGCTGTACCTACTCTGTTGGGGGTTTTTCCCACTGAATTCTGAAGCACTTATGAGTACTAATTATTTGTATATGTGGGATGTAAAAATAAATTAGGGAACTTTGCAAACAAATTCAAACAATTCTAAAAATCACTGAAATGCAAAAAAAATCTTTCTCATGTAGAATATGAAGACTCTCATTCTTTACATGATTTTAAATGTATTCTCTTCCTATATTTGTTCATTATTAGAGCTATTTGTGTTTAATCAAGGGTTCAGCTCTTCTCCAGCTCATCATCTGTTCCTAATCAACCCTGCCGAGGAATCAGACTGCTGAATTTGTGACATTGCTATCATTTCTATGGTAATGGGATAGTTGATGAGCACAGTGTTGTTGCCTCATTGTAGGATCAGGGAAAAGAAAGACTGGACTGTGTGGGAGGCAGAGTTAACAGGGAAACAAGTGTCTTTAGTTGGAGAAAGCAGGAGCATGGGAAATGATGGCCAATTAAAGCTATTTTTCTGAAAGGCTTCCCTTCCGATTTGCCTCAATGTGAAGTTTTCTATTATTTTATAAGCTCACCAGTACCTTTAGAATGCTTAGAGATACTAATTAATAATGTTTCAATACCTTTGCCATTATACTTTGGGTTACGATCTCTTCATCTGTGCTTCAGTAATTGCTCTTTGCAAACTTTTAAGGGAAGAAGAATTAATTACTTTCAAATTCTAAGAACCTGTGTTTACCTGATCCTCCCAGTGCCCCCAGTCTCTTACTGGCATCCTCTCCCTCTCATTGGCACATTTTTCTCCCCAGTAGGACATAGTAGTGGAAGATGTTCCTTGCGGTTCAGCAGGTTTCTTGGGCTTCTGAAGCAGCAGTGGGGATGCCTCAGGTTGATTTTCATAGAATCATTTAGGTTGGAAGAGACCCTTGGGATCATCAAGTCCAACCATCAGCCCTACTCTACAAGTTCTCCCCTACACCATATCCCTCAACACCACATCTAATCTACTCTTAAACACAGTCAGGGATGGTGACTCCACCACCTCCCTGGGCAGCCCATTCCACTGGCTGACTACTCACTGTGAAGACTTTTTTCCTAATGTCCAGCCTAACCCTACCCTGCTGCAGCTTGCAGACATTCCCTCTTGTTCTATCACTAGTTGCCCATGAGAAGAGACCAGCACCGACCTCTCTACAATGCCCTTTCAAGCAGTTGTAGAGAGTGATGAGGTCTCCCCTCAGCCTCCTCTTCCTCAAACTAAACCTGGAATCAGAGGGAAGGACTCTTGAAAATGAGACCATCACATTGTCCCTTGGATCCCTCAGCTGTATGATGCTGCTGGCTTTGGCCTCCAGGACATCTCCTGGTGAGTAGTGTATTATACAGATATACCTTTGCCCTTCTGTCTTCTTTTCCACACCTTCCAAAGCACGTAAGAAGGAAAGGCATGCACAGACAACCCAGAGAGCTTATTGTAAGGATAAGAATGCTTAATTTAGTTGGCTTATGCTTTGGGAGTGTTGTTACGATGTTCAGTCCATGACTCTGTAATTCCTATGTTTGGGGAACCTTTCATGACTGCCAAAGCTCTGCCTCATTTCAGGACTCACGGGGCCCAGAGTCCTCCTTCCATGTAGCGTGATAGATATCTCCCCTTCTTCTGCCCAAGCACTCCTTCAGCTGTACTGTTCTTCATGTAGGGGGGAGTATCCCTGGGGAAAAGATGGATTCCACCTGAAGTAACTGTATCTTAGAGATCAAATAGCTATGGGATGAGACAGCAGCAGGGAGTGCAAAGCCACACAGCCTGTGCTGATGTTTGTACTGGAGACCTAACCAGGAAAGCTCCTGTAGGTGTTGCTTTAGTTTTATCTGATCGTGCATTGAGTCTGCCTTAGTTGTTGAGGAAGAACTTCTTCAGATCCATTTGAGCTTATGTAAAAAGCGAAAGTCAAAGTAGCTGCTTTGTAGTCATTCATAGCTTGCTAGCAATGGAAGGATTCTTCATGGTGCACACCAGTATCCGTGTATGAATGATGGGTCATGTATAGAAAAGCCACAAACTCATTTCCTTATTCCTTTTCCTGGGACTTTCAAGGCGAAGCTCTGATGCAGCCCCCGCTGTAAGCCAAAGGGACTGGCTGTCAAGAGTGAGGATATCAGAACACATTCATGTGTTTGACAGGTTATCACCTTAATAAGACTAGCAGAGATCTTCCAGCTCTCAAGTAAGAAGAGAGTCCAGACCAATTATCCTGATTCAGCCCCCCAAAAGTAATGGATTTGAGTGGAATTCCAAAGGCTGCTGAAGGACGCTGGACATGAATGAGAAGCTGAGGAGTTAGTGAACCATCATCATTGTACGCGGCTTTTGCGTACACCATACACCAGCCAGCTGTAGCTACTACGATCAACACCCCGCTTCTCAAATGAATATCCTCTCCTTACTGCAACGGTTCTCTCCGTGTTTCTGACCTCTGTTTCCAGCTGAGAAGCAGAGGTTCTGGTGACAGTGACAATCAGGTGACAGTGGGGGAAAAACCCATGGAATATGAGAGTGCGGTTAAAGAAAAAGATCCTTCTCCAGAGGCTGTGCTGAAATTGCATTACAAATTGACTGTTCTAAATCTATTTTTGAGTAATCTCACAGAGAACCTAGTTAATCTGACATAACTAAAGCAAATACCCCAAGTCTGACATGAAGATGTTTCAGGCTGTGCCTGGTGAAACTGAAATCATGCTTGGAGGATCCTGTCACATAGGACATACGGCCTCAAACCGTGGGGACCATTCTTTCTTGCAAACTTTGATGCAGCTGGTCCCATCTTCCCCTAAGCTCTTTACCGACTGGACCCTCAAAAATCAGTCCTGCATTTGGTCCTTTTCAGTACCTACGTGATACCAAATCCTGCTTTGCACTGCCTGAAGTGGTCTAAAAATGATCCTTAGTGGAAAAGAGTAGCTGGAAGAGCTCATGGTTGTGTATGAGAGCAAATTAGCTCAGTCCATAGTTTGGTCTTGGATTCTTCCCTGACACCAGACTCCTGCAGGAGCAGCTCCAGAAGCATTTTCTGTCATTGCTCATTAGCCAAGCACCACTCTACCCTGGAATATAAACATCTTGCCTTGGTTTAGGTTTTGTCACCTTTCAGCTGAATTGCAGGAGTGGAGGTGAAATCTTCAGCGCTATTTTTCTTCAACAAATGAACTTTCTGCAGTCAGGATTAAAGTAGGCAGTTGGAAAAGACTGTGTTTTCTCCACACTGTGCTGTGAACTGCCTAAAGCAAATAAAAAAAGAAAGAAATAGCCCAAAACTGCTACCTCCCACTCAAAGCACAAGGAACAGTTGTGGTTTTTTGACCTTAACTCCATTAAGTCACACAGAGCCCAAAACCAAAGAGTCGACCAAAAAAAATCTTCCCTGAAATAAGCTTAATTGTGTGTTAATCTATCACTGCATACAAAAATAGAAAAACCTACAGGGACACAAATGAATTTTCTTGATAAGCAGGTTTTGGTACTTTCCAATTATGTTGCAACTTGGTTCTTTCTGCTATTATATCAGTTGGGCTGCAATTCAAGGTATTACTTAAGCGCTGTCACGTAAGAATGCAGAATCAAGGTCTTGTGAATCTTTAGCATCCACGCAGTTATTATTTAGAAGTTAAATCTTGGTTCACAATCACAACTATTAACTGTTGCCACATCTGAAGTCCCTCATGAAAGCTGGATATCCGTTGCATCTGCACCATCTAAAATTCATAGCTGCGAGGCCTAAGTACAGAATAGGGAGACAAGGAAAGGTCTCAGAGCAAATGGATTGCTTGCTGGAAAATCAAGATCCTAAATTTTTGAAGGAACTGGATTTTAGGTAATACACTTGCGTTTTTTTTTCATGGAAGACCTGATATTTTAAAGGAATTTAAGGAATTGAAAGGTAGATAGACATACAAGTGTCTCTAAAAGTTCTAGTCGCCATCTGTTTTCAGGTAAAAAAAAATCTTGCAGAATCTTCAATTACAATTAGTTTTAATATAAGTTCCTGAAAAGCGTTGTAGCACACCTGGGAGGTGCATACAGTCGTGGCTTGAGCAACTGTTCTCTCTGTACGTGCCTCTGGGCAGTTCTTCGCTCTTCAGGGCTGTTGCCTACTGACGCCTTTTAAATAAGGGAATGTTCACCAGAGGCTGAACAGGGTGGGAAGGGCAGAAAAGCATTTGATACGAGTCCCATAGAATTTTCCAGCCTGACCCTGGCTGTAGGAGGACCCAGATATGTCTGCAGTGTATCTTGAGTCCGTTTCCGGCAAAACCCAGCTTCGTGTAAAGAAGAAGCTGTTGGAACTCCACCACCCTTTAGTGCCAAGGTCTATTGGCTGTGATGCAGTTCTCTCTGAGCAGGCGTATTCACAGTCAAAGGCTTCTAGGATTCAACTGTTTGGCACTCTGCTATGGGTCTGTGTGAACACACAGCATTGTGGGCAGGAGGAGAAACAGAAACATATGATTTAAAGACAATGAGGAGTAAAAAGGGGAATATTTTAAAAAATCCAGCAATTTATCCTTTGACGCTAATTTTCCATGTGTATAATCAAGAAAACAGAAGTGTGTGATTCTTACTAGCGCATAGGATTATTTTTTTCCTTTTTTCTGTTTCACCAATGGCATAGATTACTGCCAGTCTGTGAATTTTCCTGGGTGAGAGCTTCCTGTGAAAGTATTTCCTTTCTGAAGCCAAGTAAATATATGCTGGAAAATTACCCTGTTTATTGCTACTGATGATGTCTGCCTAGTGAAAATGTTTTTTAATTGCCCTTGCCTCTTTTAGACAGGCAGTTCTTATCATATCACATTATCATGTAATCTTCCAGGGCCTATAATATGGCATATGGGTTTATTAGAGGGTAACATCTGAAGTGACAGGGTTTTAACTATACATAGAGCTAGTCAAGACGCTCGCAGCCTTGAGGATCAGCGTGGATGATCAGTTTGGGAGCTAATGACTCCTATTTTTGAAACGCACACAGCTATCCTCAGCAATGTTCACACTTTGGTGCAGTCCTTTATACCTTGAAATGAAATGAAATGTTAAATTGCATACAGTAATCACATACAGTGTAAACTTTATACAACAACAGACTTTAATAATAGATTTTTCTCTTTAAGGAAGTACTTTTGATCCAGTCTTACCAAACAAAAGAGTCTGCCTTAAAAAAAAAACAAAGCTAAAAAAAAGCTGTTTCATTTTATATTGGAAAAATACAATGTGACATCTGGAGAATAAATTGTTCAGTCAGCCAGAAATACGCCTTGTAAAAATTGCTTAGGTTTCTGTAACAAGATTATTTACTGCGACTGTTCACCTATAATACAGCACACTTCTGAAATGGACCTTTTATGAAACACATCAAGCGCTGTGGAAATGTATTCAGTGCATTAATCTACAACACTACACACTTTACAACACTTTTAGAACAGATTTTGAAACTCGGGCCATCTAATGAGACAGAAAGTTGTTTCTTTATATTCATTCCAGTCACGTTTGATGCTAAGCCCTCAGGGTGTTTAACGTAACGCAATCGTTTTTTTAGAAAATACAAACAAACCAAATGTATTACTTTTCAGATGACTAGTGAGCTCCGACTCTTCTCTGCAGGTATTTCCCTTGCCTATACGTAAGGCACGTGCCACGTGTATCTTCTGCTCTAGAGCTTTAGAAATATTTAAGCACCTCAAAACCGCTCTGGTTTGTAATCATGGCTTTGTGTAATTAACAGCAACAAATTGTGATTATGACTGTGGTAGAGCCAGTGTTAGGGGCCTGTCTCTGAGAGGGTGGAACTGATTTGCTGTGGCTCTGGGTGTCTCCAGTGAAGTGACATCCAAAAAGGGAAGCGATAAAAAGGGTGCACTTGTGCCTTATTTTCAGCAGTAGGTCTGCAAGGAGCCACGTGTTTGCTGGAACAAGGTGTGGTTTCTAACTCTGAAGGCGTAAGTAGAGGCAGGATGAAAGCTGATTCAGGAAATGTCCAGGTGTAACAACGAAAAACTAAATTCTGTTAGTGATATGTGCAAATAGCTCATGTCTGTATCCCAAGCAAGATGGCAATGGTGAAACATTTATTTTGGCCTGTGACAGGTCATAAATCACTGCATTCAAATAACGAGATAGATGCTGAGTTAGGGTTTTAATGCAATGGAATAATTGACGGTCACAAAAGAAGGTATCCTTCTGTCTCCAAACCCAGAAGGCGGTCTGGAGTCGCTGCCTTGCCTGTGAGCACGACGAGTGTTCTCTTGGCTGGTAATAACGTGACGTGAATCACATGTTGGGAATGCTTGACGCAGACGTTGGGTCTGCCATACTTTGGCAAGTCAGATTGTCCCAAAACAACATTTCTTCTCAAGAAATGCATTATAAAAATGAGAATCAAGATCATAAAATTCCTGAGCTGTCAATTGTCATTAAGGATGTAGGTCGTAAGAGAAACCAGCTGGAGCATAAGAATGCAGCACACAAGTGAAAGGTATATAAAAAGGCACTTATTTTTTAGTTCAGCTTTCCCTCCGTTCCAGCAACGTGGTTTATAGGAAGATCTCGGCACAGGTGAGCCGTAGGTCTACCTCCAGGCTTTGGGGGTATGCGTTCAAGCCTGTCCGCTTTTCCTGCCAGTTTAAGTTGCTCATCATGAATATCAGTCCAAAATGCTCATCATTTTTACAGCATAGGATATTAACTTGGAGATTGCAACTGTGGCTGGCAATTACTTCCAATACTTTATACCAAGATATTACATTTTCTTTGTTGCAAGCTGACGGTACCATATGGAGAAGGCTAAAATTCACTGACTGGAGGAAATGAGCTATCAGTTCTTGAATTTTTAGTTTTGTTACTGGCTCAGTCACTGGTCTATGATAACTTGCATATCATCTTGGTGGTATAAGATTAATTTGGCTCGACTTGTACAGTGACTTGTAGAAGCTTGACTTGACTTTAGCTTTATTCCACAGTGTTTTTCATGTATAAACTACTGCGTTAGTGTGTTTTTTGTTTGGTTGTTTTTTTTATATTAAACCAAGCCTTTATTAGGAAATAGAAGTAATTTATGGCAGCGTGTGGTAATTGGGAGATGATATTATCAGCCAGAAATTGTCACCTGTCTTCTTGCTTTCAAAGATATTTCTTAATGTTTCTTCTGTGTCTTGCCACTTAAAATTAAATCATTCCAAGATTGTGAAGTATTTTTCTTTAGAAGCCTTCTGATGTTGTCATTTTTGTCAGTCTTCAGATGTTCAGTTTTTGCAATGCTCCTGATTTCCTGTGGATTTTATTCTTTCTTCCTGGAATGATTCATGTCATTTTCTAGAAGCAGCATCTACTGCATGTTTACTTCTGTCACCAGAATACCCATGCCGTTAGAGGTCATACTGTTTGCTGTAATAACCTCTGCTATCTTTGTACTTAAAAATGTTATAATTTATCTCAACTGCTGTTACAACATTCCTTTTATTTTCCACCTTTATTTTCCTTGTTTGCTTTTACACTCCACTCCTTTTTGCGGCGTTGGCTCTTTATCTGTCTTCTGTGTCTTATTTTTAGTTTTGACTGTGTTTTTGTTTCACGTCCTTGATTTTCCTTCTACAAAATGACTTTGGGTTTATTGTTAGCTGAGATATAGATATGGAGAACTTAAGCATGTGCTAAAATATACTGCATGTAATTATGAATGGGAATGAATTATATGTTGCACGTTATATAACATATATTCTAACAGACTAAATAACAAGGAATCATGGAATTTCAGAGTTGGAAGGGACCTCTAGAGATCATCTAGTCCAACTCCCCTGCTAAAGCTGGATTGCCCGGAGCACATCACTCAGGACTGCATCCTGAGTCAGGAGTAAGTAAAAGATAGAGAATAAAGCAATCGCTGTACCCAATACCTACTTTTATTGTTAGTGTAACAATTAGAGAACTGCATCAAAACCAACTCAGGGAGAAAAGTGCCACCTCTTCATGTAGAAATTCTGTTAGTCCCCTCAAACCTCCAGCTAGTGTTTCCCCGAGGACTACTGAGTTTCTCAACTTCTGTGCCTCAGCAGTTGGGGCTCTTGCTTGGGTCAGCCCTGGGAATTGTATTGATAAGCTAAGAAACACAGTGGGTATAAGAGCTAAAAGGAATGTTAAAAGTTTTTCTCTTGCTATTTAAATTTTGCCCGATTGAGGATTTAATCTTTCCATCAGTACCTGGAATTCCAGTTCCATTACAAACTCCCTCACAAGAGGTGCAATCCATCTTCTCCTGGTCCCCTATGAGAACGATGAAGGATAGAGGAGCCCAGCTCTTCCTGCATGGTGAGAGAGGGAGCTAGGTAGTCCCTCAGCCTGTCACCAATCCAGATCGTTTAATACTGCTTTTCAGACTTAAATCAAGTGTTTGAACATCTGATCAGCAAACTAAATATGAACTAAAATGATATGAGGCAGAGAGAATAGAGGGAGTGAAGTAGGGCCCCAGATATTACTGATGTCCTGCACTTGATTCACACCAACCCCCTGTGGCCCTACAGGCTTGGGAAGAGTGGCTGGAGCTGCCTGGCAGAAAAGAACCTGGGGGTGTTAGTCAACTGTGAGCTGACCATGAGCCAGCAGTGTGCCCAGGTGGCCAAGAAGGCCACCAGCATCCCGGCCTGTATCAGGACCGGCGTGGGGAGTAGGACTCGGCAGGTGACCATCCCCCCTTGTACTGAACACTGTTGAGGCCCCACCTTGAGTGCTGCCCCCAGTTTTGGGCCCTTCACCACAAAAAAGACATTGAGATGCTGGAGTGAGTCCACTGAAGGACAACAGAGCTGGAGAGGGGTCTAGAGAATGTGTCTTATGAGGAGAGGCTGAGGGAGCTGGGGGTGTTTGGCCTGGAGAAGAGGAAGCTGAGGGGAGACCTTCTTGCTCTCTACAACTGCCTGAAAGGAGGGTGTAGAGAGGGGATGTCAGTCTCTTCTCCCAAGTCACAGGCGATAGGACAAGAGGAAATGGCCTCAAGTTGTGCCAGAGGAGGTTCAGGTTGGAGATTAGGGAAATTTTATCCACAGAAAGGGTTCTTAGGCCGTGGCATGGGGTGCCCAGGGAAGGGGTTGAGGCACCATCCCTGGAGGGATTCATAAGCTCGGTTGAATCAGTGCTTAGAGACATGCGTTAGTGACAGGTTTTTAATCAGAGTTTGGTTGATGGTTGGACTAGATGATCTCAAAGGGCCCTTCCAACCCAGGCACTTCTATGATTCTATCATGTTTCATTGTGCAATTCAATTAAACCGCAACCATCCTGCTGCATATGTGTGTGTATCACAATGGAAAATAGGAATCCAAAGACAGTTAAGCTAACTTCTTGTGCTGCTGAAACTGGCAAGACTTTTCATGAAAGCACCACTGAAAGAAGTGTTTCCCTGTGCTCATTCTACAGATGGAGTGCAGGAAAATTGATATGCTTGTGGAGTTGTGGTTATAATGTTAGAGAGTCTTTAAAACTTCCTGAGATTTTTCCTGTTCAGCTGTGATCCTGCACTGGACTGATAATATTATTTCTGTGTTTGGTAATCCTTGGTCAGCTACTTATACTTACAAGATCATTAATATTTTTAAAAGCAAATCCTAGTATTAAAATAAAAATCCATAGTAAATGGACATGAAATAAACAAGCTGCTTCTCTGTAAAACTTCATATAAAACACCTGCAGCAAGCACTATCATAGCATCTATATATTATAACGCATACTGTAAATCAACTTCTACATAGCAAAAAGAAAATGCTACAGAAATGGAAAAAAATTAAGTATAATATTTGAAATATGAAGACATGTATATTCTGGTGTTAAAATTAGTATCTCTATGTAATGACTGTTCCTCTAGCCTGCACAACTGTTATCTGTAGAACCTGCAGAAAACCAGCCTCTACTTCTGGAGGAATTCAGTCTTTTCTCCAGTAGCAGCCTTAATGCCACTGTGACCCACCCCCTTGCTCCTCTTGAGCAGAATTCTTAACTAATTATGGTTGCAGACATCAAGAAAAGATGGAGGTTGGACTAACCTCATGTTCCTGTGCTGTAACACCACTATTTAATACAGCCCCTTGGACCTTTTCTCTTTATAAAGCATGAGTTCCCAATATGGACACTATTTGAAAGGGAAGAGGATACACTACAGTAAAATAACTACTTTTTGTGTTTTCTCTGTTACAGACCTTGGCTGATGCCTTTGCTGTGTGGGTGGACACAGTCACGTAACCTTTGCGGTATGATCTTCAGCCTTCCTTCAGCCATGTCCACCCTTCCCACCTCCTGATGTGAATTGGTGAGTTGGGGTCTCATGTTTTTGGGAAGGCAAGGGATAGGGTTGGGAACAGCAGAAAGGAGTCTCCTTACCTGACCCAAAAGGTGGTTATGGTCTGGCGTCATGAACTGCGAGGCAGATCTGTGAAATGTTTCATGGAGACTCTCTACCAACTCAGAAGATGTGTTGGGGTAAACAATAATAGGGAAGGCACTTGGATTAATAGAAAATGAAGCCTTTGGCTTGGAGTAGTGAACCTGTTTGGGCTAGACTAGTTCTGGGGAATATGGGGTGGAAATCTATATTAATGGGAAATGTATCTGTCCAGTAAGTGGGGAAATGCTCAGCTGATTATTTTATTACAGAACATACCTGAGCATATCATGCTTACTCTGCTGAAAGAAGGAAAAAATGTGTAATTGTTTGGGTTTTTTTAAAAAGCATTCTCCAAGTAGTGGTGTCTCTGTTCAATCAGGCAGTAGTTCAGCCAGGTAATCATGAAAAGCCAAGGCTTTCCATCAGATTCAAAAACCTAAAGGACTCTGAAAAAAACTATTTGCTTGAAAAGCTGTCAAATGTATATATTTTTCTCTGCTAAAATTTGTCTCTCCTTAAAAATTGGCAGCAAACTTTTTGAAAAGGGTTTTTATGTAGAAAATTATCTTAAATGTGTTTTTCAAAATTATTGTTTTTAACTAGCTATTCAAACAAATGCAAATACTCTCTTTGCATGTGGACAACCATTTTTTTAAATCGAGGAAAACTTCTGCTTTCTCATTACGTGTTCACAGCTAGTAGGAAGCTAAAAGCCTGATAAGGTTTTAGTACGAGTTGTACTTTTCCCTGATATAAACAGGACAATTTTTGTAGTTCTCACAGTTTGTACCATGAGTTTTGGCTACGTAGGGCTTATCAGCCTCATACGTGTGAGTATTAGGTTACTTAGCCCTGATGAATCAAATATAATCCAGTATATTAAAGAAAAGCAATCAACATCCAAGAATTAATCCTACAGCCTGCTTTATAGTCCTACAAAAGAAAGTCCAGTCAGGAATTTTGCTTATGTCTACAGATAAAAAACTGACTAACTTTATAAAGAATATATTTCACGCAATAGTGAAACAAGTTAAATTGTTTACTTATAGCAAGATACACTTGGAGAAATAAAAATTGGAATTGGAGCTCTCAGTCAGCTAATGCTTCCAATTTTCAAAGTTTTTCAAAGTATTAGGAAGATCTTAATCTTATTTGAGAATTTAATAAGGTTTGTCCTCCTTTAGTATAGCCTTTGCACGTATGTATCTTACACATATTTAAGACTGATCTAAAACCACACAACTTTTTCTTCCACCCTACTTCCCTGCTCTTTGAGTGCTGAATTTGCTTGTTCTGCTCGAGACGTTTTGGTACGTAGCATCTATAGAACAATTTGCAGCATTATGTTGTGGTTTAAATAATGTTCCTTTGAAACAAAAAAAAAAAATGCTTCTCCAATCATTTATTGATTGACTCGTCCTAAAATACTATAGATCTCTGGCACAATGTAAATTAGTATTTTCTATCTGATGCCACATTGCAAAATATTAGCATTCAGATTAAAAACAAGTGCACTCTGCCAAGAAAAGCTAGATTTAGGGCCAAAGCAATTGGATTTCAAAATACATTTATGCTTATTTTTTTCTGAAGCATTTCAATTTTGGGAAAATGAAATGGAGGGTAAGCTTTTTGCCTGGTACTGTGTATGTCACAGGTTTACCCAAGGGGATATTAAAAAAAGAAAAAAAAAAAAGCCATGAAGTTAATTAAGCTTCAGTATTAGACAAAAATCTCTTGGCTCACACAGGCAATGCTAAAGGTTGAGAACAGCTGCAGATCTCTTACAATCAGGCTTTTTATGCAAAATCAGGTTTTGTATTTCTATATGCACCATCTATTTATAAGTATTTCTATGGCTATGTAGCTTCCTCTTGATAAATGGGTTATTTTAGTAACCGTTTGATCCACACAGAATTCATTCGGTTTATTTCAAGGTCAGGATTAAATTTAAAAAGAAAAATATCTAGCGAGTGAGATTTTTCTTAGACGCTATTTCAAAAGGTGATCTTGATTGGGAAAATCTGAGTGGTCGGAAATACTGTCTGTACATAACTCATAATATTGAAAATACTTTTATTATATAGTTAGGATTTTGCTCCAAGAGGAAAGCTAAGGGTGCTACTTTCTCATTTGCTTTTTTTGATAAAAACACTAAGAGCTGGCAAAGCCCAAACCAGTCTCTTCAGCATCTTCTTTTGCAAACACTGCTGAGAAGAACCTACTTTTGCTTTATAGTTTTCGTACAAGCGAAAAAATAAGTATAGAGAACAGAAAAGCTGCAAGCTGCTCAGTCTGGATTTGCCTTTTACTAGAAATGTACGAAATAGATATTGGTTGTGTAGGGACAAAAAAATGTATGTAGAGATAATTGTTCCTGCTGAGTAGAAATCTGAAACAGCTCTTGCGAGGTGCTGCCATTAATATTTGAAAATGCTCTGGTGTATGGATTTTCCAGAAACTGAATTTTTGACTAATGAGTGTAGTTTCAAACTACACGTGATATTTATACGTGCCATGCTAGCTGAGCTCTCAGGAGACGTTTTTGTAGTCTTTCAGAGATGACTATCCCTCGGAATTTTCATCTGACTTACAGATAATTTCTTGCACAAGCTCAGGCTGGTTTTGCTTTTGAGTACAAATCCTCCTGTATTACATTCAGGCCTCGAATGCATTGTAAGGAACCAACACTTGTATATAAAATTCCTTACCCCACCTTGATGTCACATTGCAGGAGGCAATTTGTCTTCTGAGTTTTTCCAAGCGTTATTTATGCTGCATGCTGTTAGCTTCACGCAGGCTGTAGTGACTGTGAAAAGGAAAGAGAGGTATGTTCTGATGTGTTGACCCTTATAGATTATGTTGTACTCCTTTGTTCTTACTCTTACCAACCCAAATGCCTTTCATTTTTGGTCAATTTGGTTAGTTCAGGCAGAGGGTGCCAGTTGAGGGTTTGGGGGTCAGATTGATGCTGGTGGTTGCCCCTCAGGGTTGCTCACTATGGACGCAGCAGCGGCACAGCATGAATGTTTTCCGGTGTTCAGTCTATTCAGACCCAACGGGCAGATATTACTTCTGCAGTATTACTAATGACTGTGACCTTGCTCGTGTGGTTAGAGGAATAGTAAAAATGGCTTAATCTTTGTAAAAAACATCATGGGTGGTCAGTTAGGTGTAGCTTTAGGAGAACGGTAGTAAGGACATATGCACTCTTCGTGACTACAGTGCGGTTTTACCCTTTCTTGTGCTGAAGGTATGTTTCAACACGGTGTATTAATGTCAATAACTCCAAGGCTTTTCTTCATCAATTTCTATTAGCACACTATTTCTATTAATAAATTAGTAAATGAGAAATTATTTTCAGTGCCAACTGCAGTGGAGGCCTTAGTGTTCTGATTTCAAGACGTCATTCAGGTGAGGAACTCTCACATAATGCCAGATACCACAGGATTACCTGCTACATCCTGTGGGGTAGTAGAGCTTGACCTTGTCACCTGCTTGGCTTCCCTTACGAGTAGAGGTATCCCAGCATCTGCCTTTGCACAGCTGCCTGGTTTGCTTCTCATCCTGTCACGATAATACATAGTCATTGCTCATATACATAATCATCTTGCCTGGTAATTGAAGTTCTCTGGTGTAAAACAGCAAGTCAAAATGCTCATGTTATTTCATCAATGAACTAGAAAAAAATTGCTAGCTTCTTGAAATTCCTGCTTCGTTTTTGAGGTGTGTTTTGGTGGTAACACACAGCCACCAACGTGGTGCTGAGCTCTCTTCCCCCTTACGAGGACACATGCGTGTGCACACGTGTGTCTACCTGTTAGCTGACAAAAGGCATAATTTTGACTCAGTTTCTGAAAATGCCATTTATATAGAAAGCAGAGAATGCTGCTCTATTAAGAACCATGCTCTAACACTGAGTGAATTAAAAATTCATGCGATTTTCAATTTGCTTTTAGAGGGTGTTTAATTAGCTGATCTTACGGTATTAGTTATTGAAACAGATGGGGTATAACATGAGTATTCATGGCTACAGAATTATTGTATTTTACCTTCTCTTTGGCAGCTAATTAAAATTTTTGAGATAAAAGGTCAATTTAGGGATGAAAGGTGTTTCTGAAAGGATTTTTCAGGGATGAAGTGTAAACATTTTATGTTTTTTCTCAAAATTGTTATAGACCATGTTTTGTTCCAAATCACAAATGTTTTTGTCCTCAGACACTCTGCTTCCCCACAGCATCTTCAGTTGTCCATGTTTAATTGTCTGAGCAATTCTCAAATTTGCTGTGTTACATTCAAAATCCACAGTGTCTTTGAGAGCCTACCTGAGTTAGTGCTGAGTTAGTTTATTCTAATATTTTTGTATGTGTTTTAATTAAATGGTCTTTCAAGTGACATAATTTAAGTCTGGAAATTAAAATTTGGCCAGAAATCCCACCCACTGTATTAGATACTGTAACCACAGTAAAAAGCTGGCTCATGGTGTGAATGTTAGCTTGACTTTCAACATCAGCTCAAACTTCTGTCGTGCTTTAGTTATCAGTTCTACCAGTTAGCCAGTGTTGGGTTTTGACAGCCCTCCCTACTAACACTGTGAAGAAAAGAGAGTACATGGACCAAAACATGGATTCCCAGCAGCTATATGGGCACAGAAGATAGAGTTAACAAGTTCTCTGCCAAGCCAAGTTACAGGGTCCTAGGCTTGATTCACACCAAGCCCCTGTGAACCCAGAAAAGGACCTGGGGGTGTTTGGCCTGGAGAAGAGTAGGCTTAGGGGAGACCTTCTTGCTCTCTACAACTGCCTGAAAGGAGGGTGTAAAGAGGGGATGTCGGTCTCTTCTCCCAAGTCACAGGCGATAGGACAAGAGGAAATGGCCTCAAGTTGTGCCAGAGGAGGTTCAGGTTGGAGATTAGGGAATTTTTTTTCACAGAAAGGGTTCTTAGGCCTTGGCATGGGGTGCCCAGGGAAGGGGTTGAGGCACCATCCCTGGAGGAATTCATAAGCTGGGTTGAATCAGTGCTCAGTGATGTGGTTTAGTGATCAGCTGTTGCTTTTTACCAGAGTTAAATCGATGATTGGACTAGATGATCTTAAAAATCCCTTTCCAACCTAGACAGTTCTATGATTCTGAAGCTGAGTATTCCTATAATAATCTACAGTGTTCTGAGGTCAGAGAAGCAGACAAAAATAATAGCAGTAAAAATAAATTAACAGTTACAATAGATACAGCGTGACAGTTAACTATAAATTGATGCAGGAAGGGGTAGATATTTAGAATATCCTAGTAGCACTGTGAACCATCCCAAAGCAAGAAGTGTAGAAAGGATATTTCCACACTGTGTCCCTTTCCCTTACAATCCACAAAGAGCATCACTGTTAGAATGGAAAATGAGTATTTACTTTGGAAAAGTGCTTGCTTTTTAAATAAATCATGTTGCACTGGGTAGAATGGAATAAGACACATCATAAATTAATGCTGTTAAAATGAATACTTGATATGAATCGTGGGAAATGTTCTTTGCCATCAGTGTTGGAAAAAAGTGGGAGCTGTGCTGAAGCCAAACCAATTTGCATTGCTTGAAAACACGTAGGTTTCCCACTACTGATGAATTCGCAAACACTTTGGATCAGCTCCATCTTGTACTGTTGTTAGTGTTTACCTAAAAACCAATAGCGCAAGAAGGTACAGTATGTGATTTGGAAGTAAATCAATACTCAAGTTCAATAAAGTATTGTAAGTTAGAAGAGCAGAAAGAAATTAAATTCTGTGGACCTAAACACCTGACGTGTATCTTCTCCCAGGTTGTCTAATACAGAGCTGCTGTGAGCTTTTGAGGAGACATTTCTTTCATTTGGTAAAAGTTCTATATACCTGCTGGGCCAAACTATCGAGTCTCTTCTTGCAATTGTCAACCTTTATTCTTTTTTCTTTCTTTCTCTTTTTTTCCTTCTTTTCCTGATTCCATTAATTTCTAGTGCTGTTCTCTGGCCTTTGTCCCCATAAATGTCTGAATTCTCATAATACTCCGATTTGAACGTTTTAATATTTTGCAATAAAGTGATCAAAAGCTACTTTCTGCCTTTTCTATCTGAATTAGTGCTTTATTTTTCCACTCAGAAAAAATTGCTCTTGAGGTTAAGCAATGTAGATGGCGGGTACTATTTGTTTAGAACAGCCACAGATCATTCTCGAGCACTCGTTGCCACTGAAAAAGAGACATCCAGTGACACTCTTGGGCCTTGTGACTTCAGCATGACCTTTGCTTTTTATATGTAGGATCATGTTTTTCCAGGTTTTTAACTGAGCAATTCCTGTACTTTCTAGTATGACAACTGCCAGGTTGGAATGTTTCATTGTCAGCATTTAAAAAATGATAGCTGGTGGCAGTAAAAGTAGCTGGTAAGGATGGAAGAGAAAAAAAATCCCAACAAAAAACGAATCTCTGCAGGTTTCTTCCATGCAGAACCTCCAATCTCAGCTGTGGTTTACAGGTGGCTGTAAACCTCACGCAGGAGTAACTGGGAAGCCCCCTTGGTTCACTCCCGAAGTCATCCCCTTCCCTTCCACTCCTTGACCCCAAGCTCGTCATTATCCACCTGGCAGTGTAAGCTCATCCCTTCAGCTTTATAGCCATGAGGTGTGATGTTTGAAACATAAGTACCTGGGAATTACTGCACTGAAGGAGAGCTCTGCTATGGCTTAGTCCAACATTCTGACTAATAGGGGTCATCTGTGAAGCGCTCATTAAGTTTGTCTTAATAGCTGAAATACGGAGATCTAAATCACTCCAAGTAATTCTTTGTCAACATTAAGTAAAATTCCTAGTTTCAACCAGTGTGTATCTCAAGAATTTATCTATGTGAAATCTAATCCCTCTGTGAATCTTGTTAAATTTATGGCCTTAGCAAAATGCCGTGGCAAGAAGTTCCAAAATCCAATTATGTGTTGTGTGAGAAAAATTATTTTCCGTTTATCAGTTCCTAATTTGCCCCATTTCAATTTAATAACTACCTCATTTTATTGCATTATGGAAGAGAAGAAGAAAAGCTCCCAGTTGACCTTCTTTATAGCTTTCATTACTCCTTAATACACTTTTTGTCATGCCTATTCCTATTTGTCTTCTTTTCAAGAAAATAAACAAAGTAAGAGTTTAAAAAGCAATTTATCCTTATCTAAGAGTTTTTCTTTGCTTCCATCATAGTTGTCTCTGCTTCTGTGAACCCCATTTCTTCAATATCCCTTATGAGATGCAGAAAATCTATAGGGTTTTTAATCCACATTATTTCATTCTTTTCCTTATTTAGTAAAACTTGTGGGCTTTTTTTTCCTGTTTACAAGCTTTTGCTCCTGCTACAGGCCATTCTCCAGGTCTTCACAGTATTGGTTATGTGCCTTTCCCTTAATATATCAGCTCAGAACTTGTGAAGATGAATGACTAGTTTCCATATCTACGCGTTGTACATTAGTTTTCATTTATCAATATTGAATTTTTTCTACGGTGGCTTTGACCTAGATTATTGTGCCATTTGAAAGATACTTACAGTTATCTCAGGACTTGAGAAACTTAAATTACTTAAATCATCCTTGGACTCCGTTACAGTTTTTATAGAAGAAGAAATGCAAACAGATTTGGAGCTTGATAGAATTATGAAAAAAAAAAAAAATCTACATTCTTTTGTAACTATTTAACTGAAGCACAGAATGAAATGTTTGTGGTATTTGGACCACAAGAGTTTGGGGACTAAGTGAAAGAACTCACTCTGGCGTTACACTGATGAGATCCCAAGAAGGACCTTCCCACCTCATTTGGCCAAGACTCAAGCAGACCCACGACGGACACGGCCATGACCTCTTGGCTCAGGATTTTACTCAAATGGCATTAGAGTGGACTCTACCTCTGACCTGTACATAACGTAAACAAGGCCTTATAACTTAGTGATAATTTAATTGTACGTTCTGCCATATGTATTTATTCCCACCTCTCCAAAATGGTTGGCAAATTTTATTCAAAAGCCCTAGGAAACAGAACTGGAAATTTTTTGTTGAGCTTTTAGTGTGTCCTCACTAAGGGTCCCTTCTGAGGTCGAGATCCTTTGCAGTTGTTTCTTCATCATCACGACGGTAGAAATTTGCTGTAGCTCAGCAGGAACACACTGAACTGCTTCCAGGGAGTCCGAGGGAGCCCTTTCCCTCTTCATATTTCATGTGACACATAGATTACCTTCTCAACTCCTTATATTTCCTAACTCTAACTGCTGTGCTATTTGTCTGATGTGCATCTTAGTCAGGATTCAGCATAATTCTTATGAATTGATTTAACAATTTTTGTCATCCGTTTATTGGACTTGAGGGGTCTAAATCTATTTGCCTCTGAGCTGCAGTGTTCCTTAGCACTTAGCAGGGCTTTTTCTTCACCTTCCTTGGCTCTCTAGTGTGACTGGTGCATTTTTGGCACTAAATCTGGCCCTGCTGCTCCCTCGACAGCCTCATTAACTTTATCCTGAGGTGTGGAGTTTTGTCAGTAGCCTTTTCTGAACCCAATCTCGTCAGTAGATCAATGGTAATTGTCCTCTGAAATGGTCCTTGCTGCAATGATTAAAGCTGGAGTATTTATCCATTTGGTTTTCGAGACTTGGGTGCAAGTAGTACTTGTTCTTCCTGCTTTACAACCTCCTGACAGAAGTGGTTATTTTTAGGTGTGTGGCTTAGGGTGTGAGCATCCGCTGTATCAGAACTGCTTACGGAGCAGGAGTACGTCGTTACAGAGCGTGTACCTACAGTATATGACTGTTCCCATGAATTCCTCATTTTATTCTTCACCGACACTGTATCTGCTTAGTTCCAAGGGCATTTCAGAGTGGCAGGGGGGGTGGGATGGAGAAGGCAGCTTTGCTGCTGCCATCTCTGGCATAAGCATTCTTTGTAACATACAGAATTTGGATACCAGGCTGAATTTTCGATGGTAATTAACAGGTTGAGTAACCCCAGCAGTTGTTTATGAAGTACCTGCAGAAGTTGTTCTCCAGGGGGTGGGCATTTTAGTATTGAGCAATTTATGCTCTGGCGGCTGCGTGCTGTAAAAGCAGCATTATACCTAGATCCAAATTCACATCAAATTAATGGAGTTGGGTACGAGCAAGCTCCCCATAAAAGCATTAGAAGTAGAATTATTGAAAAAAGAATAGTCTGTGATAAATTTGGAACAAAATGAGAGCTCTAAAAATAACAGTTTTAATATTTCACATATGCATTTTTTCTGGGGAAAAATATTGGTAAAAATATTTTTAATTAATACTCCCCTGTTCCAGAAAAAATGAAGCTATTGCAGAAAAGCGCATAGAAAGCAGGTTTGGAATACATATACCGGATCTGCTGAGCTTTAAAATATGCCAGTGCTGGGCATATTTCTAAGGGCACTATGTGAGCATTTGTATGTACAAATCATGTGAAATCAGTGCTGCAAGATTTTTTTCTGCTGTTTTTCAGAAACTCTTGTAGCTGGTTTTGTAGAATTAGTGGCCAGATAATGTCTCTGTGCACAAAATGGTCAGAGAGTTGTCAGTGTATTTAGGCTGGAGAGTGAAGCATGATCTTAGTCAGTTTGTGAAATCTTGTAGCTTTAAATGGTGATTAAAATTGCCTCCTAACATAGAGACCTGGGAGTAGCAAAATATATATGTGAAGCTTGCATAAGTACATAAATAAATAAATATAAAGAATCAAACAGGCTAAATAGGTGCAAGGACCATAGGGTTTGGGTACTCTTTCAGCCTTGGAGGAGAGCTCTGTGTGTTCTGGAGTAATTTAATGCAACACAAGTGTAATTTACTTCTCTGACTTGGCTGTTGGGAAGGCTCTGCAAGCACAGGGGAAGTCTCCCTACAGTGAAGAACCAGAAACCAAACATGACAGTTGCTATTGACACCTACCTCTGACCTCTGCTGATGGTTTGTTTCAGATTTGAAGCTAAAGGAGCTAAACCAGCTGGGTGGTTTTAACATGAGAGAAAACAGCAAGGTACAACTCTATTTTGAAATGCTAATAATAACCTTTAATAGATTTGAGCTAACAATTGGTATAATTTAGATAAAGTGCTGGTGCAGAGGTAAGAAGAGCTGACCAAGTTACAGCAAATCAGGCACCATGATGTGTTTCAAAAGCATGTACATCAAGCCATCTAGATTCAAGCAGATATCACTATTGATTATCACTTATTCTACTGTGAGTACTAAAGAAGATAGCAAAATGCTCCAACGTATACCAGAAAGGATCATAGATTTTCTTTTTCATGTTTTTGTGACTGGGAATAAAATGTGCTTCAGTGTGTGTGTATGGAAACATGTATAAAGAAAGGGAAATGGAGCAGGCTGGATTTATTCTCGGGGGGAAAAAAGCTTAGGAGGTGAATCCTAATAGTGTCTCTTAAAAAGTTTGAAGGTATAAGAAAGAGGCTTTGAAAACATTCAGAGGTATTAACAGAAAGAGTTTTCATGTGCAGGTATTCAGCAGTACAGAAGTAATAGCATGAATATACTATGAGTCTCTAGATCCAATGGCATTACTGGAGGAAATACTACACAAGGTTAAAAACCTAAAGTTTAGATCTTTTTAGTTTGATCTATGGTGTTGCAATGTGCTACAGCGATGCACATTGACAGAGAGATGTCCTTTTTGTGGAGGTAAGCAAGTATCACTTACCTGTTATCAGCATTTAAAAATGTGCTGTGTGAGGTTGTTGAAGTTTTACTGATATAAACCACGAAGCATTAAGCTTAGAGCAGTTACTCATTTCTTGCTGTTCTTGGGAATGAAGGGGAACTTACTCCTAAAAATCCCCACGGTGGTATGAAAACAACTGGACTTAATTAGCTAGATTATAATCACATCCTTGTTTATCTTTTGGCTACAAGAAGGGCAAAAAAAGATTATTGGTACAAGAATATGTAGCAATGAGTTGAGAATGTGAATGCATTCATATATATATATATACACACTTTAATTTTGTTGGAATGCAGTGGGCTGAGAGGGAAGGATGCAGTGTCTGTCTGTGAGAAATACACATTCTCGGGTCTTGGCATAACTCCTCTGTCTTTGGTCCATTGTCATTTTTTCTGTTCTACTCCTGTGCTTCAGGGCTTCATGGGGCAGGGGACCAAAGGCTGTGGTTTCACACTGAAAAATGACATGGCATTATTTTTGATGTGATCTGTTTTTTTTCCTGTTTCAAGCCCATTTAAAGAAGATGTGTAGTACTGCCAAGCTTGCATTGACCGATATCACTCATGAATATTTATTACACCACTGATTTCTTTTCTGATACTGTATTCCACAGAATATTGCTGCTGACCAGATTAGCTATGGTAGTGGTGGTGGTAGGAGGACAGAAGTAAATAACAACTAAATTCTAGATTTCAGGCTCAATCTTAAAAATTGCCTCTGCTTGTTTCTTTTATGTTATTTCTGACAACACAAGAGCTATGCTGCTACCCCATGATCCCAATCAGGTGTGGGGAGTTTAACAGAAATCAAAGGAAGTGCTCCCCCATTGTATGCAGAATGATCCACTTGTAGAACTCATTAAGGTAAGCTATTGTGGAAGACAAAAGTATAAATGAATTCCTAAGATGTAACATTCAACAATGTAACATAATTAATGGAATTAAGTCCAGCTGTTATGAGATGTGATAGTCCATGCAAAAACTCCAGCTTGGAAATTTTTACTTGGGAGGTATATTTGTGCTTTGGAGAGATGCCTCCACAAAGACCCTGGTTCCTAGTCTTCAGTTGTCCCCTCTTGGTCAGTGTCACCACCAAGAATTTTACTCTGACTCGGTGGAGCATTTCTAATCGTTGTACAATATCACATACTGTAGACAGTATCCCAGTTTGCAACTCTAGAGACACCATCTTTGGGTTTTACACGGCTCTTTTACTTACATGGAGTTACAGATCTGATAATTCCTTCTGTGGTCGTGGAGTTCCGTACTTGCGGGTCCCTTTTGATTGTTTCAGAGCGTGTTACTCACACATCTATTGTAAAGATGCAATGTGTACATTATCTCCCTTAAACATAGGTGCAGAAGCTTATAAACTGCCGTTCTGATGTTCCTGACTGGGAAACTTGCCCTCCACTACACACATTTGGTACTCATACATTATCTTTTGGCTTCCTATCCGCATGCCCATCTGTTAGGATGGCGTCGTGCCTGCTCACAAGATGGTGTGCCAGCTTCACTAGACAATGATGCCAATCAAACAAGAGTTGCTGCAAGTGCTTTCTCTTCTAAAAGTAGCCCCTCTCAAGTGAAAGCAACGCTGTAATGGTGCCACTTGTCTCCTTTTTCCTGTTTACACCTGCTGACACTTACCCCTCCTTTCGAATAGTGAAGGAGGGGAAGAAGTGCCACATGGGGTCACTCTGGGTTATCAGAACACGTAAGCGGCATCACATGAGCAACTTCAGAAAGCCATTTTAAACACAGGGCAGGCTGACCACAGTGGTCAGGATGCACATCCAAGAGAAGGCAGAACAATTTAACTGGAAAGGAGTGTCTCTAAGTGAGTGTATTGCTGGCAAAAGCCAAAAACGGCTTTGTGTATATATATTACTTATATATGTAGAACTATAAAGCTGAAAGGTCCAAGTGTAGGTAAAGCTCTTTATTGCCTGTCAGTGAAGGGTACCTGTTCCACTCAGAAGAACCTTCTCAGGTTCTGCACCTAACCAAAATCTGACATACAAGTCAAATTGTTTGACAGTTTGTTATAAGATGCATAACCAGTTGGGACTGGAAAGAACCCACTTTTCTCATTTCCACTTGTTATGTAAGCAAAAATATGAGTTCAGTATTTCTCATCGGAATGTCTAGTGCCACTTTTGGTGTTTTCTCCTTTTTTTTTGGAAAGGATATCAACTCTGGGAGCACAAGCTCAGGCAGAGTATAGAACATTTCTGTATAGACTGCAAGGCTCTCAAAGGACTCGGTACCCAGAAATTTGGCTGAGAACAAAGCAATGATAAAGCAAGAGTTGGGGCTACAAATATTTTGTGCCATTTAAAAATTTTTATGGAATATCACAGAATGTGCGTTAAGGTAATGCTGAGAACTCTGATCAAATCAAGACCCTTTTGAAGAATATCATATAATTCTTTCCTTCAGAGTGCTTGCTCCACTTGGTACTTTCCCCCATCCCTAAATGGAGTTAGGAGTACCTTATTTTGAAATTGTGAAGTCACGAGCTAATTGTTGAATTTGCATAGCATATGGTAAGAAACCACGAAGCAGTTCCTGAGGTGCACAAACCTTGCATTATTAATCCACGGAATTACCGGGGAAAAATTAATCTTGCACAGAAATAAAGAATGGCTCTCAGTTCTTACTTATGATGATCATCTTGATACTTGAAAGCCCCTTAATAGCCCATTAGCAACCCATTATAGCCATCTTTCTGCTAAGGTGACCATCTCCTATAATGACAGATGTGATTAAAAAGAATACAGCTTCGTAGCTTTCGGCTGGGTTAGCAGTCAATACGGAGTGCAGGCATTCAGATGGCAGAAAGAGAAGAAACTTGGATTATTGTTTCTAAGAACAAGCTAGGGAGAAAGAAGATAAAAGGTGACTAAAAGACAACTAATTTTTCAGTATTGATGAACAGCGCTGCCCATAGAGAAATGTGTTGCAAATCCTTGAATCTATGAGTAAAATACTGTAGCAGAAGAATGGTTGTTACTACCAATAAGCAGCACCTGCAGATACCAGTCTCTGCACAGGGTTCTAACTTATCAGATTATCCTGATAGCTGTTTTTTTTTTTTTTTCTAGTGGAATATTGATGCTGCAAAACAAAACAGGAGAGGTATCTAGATGGAAAAAGAGACTTTTGAAACTCTTGCAGTCAACACAGTAAGAATGGCTGAAGTTTTAACAGTCATAGAAGGTGAAGTGAGCTGCCTAAAGTGTCCAGGCAATGAAATATCAGCTCTAGAAATGCATTCTGGCTTCTGAGTTCTGGTCATATGTCCTGGCTGGGTCAAATCATTACCTTTTGAGGTCAATAGGTTGGATAATGTCTAATTGGCTATTAATTTGAAGGGATTGGACCCAAGTAGGTAGTGATAGGGCCTAACACCTATATGCAGATAAAAAGGTAATAGTCCATGGGCTTCTACTGTCTCTGCAAGAGAAACACAAAGTTTTATGCTCATAGTTTAAATGGATCTAGGAGTGTATCTGATATTATATTAACATGCTGTCTGTTCATGACTACAGATAATTCACAATGGAGGAAAGGACTAAAAGTCCTCTTTAGTCACAGAAAATGCATAAAATCTCTATTATATGAATACACTTGAAAACTGACTTTGAAATTTCTTACTATAGAGAGCATTAAAAGTCAATCATTAACCCAGAAAAGTTCAAGCAAAGCTTTACTTACAATTTACATCCAAATGATTTACATCAGATGCAACTGACTCGTTGGGAAGTGTAATCTAGAATAACCCCTGACCTTCCACACTCTCATTCAGGCTGCTGCTCATTTAATGCAAAAGCAGCTCCATTCTTCTCGGGAAGGCTTGAATCCATTGCCTCCTGGCATTATTGGGACATGGGATTAACACACTGTAAACAAGATTTATCTTATCACAGCTCGTAGCAAGAGACTGCTACGTAGGTCTGTAAATTGTCATGAAGCTGTCTCCTTAATCCTTTCTGCATTCATTTTTATTAGATTTCTTACTGGCTTCCTTCAGTCATGTTTGCAGATTATTAAAAGTAAGAGTTTGGGAAAAATGCAGTCTTCTGAGCTGTCAGCTCTGACACTGCCGCATAGACAGGATAAATATAAACAAACACCCTCCTAATATTTGCTTTAGTATTTTCTGGCGTAGTATCATGTGTAATTGTGGTGTTAGCTCCAAGTCCCCAGGTGAGATTGGAAATTATTTTTGTCTCCCTTGTCGTGGTTTGATGACTTTTGTAATACTGAAGAAACGCTTGTTTATTAGAATGGTAGACTGGGAAAACTACCAGGTTGATATTGAAATCACTTTGGATTGTTAAATTCCTTACCTTCATTTCCATTTTAATGCTTCAAACTTCCTGAGTTTGTCAGCAACGAAGCACCTACAGCAAATAAAATGAGGTAATGGGAAGAACGAGGGAGTTGAGCTCAAGGCAGGGCAGGAAGAGGAAGACCAGGGAGAGAGGGAGGGGATACCAAGCTGTAATTGATGTTCTTCCGAAACAGCCTAGCAGCTTTGAGAAGTCGTGAATTTAACCCAGAATGCAAGCAGACAGAGCACACCTGTACCAGCAGCAGTAGGGAGGTGATTGTCCCCCTGTGCTCAGCACTGATGAGGCCACCCCTTGAGTCTTGTGTCCAGTTCTGGGCACCTCAACACAAGAGAGATCTGGAGGGGCTGGAGCGAGTGCAGAGGAGGGACACGGAGCTGGGGAAGGGCCTAGGGAATAAATCTTCTGAAGAACGATTGAGGGAGCTGGGACTGTTTAGTTTGAGGAAGAGGAGGCTGAGGGGAGACCTCATCACTCTCTACAACTGCTTGAAAAGGACATTGTAGAGAGGTTGGTGCTGGTCTCTTCTCACAGGTAATTAGTGATAGAAGGAGAGGGAATGGCGGCAAGCTGCAGCAGGGTAGGGTTAGGCTGGCCATGAGGCAAGAATTCTTCCCAGCAAGAGTGGTCAGGTCCTGGAATGGGCTGCCCAGGGAGGGGGTGGAGTCCCCATCCCTGACTGTGTTTCAGAGTTGATTAGCTGTGGTGGTGGGGGATCTGGTGTAGGGGAGAACTTTGTAGAGTGGGGCTGATGTTTGGACTTGATGATCCCAGGGGTCTTTTCCAACCTGAATGATTCTATGATCTCTGGTGCAGCCTTGTCTCTCAGGTTCAGCACAGCCACTTGAGTGCTGCTATTTTTGCATCTGTTTGCCAGAGCTGCCTGTGACCTTGTAGGAAATTTCCCTGCCTTGTCTTGGAAGTAAAACACTCCCCCCCCGGTTTCCTCCCAGGTTTTGCTTTGTAATAATCTTTCTATTATTCCTTTAGGATAAGATAGCAACCCTTTCTCATTTCAGCTTCTGTGGCATTTATGCCAGGAATTCCTCTCCAGAATATTTGATTCTTTGATCAGATGGCCTAAGTGCCACAGCAGGTAGCTAACAAAACTTCCTTTATTGACAACAAAAATGTTTATTTCTCACTCCTGCATAGCTTTTCTTTTCTAGAAAGCAACAGCACTCCCAGCCCTCCTTTACAGAAGCCTAGATGAAAAAAAAAGAAAAAAAAAGAAAAAAAGAGAGTATTTCTTTTTACTTACTGGGTTTTTATGAGTTTCCCATTCCCCATTTGCAGCTCTCCTTCCTCCAGGGTAGAAGAGCACCCCTGTAACCACCTCTGCCTGCTGTGGCTCCTCAGGGAATTGTTACAGGTTGGATTTCTTCTAAGCCCCATCAGGGACTTGTATAAACCTCCTTATGCTGCAAGTAGTTAGTATATCATTTGTAGTAAGCTGTTAAAAATAATGCACTACTGCTTCAAAACAAAATCTAATTAATCACAGAAGTGAGTACAAGTGAGTAATTAAATGGAGATAAAAATTATAATTCATACAAATGCCTAATTATTGTCAGATTATTACAAATTTTGAAATCTCTTATGTACCTAAGTCACTTTTGAAAGAGGGAATGCAGCTCCTGTGGCGCTTAAATTGTTTTGGAAATGGTATACGCTGGTTCTCATGTCTTCCATTGCATCTGGTTTATGTGTTCACATCGACTGGTTTATTTGCAGCTGTCTGAAGTAGTACAGACTAGCACAGCACTGGGGCATTAAATATTAGCCCAGTGTTAAACTGGACCAACTGAAATGCATGGTGCTGCCTGAGAAGGGAGAAAAGAAGGTTTTACTGTGCTTTGCAAATACACGTTTTTATGATAAATGAAATTCACATGATTTATGTTAATTCATGAGAGACTGTGAGTATGTCTAGTGGTGTCAGAATAATTAGAGAAATTTTTTATGATTTGCAATTAACAGAGCTGTGTTTTCTTTTGGGAGTGAGGCCTGGATACGAGAAGATAAATGACAACACATTTATCAGATTCATTCTATGTGGCTTTTACACATCTTTGAATTCTAGCCCAATTTGCAAAATGGAAAGGGCAACATTGTGTTTTGGGGTGCACTCACATAGAGTCATAGAATCATTTGGTTGGAAGAGACCCTTGGGATCATTGAGTCCAACCATCAGCTCTATTCTACAAAGTTCTCCCCTACACCAGATCCCTCAACACCACATCTAATCGACTCTGAAACACAGTCAGGGATGGGGACTCCACCCCCTCCCTGGGCGGCCCATTCCAGGCTCTGACCACTCTTGCTGGGAAGAATTCTTTCCTTATGTCCAGCCTAACCCTACCCTGCTGCAGCTTGAAGCCATTCCCTCTCCTTCTATTGCTAATTACCCGTGAGAAGAGAACCTCTTGAAATACACGTCTTTACTGGTGTCGAGGGCAGGGTGTGTGTGTTTAACCAGCAGACGGGCTAGGTGGCTGGCTAGATCACCCTGAAGGGGAATTTTTCCAATGGTGTGCTACCTTAGTTTTCACACGTGGTTCAGTGAAGGTTTTGAGATATTAAATTGCTTTGTTGCCTGATGCCCTGCAAGGGTGTAATTCCCAGGAGGTGAGTACAAAGCGGAGGCTAAAGCAGGCGTAGCCTCCCAGGCTGTCACAAAGCCCAGGCAGTGTTGCCCTTTAGGTTTGCCCATGGGGTAAAAGGCTGGTGCCACCTTGGATGGAGGAGCAGAGCTTGAGGGATGGGACAGGAACTGGAGAGGGATGTTCTCGTCAGAAGGTCCTGGAGCAGAGAGGAGGCACAAATTTGTCTCATTCTATTTCTGCCCACACAGGCTTTGGCCCAAACTTCTCCCAGCCAGATTTAGACTCTGTGCTGCTGTCTTCTCAGTGGCACTGCGTGAAGCACATGAGCTGGATGTGCTATGGACAGTTTAAAGCATCCTTCATTCTGCAGTTGAACA
The DNA here is from genome assembly GCA_013400555.1 of Jacana jacana. Taxonomy (NCBI): domain Eukaryota; kingdom Metazoa; phylum Chordata; class Aves; order Charadriiformes; family Jacanidae; genus Jacana; species Jacana jacana. The sequence continues at coordinate 97,886 of VZTM01022830.1, forward strand.
AAGAGGAATTAAAGTAATAAGGCCAAGAGCCTAGCAGTTAGGGTAAATCAGAAGTAGAAGTTGTCATATATATGGTCCTTTTGCAGTTTAAAAGAAGAAATAATGATGGCAAAAGCTTTAAATCATTAAACCTTTTATAAGAATGCAAATTTTGAGATGGGAAAAGCCATGATCCTTAAGGTAGTATTAGATGGAATGAGAGGACTCAGTGGCAAACAAATTTTTAAATGGCAAAAAAGCCTGCATCATGGTCTGTTTTTTTTACCATGCTTAGAAGCTATTACAGAACTGGGGAAGGACCTAAAAAGAGCAACCTTGAAAGTTTCAGGGATTTAATGAACTTAATTACAGAAAGGGAAATCAGGAAAACTAAATCCATGAAAAAAGAAAATAAGAGGTGACTAGTGGTGTATTTGAAATCCTAGAGGAAGAGAAAGCATTGACATTACAAGATACTCTGTAACTGTGGCAAATGCAGGTAATTGGGGATGTGAATCACTGCTGGAAAAAGGTCAGTATGAAAAGAATTAGGGACAAATTTACTTACATGTGGAGTATAATGAAAAAAGCACAAATATAGTAGAAGGTTCTGACAATATTAGAAGAGGCATAGTCAATGGGAGAGGAATTGGGAAAGTACATAGAGGAAGAGATGCTATGAGACACAGTTGTTATACTAGGGGCTAGCTGAAGCTAAGGAGGGGAATGCATTGCCTGGTGGTGTGTCACTGCTTCCTAATGGAGTTTGAGCTGTAAAATACGACCTGGGCAGCTGGTGTACTGCCCAGTGTTCACCCCGACACCCCGATGCTGATGCTCCTTCCTTCTTCCCTCTCTGTAGGCCCTTTCCAGGCTCCTTCCTTGGTTGGAAGAGTGGCGAGCAGGGCTTAGCCTTAGTTGGATCCAAGAGAAGCCTTTTTGCCTCTAAAAGTAGTATGGACAAATTTTGCTATATGTGCTGTAAAACATCACATCTTAGAGACAAATTGTTAAATTGCAATCTCAGCTCCTTTGAAAAAGAGCGTTATCTTCCTTGGTGGACGTTGTGGGTGTCCAGAAGATTTGGAAGTGTGACCTGCCGAACCCCATGCTAACATACCAAGAAACCACTTCAATAATAATTAGTTGTTACAAATCTTACCATTTTCAACTTATTTACAATTTATGTATCAATGCAGTGCAGTGTTTCACCTTCCTTGGTACGTGTTGGATTGTTATCACCTGGGGTAAGCTACCTTGCATGGCAGAGAATTCCAGCCCCAAAGCCTTAGATGGTCACTGTTTTCACTAACAAACTAATGCAACAGAGTTTTCTGATTTGTTACCACTTAGCTAGGCAGGCAAATCAATGGGAGAGTCTGGCTTTGGCTGACAGCAGTGTCATTAACCCCAGGTATTCCAAAGTCTTAATGTCAATTTAAAAAAAAAAGCACACATTCTTAATGAAGCAATAAGTGTTCTCTTCCCTTTATTTCTTTTTGAATTCTGGGTACAGTTTAGGAAATGTTCCTGTTGCATTTTTCAGCCTTTTTCTTTTCCACAGCAAATGAAGAGTGGCAGTATATTCTCTCTTTTTAATGTTAAAAATAATCAGGGCAGGGCATTCTTGTTTCCCATGCTGTGTTTCTGATTCTGTCCCAGCCCTGCAGGGTGATTTGGATTAGCAGTTTTCCTGTACCTACACGCTTCGCAAAGTGGGGTGAAAGCCATGGGTGTGGGGTACCAGGCACCAATCATGTTATAGTATTATCCAGATCCAGAAGATTTTCTTCTGGCCCAAATTCCTGGTAGGCATATTTCCTGTTCTCTCACGTACACCAAGGAACCACAAGAAACACTGGGTAGTTTTTTCCTCTCGTCTCTCCTAATCCTTGGCGTCGTTCCTCAGACAATCTGTATCTACTGGGGTAATGCATCGCTTGACATCTACCTCTTCTATGTTTATATTATTTTGGCTTTCAGTAGAAGTTTATGGGAGTGCTCAACTTGTTTGGAAACGTTTTTCGTCATTTCTCTTCTAAAATAATTTTGAAAATTAACTCCATATTTTATATTTCTGTTCAGTCCTTGCTCAGCCCTGGAATATACCCTTTCCTTCCCAGTAAGCAGTATTATTTGTGTTTTCCTCCCTGTAACCTGGGAAGAAATTTGGAAAGGGATCCATTTCACTAAGTATTTCCTTTTAAGTTTTTGCTCTGAGTTGATCTTTTCTTAATTTGCCTTAAATGTAACAACAAGCTCTTCTCATAAGAGAGAGTTTCAAAGACCCTGGAATGGGCTGCTCAGGGAGGGGGTGGAGTCCCCATCCCTGACTGTGTTTCAGAGTCTATTAGATGTGGTGTCGGGGGATCTGGTGTAGGGGAGAACTTTGTAGAGTGGAGCTGATGGTTGGACTCGATGATCCCAAGGGTCTCTTCCAACCTGAATGATTCTATGATTATTTTCCATTCCTCGCCCTCATGAAACAGTGGAGCTTCAATTTTTGTTGCTGATTACTTAAGTTTCTTCAGATTTCAAGGAACATCTAAAAGCTTTTGAATCTGTGTCTTTAAATTATCAATATTGTTGGTGAGGAGAGGCCTTTCCTTCCAAATAGCTTTAATTCTCACTCGAAGGGAAATTGCTCATAGCATTTTAAATGTGAACTACAAACTAATTGAGTTTCTCCTTAGCAACTACTGTCTCTGCCAGTGTATGAGCTGTATTTTAAGATTTGAATATGCAAAATGACTAGGTCAGGCTGTCTTGAGGATATAAAAAAATACTGGGTGAAGTAAAATTTTGCCTGAAATTAAATTTGCAGAAAATCAAATATCTGTTGTTTAGTTCTAAGCAGATGTTGAAAAGGTTTTCCTGGATGCCATCCTTATTGATAGTATGTCTTTTGATCTGAAGCCAAATAAGAAATCTGGATGTTAGTCTGGATTTGGAAATTTTCTTTAAATAAACATATTAGTTAAGTATGTAAATCTGCTTATCATCACTTAAGGAACGTTGCCAGAGTAAGAAACATCTGGAGCTCAATATCAGCTAACTTATTAATTCACATTTTTAGTATGTTTCAGCCAGAGTATTGAAGGATTCTGTTATCTCAATTGCTTAAGTCAGCTTTATCTAGAAGGCAATTAGTTGTAAGTTCTCTTGTTTACATTTAGACTCATGAAATCCAGGGAATGGAGTTTTATAGGCCTAGTTACTTAGCTTTCCTCTGCTGTTGAGAAGTAGGCCAATGCATGCTGTGGTACAAGTAAATCAGAGCTAAAATAATCATGGCTTTGAAACGCCAGTGCTTTCTTTCACAGGAGACAGATTCTGAAAATTAATTGTTACCGTTAAGGATTATGAATTACATGGTCTGGTTTATTTATCTGAACTCATCACCGTGTAATTCCAAGAAAGGATTATTTGACCTGTTCTTGATAAGGACGTAAGTACAGATATCAATACAGCCTTCTGCCATGAAGCTTCCTCAGTTCCATGACCACATTTCCCCTTTAGTTTAAAAAGGGTTCTCAGTCTAGTTCAACTTTTAAATCTATAGCAAACCTTTTGCACATCAGCATTTTCCACACTGCGGATGCTGAATGTGTTACAGAGTACTTTTGCTAGCAGAGATGATAGTTTTTCTAACCCATGACGTGTACCTTATAGTTACTGAGGTCTGAATGGCTAAAGGCTGAACCTTTATATGTGAAAGGCCTAGTAAATTAAGAAAAACGTGTTGTATAAGGAAGTATTATTTATCAATGGGGAGAAATGAATATAAATCTACACAGAACCATGTTGAAACTATGAGTCAAAGCCTTAGAACTGCACAATCAAGCATGGAATTTGCACTTTTATGTAATTATTCTGGGGTCTACATGCTGTGTTTGGCTGTGCAGTTAAGATGACCATGGAAAAAAAAGTGCATATGTTTCTCTATGTAAGAATTGCATGCGTGTAATGCTGAAACTCGGGTGGCAGGATTTATTTTAGGAATATAAATAGCACTTTGTTTCTTTTTTTTGCAGTGAAGTTGGAGGTGATACTGTTATTAAACTTTGGAGACCTGCTGGATTTTAGGGAATGTATGAGCTCCACATAATAACCTATCCAGCCCTTTCTAGCAGCAACTAGGTGACAACGTAAGGGAGCTCTGGCTTGTGTGCCTTAAAATTAAAGCCTGTTTCAGCTGCATGCTCTCACAAGAGGTGAGTGGTGAGGTCCCATCTCAATTGCCATGTCTACTTTTGGGCCCCTCACCACAAAAAAAGACATTGAGGTGCAGGAGCGGGTCCAGAGAAGGGCAATGGAGCTGGTGAGGCATCTGGAGAATGTGTTGTATGAGGAGAGGCTGAGGGACTTGGGAGTGTTCAGCCTAGAGAAGAGTAGGCTGAGGGGAGACCTTCTTGCTCTCTACAACTGCCTGAAAGGAGGCTGTAGAGAGGGTATGTCAGTCTCTTCTCCCAAGTCACAGGCGATAGGACAAGAGGAAATGGCCTCAAGTTGTGCCAGAGGAGGTTCAGGTTGGAGATTAGGGAATTTTTTTTCACAGAAAGGGTTCTTAGGCCTTGGCATGGGGTGCCCAGGGAAGGGGTTGAGGCACCATCCCTGGAGGAATTCATAAGCTGGGTTGAATCAATGCTCAGTGATGTGGTTTAGTGATCAGCTGTTGTTTTTTGTCAGTCAGGCTGATGGTTGGACTAGATCATCTTAAAGGTCCCTTCCAACCCAGAAAATTCTATGATTCTAGGAGGCTGTTTGTGTTTCACCCTTTCTCCAGCAGAGGAAGAGTTGGGCCCATCACAGACCTCTGGGTGAACACGCTGTTCTGAAGGATGGTTCAACATCCAGTGAAGTCAGTCCTGTGGCTGTGGGTCAGAGAGTGTGGGTTTGGTGTCCTTGGGCTGATTACAGAATGATTTGTGGTTACATAGCACTTGATGTGTCTCCTACGTGAAATATAGAAAGTGTCTTCATTTGTATTGTATCCAGTAATTACACATTGCATTACTCAGCATGTCACGTACTTACTTCTTTTCTTTCTTTATAATAAGTTACATTTCTATGTAATAAATTATAACTCCCCACTGGTCGAGATGAACAAACAAGGGGGAGTATAATAATATTCGTAACCAAGAATAATATTTACTCATACAGGAATGTTTCGAGTTGCTTACTTTTTTAGAAGAATCTCAGTGTCGGAGTGAGAAACCTCTCATTATTACAAAAATCTCATGCACATCTCAGTGTTGGAAAGAGCAATGGGGAGTCAAAGTGATTTTCATACTGACTTTCTTACATACAGGCAAAATCTATTCAACAGGGAACATCACTGCTATTTTCTGTTCTGATTTTACTTCATTAATGTTATTCCATCTGTGTACAGATGACATAGTGGGTTGGGTTCATAACGTGTCTGTTACTGTGAATCCATTAACCTCAGGTGAGATACAGCAGTATGCGCGAGCTGAAACCTGCTCTTCCGGTTGCATCGCACCCGTGCGGCCCTTGGTTTGTGTTTAAGTTAGGTTGGACACTCAAAGCTTACCCACATTGCAGGGGAAAGCTTAATAATTATTATGTAAAGAAACAGTTATCTGAAAAGAAAGAAATCTGTGATAGAGTTATTGGTTTTTCATCTACTTTGGATGAAAGACGTGAAGTGGCTGGTGCTCTCCTTGCCTTATTCTTCAGCATAAGAGGAGAAGGCGAGTCACTAGTGTGTTCTAAGAAAAAATGCAGCCCAGTAGTACCTTCTATTTGTGAAGCAGGCTTGCTGAAATGGGCACAGTTAGGAAAATACCATTACAAAGGCAGAGAGAGGACCAAGAATACTTTTCCAGCCCCTAAATGATCACCAATGCAGCTTTTAGGCTGAAAAGTTTTGACAGAGTCTTCAAACAACTTCTGGGGAGCACCACAAAGACAAATACTCGTTTTAATGTCATCGTGGGTTACAGATCATTGTTTGCTGAATGGAAATGAAAACGCTTTCACTCACACAGAACACAGAATTTCAGCACGTTCATATATCTTGAATAAGCTGCTGAAAAGGAAGATATTTACTGGAATTCAGAAGGAATTTTCTTGAGTTCTTATGGTGATAATAGGCCCTCTTTCTCTGATGCATCACTCAGCAGGTGTCAGCACTGCAAAAGCTGGGCCTAAAATTTTCACGTGGGGTTTTTGCTGCTATATTATTATTTTTTAAGAATAATAAGTAGTGGGTTTTGTCGAATGCAAGGTAGAAATTTGTTGTGACTGTAGAATGTGATTCTGTAGAGGAACAACGTGTAGTAGCAAATAGCCAATGAATCATACTTCCCAAACAAAAACTAGTATATAAAGAAGATCAAGGTTTATTATGCCTCGCTTACTATCAAAGAAAAATGTGCTGGCAGATGCAATGTTAGCAAATTCATGGTGTGCTGTTCGCTTTTCCACAGCAGATGAATGACTGTCATTGATAGACTGGCCAGACAGGCTAGAACAAAATAGCATTTATCTTTTGCAGATCAAGGATTCACCTGCTTTCTTTTCCAAGAAAAGCATGAAAGCTGGAATGAAGTTTTATTGGAAGTGATGCACCTTCATTGTCAGTAGCAGGAAAATGAGTAGTGGAGTGACAGAAGGTAAGCTCAATGTTTGTATTTAATATTTTATTGCTAAAAGGCATGGAATTCTTCTGAGTCATTCATACATTTTAGAGCAAGATTGAGCAAGACTCGGTGTTCAGTACCAAGTGATGAAGCCAAATGGTTTTTTCAACATTTACTGCAGAAACAAGCAGAAGATAATGTTGGTGGTCTTATAAATCTAATGTTATCCAAAGATTTCCAAATAAAACAAGGACTTGTAGAAAAAAAAAGCAAAAACCAAAAACCAACAACAACCCACTCCTAAAATAAATATCTATTATTCTTTAAAAAAAATAAATTAGGGTACTTCCAAAAAATGAGGGGGAAAGGTTTTGTTTGTTGCCATGCTATTTAAAGTGCATGGCCTTTGTAATGACAAAATCCAGTCCAGAAAGAAACTTTTCTGATGAGAGCTGAAGAAACATTAAACTAATTGTGTTTCATTTGCAAACTATTAAATTTGGGATAACCCTGTTCAAACACTGTGATTCTCTGCTGTACTTACCAGACATAATTCTTCCTTTGCAGTATGGTCATGTCCTTTTATAATATATGTTGTCATGTCTCTGATAAAATAGGGTTGAGAGCGATGACAAAACCAGAAACGTGGGAAATGAAACCAGAAAAGCTAAGTGTGGGATAGCAATCAGTGATCACTTAGGGCAATTATGCTGGGGAAATGAACGTGGTTGGTGTGATGTAATTTGCAGATGATCAGGCTGGTGAAGGGAGTCGATGCTGCTCCCCTTAGGCTGTTTGGGAGCTGTCTGTGCAGATGTCTGTCCCAGAAATGCCAGGCGTTCAGGAGAAGCTGTCAACTCCCTGAGGTGCCACCCACTTCAGATGAGATTGAAGAGGGCATGTGCCCTGTGGCAGTGCCATCCATTAGAACAATCTGTGTAAGCTACGCTGTAAAGAAATGAGCAAACTGGAACAGAATGAAATATGAATTGTAAAGCACGGAGGAGTTCTCCTTCCAGTCAGTTTAAGCTTCCTGACGCAGTCCAATCTCAACACCTCTCCGGTGACACGCAGCTTGCTCTGTTTTGCCAGGTCTGTCCTTTCCTATTTGTCCAAGTTCACTTTTTTGTCATCTCAACTTAGCCTATTTCCCTTCTTTATGTTTTCTAGTGCAATTAATTTAGGGATCCCCCCCTTCCTTTTCACATCATGTCAACTAATCACTTGCCTGTATTTCTGCTGCCTCGGATCGTCTAATAGGATTCAGCTTTATGCTTCCTTCCTGTTATTTATTAATGGATTGCACATTACCTTGACATACCTTAAAGACGTTCAGTAATCAAGCCCCACAATGAGCATCCCTATAAAGGATGCAATTATATTATCTATTTACCAGATGGCTAACCAGGAGCAGACATAAGTCGGGTAAATTGCCTTGGGTTAAAAGTTGGGGAAAGGCAGCAATGAGAACAGAATCCAGAGTCAGTTGAGCTTCTTTGCCAAAAGCTTGTAGTACTCTGAAGTACATATACCAGCTGTTGGGGAATCACTGTGCTGGCCCAGAATTGTCCTGTTCTAGCTTAGAGCTTCAAATCTATTATTCAATAGGCTTTCGAACTCAGTCCTCACCCTTTTCTTTCCTAAGGGGACAACAGAAACATCTGAACTTGTAAACTTAAAATAAAAGTCTGCCTATGTTTCCAGGTCTCTCCTGTGCTGGTTCTGTACATTAGTGAGGTCTGTGCACAGCTGGATGTTTTTATTCTAAAATGTGTATGAACAGCAGAACTGTTTCAAGACGAGAAGGTCGCTGTCTGTCTGTCAATCTACCTGTCTGTCTGTCTTAGCGTAAACCAGTCAGACAGCCTGTCCAGAGCGTCAAAAAGCCAGGCTAGATTTGTTATCTGTGAGACCATCTGGGCTACATACTGAATTCTCTGTCACCATTAAACAGATGAATCACACTTTGTAAATAGTGATTTTAAGGAGGTTTTTTTAATATTTTTTTTTTGCTAGAGCCTACTTGTTTTGTGAAGCTGGTGAATTCTTCAGCAATCCCTGTAAGATCAGGGCTTGATGTCCCATGTTCACCCCATTTCCGGGTGCATGACCCTCTTTGATCTGTAGAATATTGAACAGAACGCAACCTGTAGAATATTCCAAGTACAGGGTTTGCAGCACACTTACAGAAGCATTAACCTGGCACTTTAACTGTTTTCATTAAATATTTTAGGATCATTTTAAGCCTTGAGGGGTCAGGGATGGGCTGGGATGGGCAAGTGTGGTTGTTGTGTAGCTGTTTCATGATCAATTAATCTTGGAATTAGTCTTGAAAATCTCCTTTACAATAGTCTTGAAATCTCCTTTTAGAGTAGACATTCTTAATTTTGATGCTGGGAATCAATCTACAAAAGGTAATTCTGATGATGGACAAAAGTACTGATTCTCTCCTGCATGAGGTTGAAGCACTAACAATTCTATGACGTTGGTCCTACCACCAGGTGTTGTGTCCCTGCTCTCAGTGTCCTCTACTGCAGCAGGCCCGTGGAGGAAGAGCTGGTATGCAAAATGTTGCCACTATTTAGCTGTAAACGTGAAGAAATGCCTTTTGGTCATTAGCCTTTTGTTTTCNATGGAGGAAGAGCTGGTATGCAAAACGTTGCCACTATTTAGTCTTTTGGTCATTAGCCTTTTGTTTTCTGGTGTCATCACATATTTGTGGGTTCCTGCAAGCTCTCCAGTAGGAACACTGAGGGACTTAGTCTCCAAGGTTTTGGTATTCTCAGCACTTTTCCAAATCTTCAGGAGTTAGTGCGTCCCAGTGCCCGAGGTGGTGCCGTGCGGTTGGGCTCGCTGTGCTATCTGGCATAAACTCAGTGGGGTTGCAGGTCTTTAGAAGGGGCCACTTGAGAAGGATTCATTTTGGCATGAGAAGGATTGAATTCTGAAATGTAGGTTGCCTTTCAGCTTTGAGGAGGGGGAAAAAACAACGTGCCCATCCGTATGAAATTGCGCCCATTACTGAGGAAAACAAATTCCTATCTGTCAAGCAAATGGCCAGCCTTTAGAAGTGGTTAGAGAAGCACAACAATTAATAAGGAAGAGCAACACCTGTGTACACTAATTATTTCTTTAATGGAAGGTTTTCAGATACAGGGTCAAATTCTCCACTTGCATCAGTTGTGTGCCAGAAAAATTCCATTTTTGTCACTGGTGGGTGTTAAAGAGTACATTAGGTGACTGGTATGGTATGGTATGGTATGGTATGGTATGGTATGGTATGGTATGGTATGGTATGGTATGGTATGGTATGGTATGGTATGGTATGGTATGGTATGGTATGGTATGGTATGGTATGGTGCACAACAGGAGTACCATCGTAGCAGGTGACAGCTTTAACTTTTAAACAGTAAATTTCATGTACTCTTACACGATCAGTGTCCCTTTAAATACTGTTTGGGTTAAAGTGAGGACAGTTGTGTTTCATGTCTTTGTCTCACATTTGTTGACTTTCTACTCTCCTTACTACTGTCAAGAACATTTTGATGCTCTAAATAAGAGCATGGATTGAATACATCCTTAGTGACAAGCAGCGTGCAGCGTATTCACTTCTTTCTTCTGGAAGATATATTATCTTTCTTATTACTTTGAATCTGCACTCCCCCATTATTCTGAAGATCAGTAGAAGTACATCTGAGACCCAGTTATGGAAAAAATGATGTGTGTGTGTATCTATATAGGCATATACATATATATTCTGCTTGTGACAGATAGATGCTTGCACCTGAAAATACCCACAGTCATATAAACTACAATAATAAGGAAGTTTCAGACTGTGCTGTTGGGGTTCAGACTCGGTGGTGGTGTTGTACGATGCTGTGACACAAGATCGTGTGTTGTGATGAGATGATGACAAGATCCAGCTCTGGAGTCCTCAACACAGGAAGGATATGGAACTGTTGGAACAGGTCCAGCAGAGGGCCATGAAGATGCTCAGAGGGATAGAGCACCTCTCCTGTGCAGACAGGCTGAGGGAGCTGGGGTTGTTCAGCCTGGAGAAGATTAGGCTCCAGAGATACCTTATAGCTACAGGAAGGGGCTACAGGAGAGCTGGAGAAAGACTCTTTGTCAGGAAGTATAGTGACAGGACAAGGGGTAATGTCTTTAAATTGAAAGAGGGGAGATTTACATGAGATATTAGGAAGAAATTCTTTGGTATGAGGGTGGTGAGGCACTGGAACAGGTTGCCCAGAGAAGCTGTGGCTGCCCCATCCCTGGAGGGTTTCAAGGCCAGGCTGGATGGGGCTTTGAGCAATCTGGTCTGGTGGGAGGTGTCCATGCCCAAGGTAGGGGAGTTGGATCTCCATGATCTTTAAGGTCCTTTCCAACTCTAACTGTTAAGAGTGGCCATCCAGCCAGTTCCTTATCCACTGATATCCATCTGACCTTGTTCCCTCTTTGTGATGCACAGTACAGTAGGAATTCACTTCAAATAAAGCCAAGATACAGGAAGAAAGGTCAAGGGCAGCGTTAGGTATACATTTTAGGTGCAAACAGCAAGCGTTGATGTATATTTTTGGGTGGTATATTTTTACCGAATGCCACATTAGCCCAGTGATTTGCAGGCAGGAGAAAGACAGAAAAAGAGTCCCTGTGTAACTGTCCTGGGGCTTGCAAAGTCCAGTGAGTGTGAAGTCTAGTCTCATCTCAGGCAATTCTAGTTTGTATTCATCTTCGTTATTAAGCACGCTTCCCATTCTCTTCTTCTGCTCGCTGCAGTTTCATTTCTTCATTTCACATATCGGGGAGCCGGACAAAGTCAGCTCAACCGGCAGCAGAATTTAGACTTTTATTAAGTCAGATAGAAATCATCTCACCCAATAATCTGGAAAGATGGTGAGAATTTGTGGGTTTGGCACGATGGTCTGTTTTAATTACCGTGGATTTCTGATCTCCGCCGTTTCCCTGCAGTTTAGCATATAGTTGTGAACTTGCAACATGAGTGTCAAACTCCCCTCTAGTGGTTGCTCTACACAGAGAATAAACATTAATTTAGCTTGATGACAAGTATTTAACTCTGGAGTAAAAAAAGATGACAATTCATGTGAGATTCTGATGATTGTACATAGCAAAATTTATTTTTTGTCTGTCTTCCGCTTTTAATGATTTAGTTACTTCACATGTTGAAATACTGTAATTAAAACATGAATCATTGTCAAAACAAACAAACAAACAAAAGGGGCGGGGAGGGGGGGGAAGAATTATGGCACTATACTCTGCAAAATGGGAATGTGCCACCTATTGGTGGTGCCTTTGCAGCTCTTCATCTCTAGTGCCAACGGGTCAGCAGCGGTGTCACTGCCACCAGGTTGTGTGTCCCCCAGCACACTGTAGAGCCACCCAGGGCTCTCTGCAGAGCTGCATTAATGCAGTACTAGTGCTGCAATAATAGAAAAGCAAGAATTGAGCAATAAGTGTGAAATAAAGAACCGAGCGTTAAAAATGTGCAAAGAATAGAGTGACTCATTAAGTGTCATTAAGATTAAAGAGTTCCATTTCTTGCTAACAGAGTTCTCAGCAGCAGATTGTGAAACCAGAAATATACTCTACAAGGCAGAAGTTTTTTGCTACGTGTGAAGAGGAAAGATATGGTGAACTTGTGTGTTGCTCAGCCATCTGAGCTGTAAATTTGCACCTCTACAATCCTCTCGGAGAATCTGTTAATAACTTTTTGGAAGCTATTCTGCCTGAATCTTATGAGGCAGTGAGATTGGACCCTGCCTGCACGGGGTCTGTGTGTGGAAAGGAAAAAAACTAAGGGAAGTATGACTTTTTGCAAACTCTTTTTGGGAAGGTTTTACTTCCCAGTTTTCCAGAAGACCCTTCGTTCATCTTTTATGCATATTCAGAGTGGTGTTTCTGTTGAGTCTATATTTTACATGGGTATCTCTGGCCTTCTGTAAGTCCCAGTCATTACACTTGTGCACGCAGTTGTGGAGACTATTTTAAAACTGTAGTTGTTCTAACTTAATTTTCTTATGGTTTATAGAGCAGTTACCCATTTTGCCTGTTCTGCAGGATAATATTCAGTCTCTGCTTATGGTGCAGGACCACCTCTACTGTGCTTTATTCTGTAGAAAAACAATGTAATGGTATTAATTTCCTCAGCACAGAAAGTGCTGTTTAGTTAATAATTTTGAAATGTGGTTTTGATCATAATCTTGCTGTTCCCTCACAGCTTAGTTTTGATGGTGGTTGGGTTTTTTTGGTTTGGTGGTTGGTTTTTCGGTTTGGTTTTTCCTTGTGAGTGGCTCAGCTCAGTGAAAGGACAGAGTCGACCCTGACTGGCTGCAATAAGGCAGGCACTGGGGTGTGACATTAAATGTACACACTAGAATGTAAGATGTGGATGAAAACAAACCCAGTTCTGGAGAGATAAGGTAATAATGGTAGCTAGCATACAGCCAGCATGATTATAATACACCACAGTATAATATTTGACTAATAATCTAAAAACTTTGTTTTTCCTTAAACTTGAGATTTGTCAGAATAACAAAAGAACCCAGCACCCTAGATAAAGCTTGGAATGAAGAACCAAAAAAGCCCATTTGCAAATATGGGGTATGTTGTTATACCCATAAAAGCTAGAAAGCAATAGCTGTGTCAGGTCCTCTTAAATATAATACGCTTTCATCTTATGTCTTAATGTAGGACCGTCTTTTATAGCAGATGTTCTGGGAGCGCTCCCTCCCTTACGCAATGACAGAAGCATACCAATGCTCCTAGAGAGGTTTACCTTTCAGAACTGACAAGTGTTAAAAGAAAAAGGGGGTGAGAACAGGTTTATAATCTACATCACAGATATGTGGGAAAGGGTTTTAAAATACACTGTGTAAGGGAGAGGAGAAAAATCAGACACATTAAATAAATTCTATATAAATAGTAACAGTGAAGTCATACAATGCTCTTTAGCAACATAAGCCCTGCTGAAGCAGACCATGAGCAGTGAGAGCCTGCTATTTCTTATGGGATGCAGTGATAAAGAAATTACATACTTATTTGAGAGGAACATAAATAAAGATTAATAGGTTAATGAGTTATTTTCCTTTCATTACTATACTATTGTACTTTATTATAATTGCTTTGCACTCATTTAATTAAATTTGAACTGGGGCCAACACAAGATAATTTGTTTTCCCTGTACTAAACAATGAGTATGCAGATTGGAAGTACTGAAGCAGTAATCAGCCCTCTGTTTGCAACACTTTTCTACTCTGAGTAGACATTATAATTGATAATTTGATTGTTGCAGCACTCTGTGCAATATATTTTAAAGCAACATTAACATAATGGAAATTATGTTGTGTGCCTAATCCGAGCTTTTCACTGTGTAAGTATATGAATCCCATTCTGTTATGAATGAGGGCTCTATCCACCAAAGGTTCGTACAACCTTGCCGTGCCTCAGTTTGGAACAGAGCTCTCTGCTTCTCGTCCCCATTCAATGTCTTCCCTTTCGAGTTATGTCACTTGAGTTGTACTTGAAACGAGCAAGAGTCACAAGCTAAAAGAGCCAAGCTAAGCATTTCAGTAAAGCCTGATTTGTTCTGACATAAATATCTCGTTAAAATTAAGTAGTTTTTGTATAGTCCCTGTACAATTCTTGCATTGTTTCAAAAGAAGGTGTTTATCCAGTCCAATAGGATTTGTCTTCCCATTGTCTTTTTTCCAGCTTCTGAGAAGCCTGGTAGCAATTGACCTGAAAAGCAAAACCAAGACAGGACTCAGACACCAAGGTAGGACTTTTCAATGTCTGTAATATAAACAAAATTACCTCAGGCTCCCCCTTTCACATTTTGATATGTATTGGACTTATTTAAGAAACAGAGAGTATCATTTGTGCGTGTTCTACAGGAATAAAAAGAGAGTCTGAGCTCCTGTTCGATCATTCCTTTACCCAAATTGCCTTTCAAGTTTGGGTCACGAAAAAGAAGTGGAAAAACAAAGTGAAGTGTGATGGCTTATAAAACTCTGCCAGTGTTGAACTTTGTTTTCTGACAACATAAGAGTGGCTTTGCTTGCGTAAAGGTTTGTGTCACCTCACTTAATATTTGCCTATTTGCTTTTATGGCCTGAAGTGTCCCTGAATTAAAAAAAAAAGTGAGTTGGGGGTTTGCAAAATAATTTCAACTTGTTTGAGAGAAGTGTTCTAGAGGAGAGTATTTCGCTTCCTGTCTTTTAGAACTGAGCTTGCAGAGCCTCTTGTGATCTTTCTGGTGCAAGGAATCCCATTGTAGAATAATCACCAGTTGTGTTTCAGAGAAGAAGTCATGCTGAGGTTTAATGTGCCCGTTGGTCTCGTTGGAGAGCACTGCTAGTGAGCATGGAGCAGTCCAGCACAGTTTCCTGCACAGGCTTCTTTCACTCTCTACTGTGTTCCCAAAGGAAGTTGTTGAAGGAGACAGGAGGCCCAACTAACAAACCATCACCTTTGGGGTTTTTTTTCCTTCTAGTGTGTTGAGTGTTGTTTTTTTTTCCTTTTGCCAATGATTATTGAATGTCATTGTGAGGGCCAATATATTAGAACAGATGCCGGTAAAATAATCCTGGAGCTGACAGAAAATTAGATTCAAGACAGGAGAAATGGTGTTACATGTATTTAAATAGCTGACAGAGAATGCTCCCTGCACCACCACTGGGCTCTAAAATGACTGATCTTCTGAGAGGCTCTCTCTCCCCCTTGCTGTGATCTGAGACTACGTGCCACACATTGATCCTTTTGGAACTTTGCCTTTTTCCAGCCATGTAATAAGTACTTGAGGAATCCTGCCTCGGATGGTTTCTTCCTCATATACTGAGCCTTCACTGATTTGCTTCTCAGGATTTATTTAAAGTCTGGAAGTGACGAGGTGGACTTTGTGTCAGGAAAATGAGATGTGCCGGCAGTGGTGAGGCACTGTGCATTGGGAAAGGAGCCTGGAAACCAGGCTGCCTTCTGTAAACTGGGATGTAGGGAGCTGCTCTCTCCTTGGTTGAAAGCGTGAAGGCAGGTTTCTTACCCACAGATAACAGCACAAAGCACAGAAGCCTTTGTAACTTGTCTACAGTTAGTGTCGTGGTGTCAGCCAAATTTACCAAAACTGGACTGACAGGTGGCCAATTCCCCCCCAAAAAAGAAAGGAAAGGAAGAGGAGATAAGGAGATTTATGAGTTTAGAATGAACTAAACTACCTCATTGATGTATTAATACTGAAATTGAAATAAAAGAAGAAAATAATGAAATAATGTAATATGCAAAATGGTATCAAGCTGTCTGGATGATGGTCATGTCACCAGCAGCATCAGGAAAAGTCCCAGACTGGACTGGGTGACCTACAAGAGCTGGATTCCAGCTCTGGAGTCAGGAATGCTGGGATCAGGGTCAGAGGCAGAGGAACAGACAGGGTCCTCCTCAGCTGTCGGCCATGGAAGGAAGAGAGTTGACCCTTTGATCCCTCAGCTTTTACACTGAGCAGGAGTCGATGGGATGGAATACCCCAGTTGGTCAGTTTGGGGTCTCCTGTCCTGTCCACTCCTCCCCACAGGGGTGACCCCTGGAGGCTTTTCTGCTTCCCACCCTCCAAGGGGGCAAATCCCACCATTCCCTGCCCTTGGTTGTTCCAGCCATGAGTCTAAGCCAGGGCCTCTGCACCATCCCTTGGGGTGATCAGGGCTGAGCACCCTGAGAGGGAACAGTCTCTGGATTACCTGCTGTTTGTTTCAGACTTTAGTTAGTTAGAAGAGGCCCGGCTGAAAAAGTAAAGTTACCAAAATAAAAATTGGTTCTGTTTTACCTCAAACCAGGACAGTTTAGGCCTAGCCAAAAAGTCAGACTCTCCTGAGTCTTAATCAAGGTTGCAGTCATCCTCAGCATGCTTCAGTTTTGCAATAAAGGCTGGTGCCTCTAGCAGCTTTAGAGTTTCCCAGAGATAGGGTTTGCCTGAGCAAGGAGACATGGAAGACAAAGCATCATTTAGTCTTCGACTCGAGGAGTGGTGGGATTTTTCCACACCAACTTAGAATATTTTTACAGTGGGTTACATCTTTAGAACAACTAATTAATACATCTTGATTAGGAAGTGGATCTTAACTTTCTATACAGAGCCACTGCTGTCAGCCACAAGGCAAACCCAGGGAGTTTTCTGTTTTCCACTTACCATACTTCTCAATTGATTGGTCAGTGGTGTGTATCCTTCCTCAGGTTCTCTGTTCCTTCTCTTTCAGACTTGGAATATCATTCCCTGAAATCCTTAGGGTAACTTTATAGATTTCTTTTTCTTTCACACTGAGACCTTTAAACACACGATGTACCTGAATTCCACTCCATCTAGCTTTAATTCTGTCTGGGTGTGTAGCCCAAATCACAGCCTAAACACTATAAAATCGCTTCTTTACACAATTTGGACCAAAAAGGGAATGATCCTTTTCATAGGTGTGTGTAATAAATGCTCTGTGAATGGAGATGTAGGAATGGGAGAATATCTCGATATGAAGTGTTATAACCGAAATTAGGTTTGTCATTAAATCAAATTAAGAAAGAAAAGCTGTAAAAAGCACAAGGATCATAGAAAGGTATGGATGAAAAATAAAATAGGAGATTTTCAAAGCTGAAGTTCAGTAGCTAGAGAATGATACCTGCCGTCCAGTGTGGATGTTTATTTGGGATAAATAAAATAGCAGTTGAGACTGCTGAAATGCATATATCAATCACCTGTAAGATAAAGCTGGTGGGGAAGATTGGAAGATTACAGAACAAAGGGATGAGTGTAAGCAAAAGGAACAACATAAAATAAGTTTGTGGAAAGGGCTAAGATAAATAAGAGATTTTCAGAGTACAGGAGAAAAGAGGTCCCTGGAGAAAGCAGCAGAGTTTGAGACATTGCAAAAGTAACCAATGTTTGGTTGAGAGAAATGTATTTTCTGGGTGTTAAACATTTTGACTCGGTTTTCTCAATGAAGATAAGAGTAATACAAATAAAAGAAACACAGAAACAGACTTGGGATACTGACAAGATCCAGGACTTCAAAAAATCAACTCAGATTTCTGCAAGAAATTAAAACACACAGGAGGAGACATGTAGATGCTGAAAGTGTCATGGGAAATAGTGGCTGGCTGGACGTGCCTGGTGATGTGAAGTATCATAAAGACTTTTAATTCTTGGCAGTTTTGAAGTCATGACAGATGTTTTGGATAGTCTGTGGTTACAGGAGAATAGTTTTGCACATAGCAGCTTTGCACACAACGGTTCCCATTATCCTCCTGTACAACATGCTTTTTTTCCTAGTTTGCTGGAGAGAAAAGGGCACCAAAGCAGGACCCGGTTGAGGCCGGTGCGGAAGAGCAGTGACGAGAGGCCACGTCCTCATTCTATTTGAGTAGGATATTTAATGGTAAATTTAACAAGTAGAGCAGTCAAAGAGGAGAGAGGATCTGCCAAAGCAAGGTTTCCCAGTGCATCATACCGTATATAATCTAGCCCAAATTCTTCTGTTATAAATACAGTAAGAAAAATTAGACATATGGAGTTTCTGTACAGGCAATTTTTGGTTGTATATACTTTTAAGGAACATGTATCCTATTCATGATCACCTCATATAGTTCCAAACACTAGCTATATGTAAATCCTCCCAAGAAAAAACCATAAGCTTGCCATCAGGGAAAGAATGGATCAAATGTGCTTCCAAAGACCTCACAACCCAATGGGCAGCAGCAAAGCTGGAGAGTTTTCAACAGCAAAGAAAGAACAAGTCATGAAATAATGCACAGCAAACTGTGAAACGCAGATACAGAGGGCTCGTGTGATCGGATGTTGGGGAGAAATGGCAGCATTATGGTAATGCTCAAAAGACCAGTCTCTAGTCTTAATTTTTCTTATAAATAAATAAATAAATAAATAATTTTACTGCATAGACAAGATTCAAATGCAATGCTGGCATGGTACCAGGGCAGAGACACCTCAGTTGTTTGTTAGAGAAAGCAGGTCTGTAGAAGAGGTGAAGTTACGAGGTCTTCTCAATGAGCCAGAGAAAATTCCAAAGGGAATAGGTGGGATAACTGTTACCATGTCAGTTGGACTTGTCTGAGCTGCAAGAACACAGGAGCATGAACGGAAATCAATGGATGGTGAAAAGTTTTAGTTGGAATTTCTTACACAAGTAGGGAGCAAGTGCATATATAAAATATTTCACTAATGGCAGCAAGAGGAAGAAATAATTGAAACAATAATTTAAAGGCTTAGTGTATCTAAGGTTTAAAACATGTAGACATTTAGCATTAGCATTTACAGTGAACTGTTTTCTTTGCAAATAATTATGCATATTTTTTTTTGCAAGGCGGCTCTAATGTAATAAACAGTAAAATAAGGCAGAAAAAGTTTGAAATAGAAATTTTGATTTAGAGTTGGTCATAGTTCTGGTTATTGGAAATTCTGCAGCCATTCCCTAGCAGCAGAAGTGTGTTGTGTGGAAAGAAGGAGTAAAAATTATTTCACTAAATATATCTTTGTGTCTACTACTTTCCCTGTTCTAAAACACATATAGCAGAAGGGGACTGTGTGATATATGGGTCATCAGGGGAGTTATTTGTTTCTTAAAAAAATTAACAGTAATTTTATATCTGCACGGAGGAGTACACAAATGCTCACACCGACTAAAACACGAGACAGGAATTTGCCTTCTCTGGAGACATTCAAAACTCGCCTGGACGTGTTCCTGAGTGATCTGATCTAGGTGTTCCTGCTCCGGCAGGGGGATTGGACTAGCTGATCTTTCAAGGTCCCTTCCAATACCTGATACTCTGTGATGATGAGGAGAGTGCTTTCAGGGACAGGTGCTGCCCAAAAGCCTCCCTGTTTCACCAGCAGCTCCCCTTATGCTTCAGTCCAGCCCTTCGTGGAGAAGCGCTAACTGAAACGCGAAGTAAATGGGACACATATGTGATTTTTTGTTATTATTTTTTACCAGAGGCAAACAAACTCCTGTATAAATGGAGAATTCTGTCTGCAGGTGCCACAGACTGATGTGATATATTTGTTGTTATACTTAAGGGTCACTCAGAAGCTTGGATGAGTCTGCCGCGTCCTGCCTGGAACTTCTGGCAGAGTGGTGATGGAACATCAGCTTCACTCTATCAGAAGGCTTAATCTCTACTAACTGGAACTTGGGTATCATGCAAGACCACTTCTATTCATCCAAAGATGACCGTCTGTATAGAAGCTGTCAGCAGAGGTCCCTATGGTCTGCCGAAACCTGGATCTTCCCGTTTCCTTTGAGGACGTGAAGATGGGCAAAAATGTAAGTTAATAGTAAATGATGGAGCAAACTGAAGGGTGGAGAGTGGTGTTGATTGCCAAGGTGATTGAATATTGAATTGCTGTATATTGAAGCAGTTAGGAACACTGATTACTCTGGATTTTAAATACTAGAGTGGGGGCATCCACTATGTGCTTCTAGTGAGTGTGCTTGAGAAATTGAAATATGTGGACATAACCCTAAAAAGCTCTATAGACTCAGAACCATTCCTGAAACATGCCTTTTTCTTCTCTAAGCTCATAGAAAAGATAAGATTCTCCCTCCTCCTCCTCCTCGGGCAAACTGGGTCCCAAATTGGTTCATATCCATGTAACCCAGCCTGAAGAATGAAACGTTCCTGAAAAGAAAGGGGGTACGCTCTCTGCAGTACAGATCGGTGCTGGGGCTGCTGCCTGCAAGGCACATCCAAGCTGGCTTCCAATTTGGTTGCCCGGCTGGTGATGTAGCCACAGCAGCACAGAGCTGGCATAGGGCAAGCTGTTTACCCGGTTTTTCAGCCACGGAACAACATTCACATCGGTGAATGCAGTGGAGACATAGCCAGAATAAGAATGTGATTTATTCTTTCCATGTGAGAAGCAGCTATATGTTCAACAAAGGCTTTCCTTAGACTAATGGCCAAAGTAGGCCCCAGTGCAGCTCCTCTATAGAGCGGGAAGAAAGGATTGTTTGTTGAGGCCCAACTGTCCCCAAAACCCAGTCTGCTGAGTGGATTCCATCATGTAGGAGTTCTCTGCTCCCTTCTTTGTCACGGGTGTTTCCGCAGGCCTGCCACGCTCGGCGTAACTGGGGAATTTACTGCTGCAGTTGCTGATAGAGCAAATAATTCAAAGTCCTGTCACATCTTGAAAAGAACAGATGACGACTATAAACCCCTTTAATATATAGAAGTTATTGTTTACCGATGGAATACAGGACAATGTGGTTTTCCACAAAATCTCCCATTCTCAAGGAATGGCAAAGCATTTAGTGAAGGAATGGGTTAGAGTGGTGGTTGTTGAGGCATGGCTGGTTTAGCGTTCCAATGAGAACTAATGTGGCTCACAGGGCCATGGCCAGTAAGGGCTGTCATGCTGTGACAGGGGACACCGACCATGACGCTCATTGTCTTCCTGAACTGTTTGTGGTATCACTTACCCTCTCCTTGGTTGGGAAGCAGAGAAGAAAGAAGGAAAAGTTTGGTTAATTCTTAGCATTTCCCCACTGCCAGCCACAGTAACTGTGGCTGAGCCCTGGTTTGTGTGTAGGAATTCTGTTCTCTGCAACTATTTTCTTCATCAGTGTGTGCCTTGTGTAGTCTTGTGAAACACATGCTCTCCTGTTCCAGTGTGGGTACCTTCCCTCCCTCAGCAGGTGACGTAGCAGAGGGGTCAAAGTACAACATTTGCTTTGCGGAACGACTTGTCTTCAGCCGAACTTGAAAGCCATTTTTGCATCTAATTCATGTAAACAAACGCTCCTGAAAATTGCTGCTTTTTTAAACCCAGTTTCTAAGATCACATTTTGGGTGCTACTCATTTCCAGCCTTTTGGAACACTGTCTTGACCTGCGTATCCCTAGCACTGACTCTTGGATATAACACCGCTGCAGTCTTTGCCTTTCTCAGTATTCAGCTCAGGTTATCATTCTGGAAATGCAAAACCACTCTTCCCAGCAATGAGGTGTGTCTCACAAATGTAATGCCAGGACACCCAAAAGCATGGGATGCAGGTGTTTGAACTGCATCATTAGCATGTTTTGGTGCTTGCACAATTTGTGGTAAACTTGGCTGGAAGCATAGGATTGCTCTGAAATAATGGTGTTCAGCTGAAGGAGGCAGTGTAAGTCTGGGAAGCTTGCAGAAGAATGGAAAAAAAAAAAGGGCATGTTGCCTTTGGTGAAGGTTAGTTATAAACCATGTGCTAGAGCAGAGACCAGTCCAAAAAGGGGCAAGAACTGCTGAGTCAGAAGATCACACTGCTCGCCTGACATAGAGAGTCATTTTGCTCTGTTCTGCAGCCTGCTATCTCGAAATAGCCCTTGCAAATATCCTGCTAGTGGGGGCAATTTTAGTTGGACAAATATTCTTCTTGTATCTAAAGAATACCAACGTGGCACTGAAGTGACAGCTTTTAACCTCTGAGGTCTGTATGGCCTAACAACAAGGGAAATCCCTTTTTTTCCTGTGCTGTGGTCATGAGGGGTGCTCAAATGGCTCTCCTTAGTCTGCAGGAGGCAGGATAGATTTTATAACACTCTGGGAACCCGAAAGGCAGTGCAGGTTAAACAGAGCCCACCAAGCAGATGCACAGCCTTGGATGTTGCAGGTGATGTGGCTCTTCTCAGAATGGTGAGCTCATCCCGAGTTTAGCTCCGTGGGAAATGAGGCAGAACTCTGGAGGTGGCATATCTGCCCGCAGTCAGCCCTGTGGTCCCCTGTACGGGTACTTTGGCTCTACAATGGCAGCACGCTGTAGGTGGGTAAGTGCTGGGTTTGTGGTGGAGGTGGCTGGAGGAAGAGTTTCATTCCAGAATGATGCCTGGATGAAGGCTGATGCCCAGCCTTTCTGAGATTCTGATTGTTTGCAGTCAGGTGCGGGATGCAGGACACAAAGATGCCATGGAACCATGGGCAGAAATGGTTGGAATATGATGGCAAAATGCAGGGAAAAAAAGACCAGAGGGGGAGGATTCCTCAAGGGACAGGAAAGAGTTTATGGAGGTCAGTGGCTACCTACATTAACTGCTTTGGAGCTGCCAGGGTCTAAGTGTGTTAATTAGCGATAGAACGTGAGGGAATGGCTGCAAGCTGCAGCAGGGTAGGGTTAGGCTGGACATGAGGAAAGAATTCTTCCCAGCAAGAGTGGTCAGACCCTGGAATGGGCTGCCCAGGGAGGGGGTGGAGTCCTCATCCCTGACTGTGTTTCAGAGTGGTTTAGCTGTGGTGTTGGGGGATCTGGTGTAGGGGAGAACTTTGTAGAGTGGGGCTGATGTTTGGACTTGATGATCCCAGGGGTCTTTTCCAACCTGAATGATTCTATGTTTCTATTAGTGAGGGGCATGGAGTGCCTTTCTTGTGTCAGTTCACCCATAATTAGTTAGATGCAAATTACAAAAAAAAAAAAAGTAAATTTGTAAAATTGTCCATTCCAATTTTCCTGCTATTTCCACTCCCTGGTTGTTCAGGCAGCTCACAGGTGTCTGGGAAATTTGTCTTGAATGCCCATATAACACTAGGATATGTGCAGTACTATTTTCCCCGGTTAAGACGCTGTATATTGAGGTTGTAATAATGCAAATGCAGGGGAGCTAATAGACTTTTCCTGTGAGCCCTGATTTTGCTCCTCCTGGAATGATATGCTTTTTGATCTGAAATACCACAAATCCTTCAATGAGTGAGTTTCAGGACAAATATCAAATGCGTGAATTTTAAATTACTGGTTGGAGAATATTCATCTAGAATTTATTCTGAATTGTTAAAAATGAGATTTTGCAGAAGACGATTAATTATTTCCTCTTATCCCTCGTAAAGAAGAGGAACTATACATGCAGACTACTGAAGCCAGTAAAAGCCAACAAAAGAAACCCAGTCTAGGCATTTCACAATCGAGTTTCACATAAATATTCACAATTTATAGGCCACCAAGGTCTCATGCTTGGAGCAGCAGACAAATTAACGGATCCCCAGCTTTGCTGTCCCTGTTCCAGTCCTTGCACATCTTGCAGTGGTCGGCTCAACCCATAGCCAAAGCCCCTTCTCCAGCCTGGATGCTTGCTGGCTCACACATGGTGTATGAAGCCCCAGAGCAGGGCATGGAGATCGTGACTTCATCTTCCACAACAGCAGAATTTCTTCTGGTTGGGCTCAGTTCTCAGAAGGCTGTTCCTCGTGCGGGTCTGCCTCAAGTGTCTCTTGTCATAGAGAGCCCCACAGATCAGAACTTCGAAACGTGAGTGGTCTGGTTTCAGCCTGTGTGAACAAATGTGGATTTATAGAGAGGACAAGACTCAGAGGTTCTGATTCAATCAAACACTTAAGCATACCCCCACCTTCCGCCACGTGGGCTGCTATGTTTTTAATGGTTAGTACCTTTGGGAAAAATACAAGCTGTTTGTGGGACTTCATGAACAGAAAGGGAGGTTGTGTTTGCCAATTTTTCTTCTGCTGGAAATTATTCATTCAGGCCACCCTTTTTCTGCAAAAGTATGGGAGCAGGAGCGAGTCATGCTGAGTCCTAAAGGGGTGGAGTTGCTCTGTTGCATACAGAAGGCGGTAGGATGGGTGAGAGGGTGGGGAGGGAAAGAGCTGCAACCCCTTCATGTTCCTGAATCCCCAAAGCACTGAATTGGTCACAGGTCCTCCATGGACCTCCACAGAGCTGGAGAATAAGCCTTATGAGGAGTGGCTAAGGGAGCTCGGGGTGTTCAGCCTGGAGAAGAGGATGCTGAGGGGAGACCTTCTCGCTGTCTACAACTCTCTGAAAGGGGGGTGTTGCTGGGGGGGTCGGTCTCTTCTCCCAAGTCACAGGTGATCAGACAGGAGGAAATGACCTCAAGTTACCTGTGCTCTTCAATAAAGCCATGGTAATCTTTATCACTGCTCACTTGACTTTGTTTCAACGTGCTTTTTAATGCAAATTTCCTAATCTAACTTGTAAAACATTTAATATTTAGAATATACTCCTTTAAGATCCATCAAAAGAGGCAGAGCTGCATAACAATGCCTGGTGCTGGAGCATTGTGAGCCTGCTACAAAGGAATGAGGTGATTCTTTCTTTCAGGTCAGAAGGTCAGGCTTCACTGCATTAATTTTGCTGAGTCTCTTTGTTATTTATAACAAACAAGGTCATTTATTTTCATTTCCTTGTTTCTAATTGCATGCATCTCCTTTGGAGTATGAACTCAGTAAACAGGTGGCTGAAATGCTGGGGGAAAATGCTTGAAGCTGTTCCAGGAAAAGGGCATGTCCCGCACTGGTAAAGCAATTTGATGAGTTAGAGATTTAGTCATAGCAGGATGTGCACCTGCTTGAAAGCAAACATGCTTCTCTTTGGCACACACAGAATCATGCAAATTCAAAGAGATTATTTCACCCTGAATGCTGGGTTGATACTCGATCAAATTTAACATTGTATATTTTAAATAAAGCCTTGGTGTATATTAGTGAAATACAATCTCTTTTCCCCTGCTTTTGATTTATGATTTTTTTCTTCCCCACTTTTCTGACGAGTATTACAAATGAATGGTATTTCTTTACTACAAAAAGGATGTATCTCTGGAGGAGAACTTTATCAGAGAATCTTTATGATGAGAACTACCTCCATGCACTGAACAAAATGGCATGATGAAAAGCTAGGATGTTTGACTTGACAAGGAATAAACCAGACCTTAACTTCTTAATTCTAAAATGAATTCCCACAAATTAAAGGGCATCCACTGGAGTGATTGTAATATGTCTTTTACAGCCGGTAAGACACGCATTTCCAGGCAGCTCAAATGGAACTCCTCAATATATTCATGGGCAGCTTTTGCATAGGTAGTTATTGAATTTGCATTTGAAAATGCAGGCACTGTATGGCTCAATCTGTGGCTGCTTTGTTCTGAAAGATGAGATACTTTAGGGACTACCTGGATTTTAGGGGCAGTTGAGAATATAGCAGGGAGCAGCTATGGTCTGGCATGAACTGAGTTGGTAGTTGGGAATGGGTCTGGAGCTGAATCCATAAGGGGAGAGAGGGGGGGGGTTTGAGCAAGATCCTCTATTTCCCCAAAGAACCGCAGGCACCATCCCCTATGCCCACAGGCTCCGTGGAGAGCTCGGGGGCTTAAGAAACTGCCTCTGAGCAAGGGGAAAATGTGGGAGGAAGACGGCAGAGATGGACATGCCATTCCAAGGGACAATTGTTTTGTCTGTTTTCATAGATTGGGGGTACAGGGGGCATTTGGAGGAGGCTCTGCAAGGTCACAAATCCCCCTGCTCCCGCTGTCAGTTGTCTGCAGATTATTTCCTAAGAGTGGGGCAGAGAAGGCAATTTGGTTGTAAGAATTATGCTACAGCTTTCATTGTTTAGGATGCATACTGTAGCCTTTCTATGAGAAGATTACTGTCCTGGGCTTCTCTTTCCATGCATATGAAAACACACTTTGTAATTTCAGGGAGAAAATAACTTTAAATGGTACGTTGGAGGAAAGAAAATATTTTGTATCTCTAAAAAAGATAAAAATCCAAAACCTTTCTGTAGGAAAAAATATTTGTTTCTTGAATGTAATTATAAATGTCATTGTACATTCTTCCTGACTTCAATGCTTATCTTGAAGAGTTCAGTGAAAATAAATTGTTTTCATGAAAGCAGAGAAGCCATTTGATAAACACGCTGTCTCAGAAAATTGTTCCTGAAGCAGAGGTCATTCTCTCACTTTAAAAGAAAGAGAATATGTTTTAGAAAACAAGCCAGGCAGCAGAAATAAGAAATTTTTTTTGTTGTTTGTTTCAGTCAATTCATTTTAAAAAGCAATGTGTAAATCACATGGAAAATTCTGCATTGATTATTTTGACTGCTGTAGAACCCTGGAATAAATGGAGTTGAAATGGACTTATATCAAAGAACATTGCATTTAGTAGCAAGTCGGAGTGTTATTTTAGTACTGATTTTTTAGATTTGCTTTTGTGATCAGATGGTTTATTAAATATTAGCCATTCATGGAAATGAGGGCTGATTCCTTAAGAACAGCTTGGCACATACTGTTTAGGAGCTTGGGGAAATAGTCTAGAGAACTGAATGAAATCTGTCTTCAGCTCTTCAATGTTGAAAACCCGGCCTGGTGAAGCATCAAAAAAAGAGAGCTCAAGTCTATGAACTGAATGTAAGTCTCCGGAATAAAAGTGCAGCACTTCGTTGTGGAGATGTCCCTAGATCGCGCTTGTAGAAATCTGTTGGTTAATTTTTAATCTGATGAATTTATGTATGTGACTGTTACTAAATCCTAAACTCTGTTGGACGAGTAGTTATAAAGAAGTGGGTTTTTTTTTTTTTTAGTTCTCAGCTAGAATTATGCTGCTATTAATACCAGAGTTATTAATATTCTCTCGGAAGACTACATCGTTAATTAGGAGACCTAAAGGAAAACTAATGAGTCCTTTGGAAGACTACTTCCAGTTATTGTATGGACCTGATCTATCCAAATGAAGATGTATGGCTACAGTTATATCAAATGTGGATAATATTTTTATATTCTCTACTGTTGGTCACTAATTATTTTATGTTATACCCTGTGCTGGTAAGAAGGTGACAGTTAATATCACAATAAGGCTCTGTACTGTTTGAAAGGGACATGAGAACAGCAGTGTTCTTAGATAATGAGTTTTATTTTTAAGGCATGACCCTCATACTACATGTGGGTTTTTTTACCTTAAATCTTGGCAGTCTCTCATCAAGCGCTTCAGTGGTTTCCAAGCGATGACCAAAAGCCCATCTCTTCCATGCCCACCAACAGCTGTGGTTGTGAAGAGTATCTACGACTACTTTGGTGGCTTGCGGGGACAGCTGGGGCACTGCTGCTCCCATCTCCCCAGGGTTCCACGCAGGCTCTCAAGGGTAAGTGTGCCCTCTCTTTGGGGAAATACAGTATTACTGCATGAAACCCACAAAATCACACAAAGATTATTTTCTTGATCACTCCAGGAACATGGCCACATCCTTACTTAGATGCTGTATAATGAAATGTGTGCACCTGAAATACATCAGAGGTCATATGGCTACGTGCTGTATATTTCAAATACTTACCTTGGAGAACATGGGATGAAATTAAAACTGAGAAACATGTATGAGTGAATCTGGTGCAGATAAAAGGATTAAGTGTAACCTTTCTCACCTGGAAATACACTTCCCCGTATCTCACTAAGACTTTTCAGATACGTTTCATTAAAATAATTCTTTCAGTAATTAGATTGTATTCTACAGTAAAAGGAAAGTTTCTGCCTGATGTTCCTCTAGACTAATACAGAAATTTAAAGAATTTGGATTGCTCAGGGTGAGCGTGTTTTAATTCTGTAGACAATGTCCTTGTAAATTCCCTTTAAAAAGCAGGTGCCAGCAGCTTCTTCCCTCCTCTTTTAAGAACTCTTTTAGTTTAAATTCCATAAATATATGAATGTGAAGAGGGCCAGAGGGGAAAAACTAAAAAACAAACAGAGACATACCACACAACTTGCACAGCTTTATATCAACAGATGATATAAATACTATATATATGAATATAAGCTTTTTTACTTATACACAAAGATCCATTTTTAACCAAGTTTTCCTGTCTCACTTTAGAATGGCAGCCCTGGAAGAAAGGAATAGATTGCAGTAGTTTCTTAGTTTCAGTTAAAGCTTTTAATTCTTTAATGCTAATCCAGAAATGATGCTGTTCCAGTCGTTGTTCTCTTAAAGAAGTTAATTTTTATATTACTGGACAGTTCCTTTTCTGCTTTCAGTGCTGCGATCAGTTTGGTTTTCAACGTCTGTACTAGTATGGCAGGATCCTGTAACGCTGCAGTCAATAGCAACAGGATACACGCTCTGCCAAAAAGTAATCCTAGATTGCCCATTACACACAGGTTATTTTGGAGGGTTGTGGAATACTTTCTTTAAAGTGGCAGAAACCCTTTTAGGGTTTTTTTTTTGTCCTTTTCTATAATGTAATTCAACAGTATTAGGGGTTGTCTCTGCTCTGTAGACAGCCCAAATACTTGTTGTTTCTGCTAGAATGTGATTACAATTGTCATAGGTGGGTTGAGGTTGTAAAATACTTCAGGTAAGACAAGAGGCTTCAGCCACCCACAGAAACATCAAAGCAGGCACGTGTAAGTGTTTGAAGAGTTTAATAGTTTTCTTTTTCCCCACTGTCACAAAGTAATGCATTTCCTGACTTGGGTCTGTAAGAAATAGAACTTTCACAAACCAAGAACTTTTAGTTGTGGGGTTTTTTTCCTTCCTGCAACACTCCATACTTGTATTTTGAAATAGAGTTGTATTTTTAGGGGATGACTATTAAAAATGCCTTTTTCTTTTTTTTTTTTTTAGTAATAATCCTTTGATCTGCAGTTTTCTAGATACAGCAACTGAGACAAAGAGAAGGTAAATGATCATCTGGCAGACAAGCACCAGGCTCCAGCTCCCCCGATTATTTGGCTGCTCCCATCTGCTGGCCAACATTCCCTCCTTTACTGCAGGAAACATGGTCAGTGACTAATAAGTCTTTATTGATCTCTGCTTGAGACACTTGCTGAGAAATGTAGGTATCAATGAATATTTGATCTGAATTAATGCTAAGAACAGAAGTTTTTTCTTTAGTGCCTCATTTCTATAGGCTATTCATGCCTGCGTGATCACTTACAGATGCCAGCTGATGAGGAGGGAACTTTAGTGAGAGAAACTCTAACGAATTAATACGCTGTTAATTGTACTTTTTCTTAGTCAAAAGTTACCCGTGTAGTTGTTGCTTTGAGAGAAGTAAGTCAAAATATTATCGATTCTCAGCAGCTGTACTTGATAAGTAGAATATAGGCCTAATTCAAAGCCCATTGCAATCAATTAAAGGGACTTCCTATTGATTCGAGGGGGCTTTAGATTATTTTCAAAAGCAGACCTGGTTGGCACTCTCTCTTCTTTTTCTCCTCCTGTATCCCGTCCTTTTTGTTTTGTGCCCTTTTATCTTCCAATGGAGGGAAGGGCTAAGACTGTCCCTTATCAGGTGACATCGGGGATGCTGTGTTCTCCTGTCCCCTCTTCTTCCTCCCAGTTCTTGCAGGAGCCGATAGACATGGATCTTGCACTGGGAAAATTATTACCTTGGGTCTTTTTTAACATTGACTCTGCACTGCAGAACTGGAGCAAAGAGTCTCAGTCCAGCCATGGTTCTTTTCACCCCTTTTTTTCCTTATTCCTCACTTTTCCTGCCCTCTCTTGCATTCGTTCGGTGGTTTTGCCTGCAAAGGGGTGGGAGGATGGATGGGATGGGACAAGGGACACCATGGTGCCAGAGACAGGGGAGGGTCGAGTTGTGGTACGTTTGGAAGGCTTGGCTGTGGGAGGTGGCAGGTCTCTGGGCAGCAGTGAGAACCCGTGCACGTGCCCTTTCCAGCTCATATACGACTTGATTCACTCTGGTGCCGTTTCCGTTCTTCCATCAGAAAAGCAAGACTGAGTGTTCTGTAACGGCTTTTAAAATTGAATTGTGATGATGAGTCAGAAGAAAGCAGAGCTGAAGATGGAACTCAGTCACCGTTTGTGTGTTACTGCCTGAATCATAATCGTTGGCATCGGTAGGCACGCATTCAAATCTTTATGGAACGGTGCTTTTCAAAGTTTCTTCGACATCCAAGGCCACCCAGGACCGGGGAAGCTACTGGAGTATTCCACCTACTGCTGGTAGATGCTTAATTTATTAAATCAGCAAAAAAGAAGGGAATACTTACTCAAAATTGGAAACGCTTCTTACTTCCAACTGCTCTGAAAGGGAAAAAGATAATAAAATTATTCTGAAGCCGTAGTTTTATGGAAGGGCCTTAAAGAGAATAGCTTTAGAGAAGAATCTTTGGATTCCTTTCAAATGATAAGTACAGAAAGATATAAATACTTTGGCTCCTATTCCATCTTTAATGTACCCCTGAAATTAAATCCATATACGTGACGTCAAATCTGTTTGTTAGTAACAACGTATTTTAAGTGTAGCAGAGATTAGTCAAGTTTACTTATTTAATAACCTACATTGCAGAGGCATTGTGAAAGGAAAGCACACACTTGCCTAGTCTTCTAGTTGGTAAAATTCTCTCTGGCACTATCACACAAAACCTAATATTTCGTTGAAAAAGAAAGAGAAATTAGCATATATATCCCACTTTCTCTGCTTGCTTTTCTTTAAATGACTCAGTAATTTTGCTGCAGTCTTACTAGTTCTGTAAAAGGCTTAATTAGGGCAGTTGGTAGAGCTGCCAAAGCCAGATTACAGTCAGGAACTGGAATGTTTTTGGTTGGAAACATAACCAAATTTCTATATTCTAATTTTATAATTGTATAAATAGGCAGTATTTCAAAACGTTTAACTAAATAGCATTTTGGGGAAGCTGGAATATATATATTTTTTTGCCTAGATAGAAAATTTTTCTTTTTTATTTTTTTTTAATTCTTACTTATTCTGTTTAACTCAGAGGTGGTGGTTGCCTGCCCACTAAAGCACCTTGTGTTCTTCCTGCCTGCCATCTCCTGCTCCACAGGCTCGCGTCCCTGGCTGTAGAGCAGAGGTGGGAACCTGTTGCCAAGGTGGTGGAAACATCCTAAATGGGTCTGTGGCCTTTCAGAGGCTCCTTTCAATATGACAACAGGACCAAATCCTTCACTTGGAATCATTTGCCTTTTCCCTCTGAATTCAATGGGAATGTGCTTTCAGATGTCATTAAAAGTACAGAGAACCAGAGCAAGGGAGTCTGGAAATATCCATATTTCCCAGACCCTGGGAGTCCTGGTGGACAACAGGGTGACCATGAGCCAGCAGTGTGCCCTTGTGGCCAAGAAGGCCAATGATATCATGGGGTGCATCAGGAAAAGTGTGACTGGCAGGCCAAGGGAGGTCATCCTCCTCCTCTGCTCTGCTCTGCCCTGCCCTGGTGAGACCCCATCTGGAGTACTATTTGCAGTTCTGGGCTCCCCAGTTCCAGAAGGACAGGGAACTCTTGGAGAGGGTACAGCAGAGGATGACAAAGATGATGAGGGGCCTAGAACATCTCTGTGATGAGGAAAGGCTGAGGGACATGGGTCTTTTTAGTCTGGAGAAGATTGGAGGGGGACCTGATCAATGGCTATAAATACTTCAAGGGTGGGTGTCAAGAGGATGGGACCAGTCTTTTTTTAGCGGTGCCCAGTGGGAGGACACGAGAAAATGGGCACAAACTTGAATATAAGAAGTTCCCCCCAAACATGAGAAGGAACTTTTTTCCTGAGAGGCTGGCAGAGCCCTGGAAAAGGCTGCCTAGAGAGGTGGTGGAGTCTCCACCTCCGGAGACATTCAAAACCCACCTGGACACATTCCTGTGGGACCTGCTCTGGGCAGACCTGCTTTGGCAGGGGAGTTGAACTGGAGTTGAGCTATAGGCTACCCTGTTTCTGACACTGCTTTGGAGGAATGCTGTAATGCAGTGCTGCATTCTGAAACAGATTCACCCTCGTCTTATTTCTGAATGATTGGTTTCTCTCAGGAGCGTAAATAATTTTTGCCATAGGTATGGGGTGTGCTTGTGCGAATGCTCCGTGCTTTACGTTCCTCAACCATTTCCTTTGAAGCAACAGAGCAGATTTTGCAGCTTTTGCCCTTTGGGTAAAAAATGGTTGACACAATGGATATGAAATTGGATTAAGTTTTTGACAGAATATGCCCGTTTTCTGTGCTACTGAGGCAGTAACCACTTCTTATACATTATTTCCTAGAAAATTAAATTCTAAATACTCTATTTAAATACCAATATATATCTGTGCTATGTTTAATTCTGGTCTTTGTGCAAAATACCGCTTTTTTTTTCTTTCTTTGCTTGAAACTGTGATGCCTAAGGATCAAGCCCCTGAACAGGGGTGATCTGGTCTCTGCACCAGCGGGAGCTGCTTGCTCCACCGTGAACACTGAAAATAAGATTTCTAGGAATGTGGTTGGGAAGAGATTCCCTTTCTAGGTGTTGGAGCTGTTGACTGGTGTGCACTTTGCTCCCAATCTCAGCAGTGTGAAGCTGTGCTTGGACATGAAGTGTGAGGTGTTAAAGCCCCCCCGAGGTGCACCTTTGGTCAGAACTGATGCTGTGGCCCAGGCCCAGGATGCCTCTCCTCGGTAGCCACCACAGAGATGCACAAACCTCTGAGGAGGTCTTGATGGTGGTGTACAGCTAAACCTTGTGTTATTTCCATTGTCAATGCTGTTTTACAGCCAAAGAGAAGTAAATTTAGCACAGTCTGAGGTGCATTTCCAGGTGTGTTAGAACTGCACAGGACTCGGCCCTGCAGCTGAAGGGCAAGTCTCCCTCCCTGTTGAGAATAACCACCTTCTTCCTCCCACCTTGGCCGCAGGGCACAAGTCATGAAGTTAAATAGCCTTTGTACTGCTTTAGCTTTTCTTCCAAAAGTTCTGGAGCAAGAATTATTGGGGGCAAGGAAAGCTCTGTGCAGCATGGGTGACTGGTTTAGCCCATCTGGATTATTAGTGGATTGCTTTGACACAGTGGCCCAAGTGCTAAGAGTACATTATGGGTAGGGGTATGGTATGGTATGGTATGGTATGGTATGGTATGGTATGGTATGGTATGGTATGGTGCACAACAGGAGTACCATTGAAACAGGCAACATCTTTAACTTTTAAACAGTAAATTTCATGTACTCTTACACGATCAGTGTCCCTTTAAATACTGTTTGGGTTAAAGTGAGGACAGTTGTGTTTCATGTCTTTGTCTCACATTTGTTGACTTTCTACTCTCCTTACTACTGTCAAGAACATTTTGATGCTGTAAATAAGAGCATGGATTGAATACATCCTTAGTGACAAGCAGCGTGCAGCGTATTCACTTCTTTCTTCTGGAAGATATATTATCTTTCTTATTACTTTGAATCTGCACTCCCCCATTATTCTGAAGATCAGTAGAAGTACATCTGAGACCCAGTTATGGAAAAAATGATGTGTGTGTGTATCTATATAGGCATATACATATATATTCTGCTTGTGACAGATAGATGCTTGCACCTGAAAATACCCACAGTCATATAAACTACAATAATAAGGAAGTTTCAGACTCTGTGCTGTTGGGGTTCAGGCTCTGGTGCTGTTGTTGTACGATGCTGTGACACAAGATCTTGTGTCGTGATGAGATAGCAGGATAAATCAATTAAGCTTTAAGTAGTCCTTTAAGGTTTCCCGTGGGGCAGGCTACTGTGTTTTGAAGTCCCGCTCTTTGACAGTACGTTAAAAACACCTCCTTTCTTCTGCCCCCAACCCGCTGTCAGTCAATGAATGAGGCGCTTTATGAAAAGAAAGAAATAAACAAACAAATAAGCCAGACAACGGGTGGAAGCGGTGAAAGTTACTCACCTCCAACCTTCCCGGAGAGCGGACGGGCACCGGAGGGCCTGGTTGCTGTGTCCCCCGTCCCCGTCCCGTCC